>CM043123.1:38053879-38653879 GCA_023701765.1 Hylyphantes graminicola
GATGAGATAGAATGTCATGAATAGATGGATTTAGAATAATAAAATATTTAAGCCTGCTCAGAGTTAAAGCTGGACAGTCGACTAAAATGTGGTATACACTTAGCGGGACATCACACATGACACATATGGGCTGATCTTCTGCCAGCAGAAGGTGTACATGTGTGAGTCTCGTATGCCCAATCAGGAAGCGTGCTAGCACAACCTCCTGCCTTCTGCTCGGTGAGGGTAAAAATTGCCAGTTTATTGAAGGTGATATCTTATGAAACTTATTTTCTGTTAGGAGGCCCCATTCATTTTGCCAAACTATTTTGATTGCATAGGCACAAGCCAGCCTGGCATCGGGCAGATTGAGGGGGGCGCGGTGCTTTGACTCATTTTGTCGACTGAATCCCTTTTGAATAAAATATCCAAAATAAAATGACAGAGATATTTGCTGTTGCATTCAGCATGTAAATTTTGAAGCTTTGGATAAAAACTGTATAAAAAAAGGAGTATTTCAGCATTTCTCCAAGTGTTGCTTTAAAAGAAATGTGTTGCCAAACATATACTGCAAACTGCATCTTTCGGCAATGTTCTCAATGTAAAGAGGAAAGCGTGACGATATTTGAAACTGGAGACAGTGACGTCAAAGTCAATCGATGGTCCCGACTCAAGCAGAATCAAAGGAAAAATGAGAGTAATTTACAAAATTACTGAGGAAGAAATTTCCATATCTCTCAAAGAACTTATTTCTTTGTTTAAAAACTCCATTGAACAGTTTATGAAGCATGTAGGCAATATGATGCACCAATTTACTGTTTTTTCTAATTTAAAGCCTACACTGCAGCCTCGACAAGCCGTAATGCACATTGACTTAATTGAAAACTTTAACTGCAAGTATCATGAAGACGAAGAAGTCTTTTTACTTTGGAGGGTCCGGGAAGCAAATAACTCTTCACATCGGAATTTTGTACCTCAAGCAATCAGAAAAATCTGAAAGTTTTCCTTTTTTGCACATTTTCAGATAGTTTGGATCATATGCCTTTGCAGTATGGGCTCACTTAAAGCCTATTTTTCAAAGGGCAGCTGAGATTATTAAAGGCACTACCGATTTCCACATATTTAGTAATAGTCCAGGTCTTGGCTCGTCACCTGACTGTGGTTCTAAATTACGAGGCGCCAATAGCCCTCATGTAGCTCTAGTGCAACGATAATTCAAAAACCTAACCTAACCGGACTTGACAAAGATTGTTCATTATAATTTTGAGTTGGTTGGGTTTGAGAGGAACCTTAAGAATTTTGTCTATGTCAGAAATCAAAGTGGAAGCGGGGCTAGCCTGGACGAGTCCTCTATGATTGTACTTTAATACAAAATATTTGAATTCCGACTCGATGATCTGAGCTGGAATGGGGTTATTGTCCAGGCTAAAGCCGCCATTTATAACTGTAGCAATTTTACGATGTTTGATATAATAGAGAGGGAAAAAGACTTTTAGTTTGAAATTTTTAGATGGCAGACGGAGAGCAGACTATTGATTTTATCGAGTAAGCTTTGCAGACCTGGTTTTGTTTCGCCGAACAGGACGATATCGTCGGCGTAAGCAGAAATATTAAAAGGTTCCCCCATAAGGCCATAGGTCTCTCCAATTATTTTATTAATAATTATCATACAACAGCATGCCGAAAGCGGCGACGAGGAGAAGTTGCGCATCAAGATTGGCGGCAGAACAAATAAGAAGAATTCTGGGCGTCATTAGGATAGGCTTTAGTGGTCGCCGGTTGGGCTTCTGTAATATTGGCCAAAGGTGGACGCCGAAAGAGAAAGTTCAGTCACCGAAGGTGAAGGCGTCCACAGGGCCAGTTACGGGCTGTACACTTTGAGAAGAAGTTGTGGCACGAAAGTCCACCCACTAACACCCGTGATCGGGTTACCGGGAGATCACTTTTCTTTATTAGGTCATTTTCAAGTAGTTCCTCAGCAGACTGTAGACTTCAGACACCACGCCAGTTTAGGGTCACGGAGTGGACACGAACCTCCGGAACATCGGGAAGAGCGGAAACGGAAGAAATGAGTTCCGCGTACTTGTCGTGCTTCCGGATGTGGTATAGATGTTGGGGTTCGCTATCTCCGACGACTTGGACGTCGAGGATGTTGGCCTTTGTCTTTCAATGCCACCAAGTCGGGTTTAAGAATACCCAGGGGAGTGAAAATGGTGGGGGGAACAGTGAACTTCCTTGACTCCGGACCTCTGATGATATAAGAGGCAATAGCGTTATGGCGTCTAATTCTGTGCCCATGCGTACGGGGGCAGACTTGCAAGATGTGGGCGAGTGATTCACTTTGGCTGCATCCGGCACCGCATAGGCGTTCCTTCTCTGGACGACCCCGGCGTCACCTGACTGTGGTTCTAAAATACGACGCCCGTCGCCAATAGCCCTCGTGTAGCTCTAGTGCGACGATAATTCAAACCTAACTAACTAACTGGACGTCCCCGAGCACATCTTGATCGGCAGAGCAAACAGTTTTACCTTAGTTTCACTGGCTGGATGAAATCTCGCCTGGAGAGAAAGAGGTTTCTCCCAGCCATCCAGCTATGTTGACCTGGAACAGATGAAGATTCCTGAAGTCCAATACCGCCAATGGTGGATAACAGCTTCTGACGCCAGAAAGTTCTTGGGGATCCCGGTACAGCAGCGTCAATGGCGCGGTGAATGTGATTCAGGAGAAAGTCAACAGGGAAAGAGCTGGAGGCGAGATCATAGAGTTATTGATCTTGAAGTTATTTAATCTCTTCAGCCGAAGCTCAGGAACGATTACTCGAAGAGACGTTACTCCCAGGCAGCCGTCACACACGTCTCCATGAATGAACGCATTACATGCGTCGGCGGAAGGTTAAAGTGCTTTCGGATGAAACTTTGCTCAAATCTGTCGGTCTTGGTCATCACCCCTATCCGAACCCTGGAAAGTACGGACAGGTGGAGGAGCTTGGGTAGAAGGAATTCTCTGATGATCAGGAGCCGTTGTTGGGGCTTGAGTGGCTCACAGGCTAGCTTAGCTAGATCCTGAAATTAGATAATCCTGAAATTTTGCAGACTTTGGAGTAGAAAAGAAGTCCATAAGTTCGAAAAAAGACGCCAATGTATTTAAATTGCCCGGACGAAGCGCGAATCTTCGTGCCTTTACGGAGGATACGGGGATCTTCTATTTTCATCCTTTTATTACGGCCGTCCGGGACAAGAGAGAGGGTGAAAGACTTGGCAGAGTATAAACTTGGCATTAGACCCATCACCCTGGCCAAAGTTCCATCTTCGAGACCGCCTTTCTCTTCCTCCCCAGGCCCTGATGGTATCAAAGTAAGCGAGTGGGGTAAAATCAATAAACGATCCAAATGCAAATTATTTAGCATTTGGAGTAGGATTGGGAAAAAACCCTGGTTAATTAACCCTTCGAGAACCGTGTTCATTCCAAAGAAGCTTGAGGCAGAAAGCCCAGGCGGCTCAAGACCTAGCTCCGTCGCCTCTGTCATTATAAGACACTTTCATAAAATCCTTGCAAAGAGACTCAGTGGGGTCTTGGAAAGTCTCTTAGACAAGGGTCAAATTGGCTTCCGCCCAAAAGGTGGCTTTGCGGAAGCTATTAACATCATCGACAGTGCTTTAGAGATCCGCCAGGGGCAAATTCAGCCCTTTACTCTTGCACTGATTGACCAAAAAAAGGCTTTCGATTCAATCTCACAAGCTTCTATCTATCATTCACTAACAGCCCTTGGAATTCAGAGCAATTTTGTCAATTTCATCCAGACATTGTACTCTACCGCTACCACCAAACTACTCTTTGGCGGTCAGTTCTCCCGCTCAATAATTCCATCAATAGGTGTAAGACAAGGTGATCCCCTTTCTCCCTTGTTGCTCCTAATGGTTTTTGACAACGTTTTAAGGGTTATATCGGCAATCAAAGAGGTTAAAACGTCGACAGGCCTTTCCAACCCTCTAGCCTTTGTCGACGATCTGGTCTTGCTAACATCTGACCAGCCAGGCCTGCAAAATGTGTTCAATTTAATTGTTCCCGTCCTTAGATATATTTATTTCCACGTTTGTGCTCTAAGTCATTAACTTTGTTATGGGTGAAAGACGGGAAAAATAAGAGAGCCATTTTCAATGTCAGACCCCTTGTTTCCGTCAACAACAGGTATCTCGAACCATTGGACACAAACAACACCTTCAAATATTTCGTAGTTAAGTTTACACCAAATTGCAGATCTCCATTCAAAGGTGACGTAATGGACAAACTAGCGGTCCTCCAATCTACCCCGCTAAACCTCAGCAGAAACTTCTCTTCCTGGTCCCATCCTACTTGCATCAGCTTACCTTCTCTAAGATGTATGGAGGAACTCTCAATAAACTGGATAAGCTGATAAGTTTCGCACGAATTGTGCTCCACCTCCCACACGACACGCCTAAAGCTATCTTCCATTTTAAGGTTCGTGATAGGGGTTAGGAATACCAAGTCTGCGATGGGCAATACCAGTTCTGTCCTTTAAAAGAATCGGAACTCCGCACGTGAATCTGCGTACATTTAACAAAAGGTTAATCAACACCACTAACAAAATATCATCGGCCATGCGCAGGGAACTATTTATATTTATTAGTATATTTATAGTATTTTTACGGGGAGAGTGACAGATGATCTGCGGCGGTTCGCCCTAACAACAAATGTTTCAAGTGCCCGTTGGCCCTTGAAGTCTTATTACTTTTAGTTCATTAAGTACTCATTGTATTCTCTCAGGCCGGGGCGGGGCCCC
Source organism: Hylyphantes graminicola (assembly GCA_023701765.1). Classification (NCBI taxonomy): domain Eukaryota; kingdom Metazoa; phylum Arthropoda; class Arachnida; order Araneae; family Linyphiidae; genus Hylyphantes; species Hylyphantes graminicola. The sequence goes on from CM043123.1 coordinate 38,058,661, forward strand.
TACTGCGTAGTGGGCCTACACCCGTAGTATGTAAAATGTCTTTGTGTTCAATAAAGATTTTAAATAGACCTATGAGACCTATGAATAGACCTATTTAGACCGAGGAGGGCACAGGATCAATCCCCCCCCTTGGGGGGGGATTGATCCTGTGCCCTCCTCGTGCGACTAGTGTTTTCTCTTTGATCAAAACTAGTCCGGGGCCCCCCCTGGGCAATCCACCGGATTTAAGATCTTTGCGGGGAAGGTCGTTCGCGGCTCCCGTACCGGTGCGAGCAAACAACAGGATCCTCCACCTTGGCTCACGTCTCGGTGGTTTTGAGTCAGGGTTTCCTTTTTTTTAAGAATTTTGATCAGGTGTTTCGGTATCGGCTGTGGAAATCCACAGGCGTATTCCTGGCTGACAGGAGTAATGGCTGATAACGCGAGTGGCTTTAACTGCGGGATGTGCGGCCGTTCATTTACATCTCTCGGAGGAGGAGGGTCTATTGGCCCTTAAAGAATTAGAACTTATGGCCAAAGTCCCGAAACCTCGTTTCATTAATGTCGAACTTCAAAAGTGCTTCCCAGAAAGGTCTGCGGAAGCCATTAAGGGCCACCGTAAAACTGGATCTTACATTGCTATGTTGCAAAAGCTTAAAAGTGCGGGATCCTCCTCCATCCCTGGACCGGGTAATTCACATCAGGGGAATATTCCTGTGAATATAACTACTAGTGACGTTATTTCTAACATTACTTCTGTTTCTACTTTCAGTGGCAATTCTAATGCAGCAGATGTCGGTTCCGAAGACTCAGATCTAGTCAGTCTTGTCCCGGAACCAGCCCCGGAAATATCATCTCCTCCGGGTAATTCTGCTTCTGAAGTGGTGACATCTATTGATACTGCCTCAAATACTGACCTTGTCCGATCACCACCTGCTGCATCGTCCTCCTCATTGATTGAATTGCCACCTGCAGTCGTCACCCTCTCCTTTGGGGGAGGAGTAGTTAAGAAGAACATCCCTCTGTATGGACACAGTACTCCTGTGGACATTTCCTTTACTTCGAACATTGGTAACGTGCCTTCAAATAACTTTTCAATTAGTCACGACATTTTTCCGGACAATTATTCCGCCACGTCTTATGATGTAATTAATCGAAGTCTGGCCCCAAATGAAGATATGTACGCCAGTGAAGCCGGTGATAGTGCGGTAATATTCCCCGATTCTGTATCTCCATTGGGTCGTTCCTCTTGTACGAACCCTCGCCCTGTCTCCGCTAACATAACTAGTAGCTCCGAGTCCAACGCAAGCAGTTTTAATATTGAGGAATCCCTCCGGGAATTAACTGTTTTAAATGACGACATCGAATTCAATAATTCCATCATCAATTTTTTAACTATCCTTTTCGAATCATATTTTCCCACCCCTTTAGGCCCATCACTCACATTATTTAATATCTTCAGCGAGTTTAAATCCCACTGTGACTTTGAGTTATTTAATCTCCAGTTTATCGCCGCGCTGGACGATATTTTCCCACCAACCTCTAAAACGTTTAAAAAGCCCGCTTCTCCCCCTAAGAATTGTACTCTCTCTAATCGACAACTTAAGAGGCAGAGATATGCCACCACTCAGAAATTATTTAAGAAAAACCCAACCCGGTGTATCAATAGCATTTTGGAACCTATTTCAGATGTCTCATGGCCTAAAGATGAAGTTTTCTTTGACTTTTGGCGTAGGGTAATGTCGTTCAGCGCGGTCCCCGAAGACGCTGAGATAACGCTCGACCAAATGTTCCCGGTTGACCCCAATGCCTCTAAGACCATTTGGTCACACATATCTGTTGAAGAGGTCAATAAGGCCCTCCCAAAATCAGGGTCGTCACCTGGACCGGACGGTCTCTCCGCGGCTGCTCTTCGGGCTACTGGTGCTCCACTAATTTGCATTATCCTGAATCTATCTTTGCTTTGTGGGGGATTGCCGTCACGATTCACTGAATCTAAAACTATTTTTATCCCTAAGGCCTCCGGTTCAAGGGCCCCAGGTGATTTTAGACCGATCTCAATCCCCTCAACCCTCTGCCGCTGTCTACAAAAGATCTTTTCCAATCGACTCATTGACATAATCGGGCTCGAACCCGAACAGAGGGGTTTTATTAAGGCGGACGGAGTAAACGAAAATATCTTCCTATTAGACTTCGTCCTCTTCCGAGCGAAAACAAAAATCAAAAATACTCACCTGGCGGCCATTGACCTGGTCAAGGCCTTTGATTCAGTCTCCCACCAGTCTATTATTAAATCACTCTCGGCTTGGGGGGCGGACAGACGGTTCGTCGGTTACATCGAGAACCTATATTTCACATCTAAAACCAAGTTCTGCGCCAGCACCCTGACATCGGACCAATTTCACCCTACTTGTGGGGTGCGTCAGGGTGACCCGTTATCTCCCCTTTTCTTTAACCTAGTTATTAACGGGCTGGTTAAACACATCAAGAAATCACCAGTCGGCCATGTTTTCGATGATATTAAGCTCAACATCTCAGCTTATGCCGACGATATCGCTCTGTTCGCCGGGTCACAACCAGGCCTTCAGAGCCTATTGGATTCCTCTCAAAAACTACTATCAGCTTGCCACCTTAAAATATCCGGTTCTAAATCTTTCTCCCTTTCAATCCGAGCTGACGGTCATCGCAAAATAACATCTATTATTAATGGGAAGTTCAGCCTGGATCAAAACCCCATTCCGGCTCTCAATGTTGAATCCGAATTTAAATATCTGGGGTTAAGATATAATTACAGAGGGCTGGTCCAGGCTAACCCCACAAGTTTAATCTCAAGCGATACCGTCAAGTTGATTAAAGCCCCTCTAAAACCAAACCAGCGCCTTTATGCCCTCAAACAATATGTTATTCCCAAAACACTTTACTCCGGCGTTCTTTCCCGGTCTTCCCTTAGTTCCCTTCGGCAGGCTGATATAGTTATAAGGGATTTTGTTAGACAAGTCTGTCACCTGCCGAAGGACTGCCCTAACAGCTACTTACATGCTAAAGTCTCGGAAGGCGGCCTGGAAGTCGCCAGTCTCCGGACAACAATACCTGAACTTAGGAAAAACCGCCTCGATAAGCTAAAGTTAAACATGTCACCATCAGCTATGGCGGGTGAGACTGGCGGCTTCCTCGGCATTAATCAAAAACGGGTTTTAGATATGATGATTGAAACCCGGAGTGATGTTTTGGGCTGACGGCCTCAGGGAGAATATTGACACCCAAGCCCTGAGTGACAGCTCCAAAACTCGCAATCAACATAATTGGGTTAGTCAAGCTTCCGGTCCTCTCTCCGGTAGGGACTTCGTGAATGCCGTGAAGCTCCGGGTGAACGCACTACCAACATTGACACGCCGGCTCAGAGGTAGAATTGGGGATAGATTGTGCAGTGCCGGGTGTCATGCGAAAGAAACGACTAACCATATTCTTCAAAATTGCGCCCGGACTCACGGCAAGCGAATTCATCGTCATGACCATCTCGTTAAATACCTCCGATCGCACTTGGAAAATAAGGCCTTTCCGGTTTTCAAAGAACCAATTTTCGAAACCAGGTGCGGGAGGAGGAAGCCCGATCTGGTGGCAATTAAGAACAACACGGCGTATATAATTGATACCCAGATAGTTGGAGACGCCGTCCACCTTGATCGGGCCGATAAGGAAAAAGTCTCCTACTACGGGGAGAACCGGGAGCTCCGCTGAAATCTGAAATCAAAAACTGACAATCTGTGCATCGGCACGAAGCGCCCTTTCACATTCATCGAAATCGGCCCATAGGGCAAAACGAACAAAAACAGGATTCAAAGAGCCAGGCGAGCCGGCTGGTCTAAGAACGAGAATAAAAACTCACGAGCCGAGAGTCTATGGAGCAAGCATGCTGAACAGGGCCAACATCTTCTCCTCCTTGCTGGAGCAGGCTGCCAGGACAGCTGCACTTTTCTTAAACGCCTCTAGATCTCCGAAAACGTCAGCAATGGCGTCTTTGACGGATCTCAGGGCAGCCAATAGGGAGGTAGGACCTTCCTCCTCTAGGCGTGGCTTAGGTCGGTTCTGCCACCTGGTGGAACTCTTAGGAAGCTCCCTTTTGGGGGGCTTTGGCCTCTCCGGGCAGGCCGCTGAGGAACTGAGGTGGGGCCCACAACAATTCGCACAGCGGCGGGTCTGATCTACCTCTCGGGTGGGACACGCACGAGAGTCGTGGCCGAGGCCACAATACCGACACCTGGGGTCCATATGGCAGAGACTGCTCACATGGCCGTACCCCTGGCAGTTGTAGCATTGGGGAACTCTGGCAATCTTCCTGTATGGTTCGAAGGAGACCTTCTTACCCAGGAGAATGCTTTGCTCAAATAAAACCTTGTAGTTGCCCGTCCGAACAACTACGACTTGGAAAATCGGGAGGGGGGCCTTTGTCCGAGCTTTGGTCAGCTGGACGACCCGTTCGATGATAAATCCTTCCGCGGCGAGAGCGGAGGAGATGTTCGAAGGATCGGTGTCGCGGGGCAACCCTTTGACAACCGTTTTGAATTGCGACCGCTTACGTCTGGAATGGCGGAAAAACCTAATTTTCGCCTCGGCAAGGATGGCCAGGATCTTGGCCTCCTCTTCCACGGATCGTGGAAATACCTTCACATACTTGTGGAAGGTTTTGGCGCCGAGGTCGTCCGCCACAGACTCAGCGATGCGTTTGACCACTTCATCACCCTTTTCTCCTCCAAGGAAGAGAATGGGCATTGGTCTACTGGCCACGGGCCGAGGCTCAGTGCTAGCCGTCGGGACCTCCGAGCTTCCCGCCGGGAATTGGGCATCCGGGGTTACAACCCCTGTCATCGGGACGGGCCGATCCGACGACAGTTGCATGGGCTCAGCTAGCTTTTCGAACATATTTTCAACAGGAATATTGGCCACGAGCCGGGGCTCAACATCTGTCTTTAAGTCATTGACCTCCGAGCCGGAGAGTTTAACTTTTTTAGCCGTCGGAACTTCCGAACTTCCCTCCGGGGATTGGGCATCCGGGGTTGCAGCCCCTGCCGCCGGAACGGACCGATCCGTCGGCAGTTCAATGGACTCGGCTACATCGAACTTTTCACAGTTAGCCACGGGCCGAGGCTCACCGCTTGTTTTCACCTCCAAGTCAGGGACTTCCGAGCCGGCAAGTTTGACTTTTTTGGCAGCTCTTTTCCTGGCCGCCTTTGACTTTTTGGGGACAGTGACTTTGGCCACGGGCCGAGGCTCATTGTGTGCCTCCATGTCGGGAGCTTGCTCGTTGGCCACGGGCCGAGGCTCAACGTTTGGGGGCGGGGGGCTCAGCTTAGCCAGGAGTGCCGTCCCCACTTTGACTCCGTAACGAGCTATCACAACTCGTTTAAGCTCCTCTTGCTGCCGCGCGTATAATTCATCAGAGCGCTTCCAATCGCCCCGCTCTAGGGCCTCTTGCATTTCGTTGAAGCTATCCGCATCCATCCTTGATGAATGTGATGAGAATGAAGTGATGAAAAGGGAGCTCCGCAACAGTCTAAGTTCATTTTATAGTGTCACTAACCTCGTCTTCCTCTCGATGACTCTGAACTGGAGGGGAGTATGGTCGGCCAAAAGCGCCCAAAGTTTGTTGGATTATAAGATCATTCGGCCGTCCATGCTCTCCTCATATTCCACCAAAGTCCTAATCGGGGGGTTGGCGGGGTTCAACTTTTTTAATAAGTGCACATCCGCCTATAGACGGTAGTTCCCCGCTTGCCTTTATCTTTGGTTCCGGTTGACTTGTATTTCTTTATTTGGGCGGCGACGCAATTGAAGATTTATGTTCGCGTCCCTTGTCGGGTTGCCGCCTCATTTATAATTGTTTTCTGGAAGCGAGCCTCTCTCGCTCATTGTCGGGCCTTTCTTTTACTTTTTTATCCCTCATTTATCACCAATTTTAAGATCAAAACATATGTCTGTACCCGGCCGGGGTTGCCATTGTCTTTTTACATTTATATTGTAATTTTTATCTTTACCTGTTTATTTGTTCTGCGTTATGTCCATACCCTGTATGTGGGGTTTCTACATTTATATGTATAATGTCTTTGATGAAATAAAGATTTTTAATAGACCTATGACCTTTATTCGCCTATCCTAAAGCGAGCAAGCTATAGACTCATTTATTGGTAGGGGGGGGGATTGATCCTGTGCCCTCCACACGTGACTAGTGTTTTCTCTTTGATCAAAACTAGTCCGGGCCCCCCCAGGGCAATCCAACCGGTTTAAGATCCACACGGGGAAGGTCGTTCGCGGCTCCCGTAACCGGTGCGAGCAAACAACAGGATCCACCACCTTTCCTTTTGGATCGGTGGTCCTTAAAGTCAGGGTATCCCTTTTTTAAATTTTCTGTATTACGTTGTTCTGGTGTCTGTTGTGGAATCCACAAGAGCATTCCTGACTACCAGGGTCATGGCCAGTAACTCGAGTGGTTTTTGCTGCGGGGTGTGCGGCCGGCCGTTTACATCTAAGGTCGGCTGCAGTCAACATGAGCGGAAGGCTCACCCCGCTTATTATAATTCAAAATGTCAACCACCCATTCTAAAGAAGGCCCGCTGGTCTGCGGAGGAGGAGGGTCTGCTGGCATTAAAGGAAATCGAATTAATGGGAAAAGTACCTAAGCCCAGATTTATTAATGTAGAACTTCAGAAATGTTTTCCTGAAAGGTCCGCAGAGGCCATCAAATCCCATCGCAAAACAGCAACTTACATATCTACTCTCAGAAATCTTAGGGCCTCAGGTCCCTCCTTCCTCCCAGGACCCAGCGGTATACCCCATCCCATAGCTTCTAGTAACGCCACCTTAAATAATACTAATAATAGTGTTTCTCTATTTTCAGGCAACTCCGATGGGGACAATGTCGGTTCTGGGGCCTCACAAACTTGCTCTGCCCCTGAACCTGCACCGGAAATACTATCTTCTCCGGGTGCCTCAGCCATTGAAGCGGTGACAACAAGATCTATCAACAACCCTGAATTGTCTGTTCTGTCACCGCCAGTTTTTGCATCTACCCCTGTCGTCGAGTTGGCTCCCACGTTCATTACATCATTAGAAGAGGGGGTAGTACCTTACAACCGCCTTATTTATGAGCACAGTGATACTGTGAGCATTACCGAACACTCAAACATTCTTCCGATTGATCCAGATAGTAATAGCGTTGTTATTCAGAATACCAACGTTTTACCAAGTCAAGCTTCTGAAACCGATATCCCTCTCTCCGAAGACTTGTTCTCTGCAAGCGACACTATCAACTCGTCGGTAAACCCAGTTAATTCTCTACCATCCACAACTGCCCCATGTATAAATTCTGCCCCCTTGTTTAATAGCCCTGATTTTAACTCTTCATCCAGTGATTTTAACGTTGAGGAATCCCTTCGGGAGCTATCAATTTTAAATGATGACGTAGATTTTAACCTTTCTATCATTAACTTTTTAGATATTATTTTCGAATCATATTTTCCAATCAAGGCGGGCCATCACTAGCACTTTTTAACATTTTTTCTGATTTTAAACGGCATTCTGACTTTTCCCTTTTTAAACTTCTATTTGCGGCCGCGCTGGACGACATTTTCCCACAGGCTTCCACCACGCCTAAAAGCTTCAATCCTCCCCTAAAACTGCTAATCTATCGAATCGTCAATTAAAAAGACAAAAATATGCTTTGACTCAAAAAACCTTTAAAAAGAACCCGTCCCGATGTATTAGTAATATTCTCGAGCTAGTGTCGGACGTGTCCTGGCCGAAAGAGGAAGAATTCTTTGACTTCTGGAAAAGGGTTATGCCATTTAGTGCGGTCCCAGATGATGCCGCTACCACACTGGACCTTATGTTCCCGGTGGATCCCAATCCTGCCAAAACTATCTGGTCTCACATTTCTGTCGAGGAGGTTAACAAGGCCCTTCCAAAATCAGGATCTGCGCCGGGACCAGACGGTCTCAGTGCGGCTGCTCTTCGAGCAATTGGGGCCCACTTGATTAGTGTCATCCTAAACCTCCCATTATTGTGCGGGTGATTGCCCTCACGTTTTATTGAGTCAAAAACTATCTTTATTCCAAAGGCCTCGGGGGTCAAGGGCCCCGGGTGAGTTCAGACCCATCTCAATATCGTCTACCCTTTGCCGGTGCCTCCACAAGGTATTTTCTAACAGGCTAATTGATTTAATTGGCCTAGAGCCCGAGCAAAGGGGTTTCATTAAAGCCGATGGCGTCAGCGAAAATGTCTTTCTTCTCGACTTTGTACTATATTGCGCCAAAACTAAGATCAAATCAACTCACCTGGCGGCCATTGACCTCGTCAAAGCCTTTGATTCCGTTTCCCACCAAGCAGTTCTTAGGTCACTCTCGGCCTGGGGCGCGGACAGGCGATTCGTCGGCTACATTGAACATCTATACTCGTCCTCAATAACCAAATTCTGCGCAGGGTCCCTGACGTCGGAAAAGTTTCATCCGTCATGTGGCGTACGTCAGGGTGACCCTCTTTCCCCTCTATTCTTCAATCTTGTAATTAACGGTTTGGTTAAGAACATCAAAAGTTCCCCAGTGGGTTTAACATTTGATGAAATGAAGCTTAATATTTCTGCTTATGCCGACGACATCGTCCTGTTCGCTAGTTCACAACCCGGTTTGCAGAGCCTTTTGGACAAGTCAAAACATCTCCTGTCGGCCTGCCACCTCAAAATTTCTGGATCAAAATCTTTTACCCTCTCGATTCGGGCTGACGGAAATCGTAAAGTTACTTCCATTGTCAACGGGAAGTTTAGCCTGGACAGCAACCCCATTCCGGCTCTCAATGTAGAGTCGGAATTCAAATATCTGGGGTTGCGTTTCAATCATAGAGGGCTGGTCCAGGCGAACCCTACATCCATCCTGCAAAACGATGCGTCCAAACTTCTAAAAGCCCCTCTTAAGCCCAATCAACGACTTTTTGCTTACAGACAATATGTCCTGCCCAAAACGCTGCACTCCGGAGTATTATCCAGATCTTCTTTAAATTCCCTTCGGCAGGCGGACGTGGTAACTCGCGATTTTGTCAGACAGGTTTGCCACCTTCCGAAGGATTGCCCTAATAGTTATATCCATTCAAAAATCTCAGAAGGGGGCCTGGGGATCGCCAGTCTCCGAACATCTATTCCCGAATTACGTAAAACCCGCCTAGACAAGCTTAAGCGTTAGATGTCTTTGTCAGCTATGGCGGGTGAGACTGGTGAATTCCTGGGGATAAACCAAAAACGTGTCTTAGACATGATGGTGGGCACCCGGAGTGACGTCTTTTGGGGGCGGACAATTTAAGAGAAAACATAGATACTCAGGCCTTGAGTGACAGCCCTAAAACATCAGGGCAGCACAATTGGTTGAATCAAGCTTCCGGTCCTCTCTCTGGTAGGGACTTTGTCAATGCCGTGAAGCTCCGGGTTAACGCTCTACCAATGCTGACACGCCGGCTCAGAGGTAGAATTGGTGAAAGATTATGCAGAGCCTGGTGTCATGCGAAAGAAACCGTAAACCATATCTTACAGAATTGCGCCCGGACTCACGGCAAAAGAATACATCGACATGACCATCTTGTCAATTCCCTCCGCTCGCACTTGGAACAAAAATCTTTCACAGTCTTTAAGGAGCCTATATTCGAAACCAAGTGCGGAAGGAGGAAGCCCGATCTGGTGGCGGTCAAAAACGATACAGCTTTCATCATTGACGCCCAAATAGTCGGCGATTCCGTCCACCTTGATCGGGCCGATAAAGAGAAAGTCTCCTATTACGGGGAGAACCGGGAGCTCCGTAATTGCTTTTCCTCACTTTATTCAGTCTCGAACCTCGTCTTCCTCTCCATGACGTTAAATTGGAGGGGGTCTGGTCCGCAAAAAGTGCGCAAAGTCTCCTTGATCACAAGATCATTGGGCGGACCATGCTCTCCTCGTACTCTACTAAAGTTTTAAGTGGAGGGTTGGCGGGGTTCAATTTTTTTAATAAGTGTACCTCAGGATTTTACAGACGGTAGTTCCCCGCACAAATCATTTATTTCTTGTATGTTATCGTCCAGTGATTTTAGGCAAAGCGAATGAGAAGGTTTTCTCTTCGCTCCTTGTCGGGTCTATTGCCGTCTCTCTTGGTATTTTAATTATTCTATGAACATTTATTCTATATTTTACTATGGCAGCAGCGCAATGAAGATTTTCTGTGAAAGCGCTTTTTGTCGGCTTGCTGCCCGAAGATCTAAACTTTTGTAATTTGGAAGCGGGATCTCCTTCCGCTCTCCGTCGGGCATCCCATGCAATATTTTGAATCACATTTTAAGATCAATTTTTATGTCTAAACCTGGCCGGGTTGTCATAGTTTATTTTAAATCTTTCGATTTTAAATTTTAATGGTTTTTTTTATCTTGTTACTTGTCTATGCCCTGTATTATGGGGTATGCATGCCGTACCATGTATCATGTCATTTTTCTGAATAAATGATTTTAATAGACCTATGTAGACCTATGACCTTTATTCGCCTATCCTAAAGCGAGCAAGCTATATACAAGGTGGCCAGAAATAAAACACCCCTACTCTGACCTCCCTGGATATCGAACTACTCAGTGTAAAGGCTCAAAATTTTGTACACATACTATTCATAATATGGGGAAACGGATTTCACGAGAAAAAAATTTAGTTCCAGAAATCACCGATAGGTGGCGCTGCACAACTGGAACTATGATCAAAAGACACAAATAATAATAAAAATTAAAATGTTTATGCGGAATGGAATGCTTCCATGCTTCCTTTTTAATTTTTCTGCCCCTTATGGAAAATAAAAATAGTAAAGAAGCTAGAACTCCCGTTGTAACTGCAATTTCATACTGTAACCAGAAAAATTTGCATAAAGCATGGTTAGAAGCCATGTTCTGGGTATAAAAGAAGTTAAAAGGTGGGGAATGTCATTCTTATTAGTGATGGCTGTCACGCTGCCAGAACGCGCTTTGCTTGTGAAGTTGTTTTACGAGATTAAAGGAAATGCTCCAGCAGCACTTCGAGAGTTTCGCCGACTTAAGGATTTGCGTAAGGGACCATTGCTTCCACAAGCTCTCAGGAGAATGATCGCTCGATTCGAGGAAACTGGACATCTTGGAGTTCAGCCTGGTCGAGGACGCAAACCGGTTCGTTCAGATGTCGTTGAAGATGTTGCCACCGGTATTGTTGAACAGTCAATGGATAATGTTTTAGGCTGCAGTAGTGCACGTGCAGTGTCACGACACTTGGGTGTTCCCTATAGCACAGTGTGGAACATACTCAGAAAAATGGTGCATTGTTTCCCGTACAAAATCCGCCCTAATCAACAATTGCTGGCCACAGACAGGGAGATGCGACTGACCTTTGCATTGACATTTCTTGCTAGAGTTGAAGTGGATGCATCGTGGCCGTGGCAGATTATGTGGAGCGATGAGGCCCATTTCCACCTCAGTGGAACAGTTAGGGTTACTGGAATATCTGCGTATGAGGGTTGCGACATGATGCTCTCACCTGATTGGCTGGAGCATAGCCATGCTCCAGAGATACGGCGCTGTTATTTTTTCCCCGTAGACATTACACGGTGACTCAGCGAAGCTCTAATAAATCGCATCTAAACGATATAATCAAAGGAACGTAACTACTATTTGTTATTGATTTTGTTTTTAATGATCTATATTCTTCAATATTTATTCTTTTTTGGATTAAAATCCTTAACGGTAAAGCTGTAATCCATGTTTTAATACCGGCGTGTGTCATTGCTATGGAATAAAAAAGCTGTTTAAACTCGGAAAAAAGGTATAAAGCTTTACTTTTTAATCTTTGTATTGTAAATTTAACATCATGTGGACTATTACATTTCTAAAAATAGTATTTTTTATCATTATACTACCAGAAAATGCCATTTTTAATGTCGAAACTAGCATCGGTATTTGGCATGTCTTTGGCATGCATTGGCGAAACAATAGTTGGCGGGAAATCGTAACGTAAACAAACCGCAAACCAAAGTCATTGCTTGCTGAAAGTTGAAAACATTCTTATTTCTTCCAAACTTTGCAACAACATAATGTTTATATGTGTAAAACTGGAAAAATAACTAGTTTTGTTTTATTGGCGAGTTTGGCTGAGCGATAACGATTTTAGCATGGCTCACCTGCTAAGCTCCTTGTCGTTACCCTGAACAGCACACAGTGTATTGAAGGTACCCTAGGAACAGTGAACACCCATAACTGTCGCATATGGGACACGACAAACCCCCGTACCTTCCAAGAGATTCCACTCCACTCACCGAAAGTTACAGTCTGGTGTGGATTCACAGCCACATTCATCCTTGGACCGTTCTTTTTCGAAGAGGTTACTCCCAATGGCCTTCAGACATGTACCGTGACGGCCAACAGGTACAAAAGGATGCTCGAAACATTTGTTGTACCCCATTTGCAGCAGCGCCAATGCCTTGACACCATTACTTTTATGCAAGATGGAGCACCTCCACACATTGGACTCCCTGTGCAACAGTTTCTTCGCCAACATTTCACCAATGACAGAATAATCAGTCGCGCGTTTCCGACAACTTGGCCATCTCGTTCACCGGATCTTAATCCGTGTGATTTTTGGCTTTGGGGATACTTAAAAAACCTTGTTTATCGAGAACGTCTGCTAACCTTGGCAGATTTGAAAGAGAGTATCAGTCTGCATGTGAGAAGCATCTCAGATGACCAGTTACGATCCGCAGTTGAACAAGCTGTCCACAGACTTCACATTTTACATCTTCAGGAAGGGAACCATATTGAGCAGCATTCCCTGCATCGATAACGTCCTTGTTTCATGTATGCTTGGTACTTTCAAATAAAATGTGTTCAAAACGTGTTTTTGTGTCTTTTCAGCATACGTCCAGTGGTACAGCGCCACCTATCGGTGATTTCTGGAACTAAAATTTTTTTTCGTGAAATCCGTTTCCCCATATTTTGAATAGTATGTGTACAAAATTTTGAGCCTTTACACTGAGTAGTTCGATATCCAGGGAGGTCAGAGTAGGGGTGTTTTATTTCTGGCCACCCGGTACTCTTTTATTGGTAGCCAGCTGCTCCGTCATATCAAAGGAGCCCTTGACTTAACTAATTCTATTACCCCAAATCCCTACTGGAAGGATAAGCTACACTCTAGTGTTGATGGTGCCGGCAAATGGTACTACAAAACTGCTCCCGAACACATGGTAAGCGCATCTCAAGACACGACCATATAGTGAATAATGTCAAAACCCATCTTGATCAAAAGTGTAGTAGAGTTTATTCGGAGCCAATATTTTGCACGGCTGTCGGCAAACGAAAACCTGACATTGTTGCTATTAGGAATGATACCGCCATTGTAGTTGACGCCCAAATTGTGGGCGACTCGGTGGACCTCAACAGAGCACATAATCGAAAAGTTAATTATTATGCTGGTAATGAGGTCTTAGTCGAAAATATCAAGGCCCAGTACGGGGTGGAGGTGGTTAGGTTCCATTCCATAACTCTAAATTGGAGGGAAGTTTGGTCCTCGGAGTCGGCGGCCGCTCTGATTGATGAACGCATTATCTCCCGGGCTATGCTCCCCTCCCTCTCGACCAGAGTCCTCATTGGTGGAATGTCGAGTTTCAACTTCTTTTGCCGCTCCACCTTGGGCAGGGCCCGTACATGAGCACTGGGTAATAAACTTGGTCGTGTCTTGTTTCCTGCTTTCTGTCTTCAAACTTGACCTCATTTGTCCCGGGTTGGGAGTTCATGGATCTTCCTGATGTTCCTAATTTGTTATCAAATTTTTCAGGGGTCTTAATGTGACCCCTGATTCTGTATTATAATAATTTATATTATCTCGATGTATCTTTGCAGATCGGGGCGGGGTCCCCGCTGTGCGGCGGACCTACACCCGGTAAAATGTACAATGTTCTGTAAATAAAGAATTTAAATAGACCTATGACCTATGTAGACCTATGACCTTTATTCGCCTATCTTTAAGCGAGCAAGCTATAGACTCTTTTATTGGTAGCCAGCTGCTCCGTCATATCAAAGGCAGTTTCCAATTACTTAGGAAGGAAACTTGAACAGAAGGGGCACATCGTTCACCTGGAGCCCCGTTTCAACTCTTCTGCCCTGGCGTCCTCAAACCGGATCTTCTTGCGGTGAAGGGTTCCCGGTCTCATGCTATCGACGCTCAAATTGTTTCTGCTGGGGAGCCCCTCCGACGAGCCCACCGTCGGTAAATTGAGGAATACAGCTGCCTGTTGCAACTCATAGTCGCCCAGTTTGGAGTCGATGAGGTCCAATTCCATTCGGCAACCCTGAACTGGAGGGGAGTTTGGTCGTCCGACTCTATTACTGACCTTATCGACTCCGGACTCCTTGCCAGAAGTGATATTCCAGTTTTATCTTCTAGAGCGGTCATTGGTGGAGTAGCTATTTTCAACTATTCTATGAAGACTACCCACCGTGCTTTTTGAACTCTTTGACTCTTCCTTTCCGTCAGTGTCACACGAGCTTACCCTTCTGCGCGGGTTCAACGTTGCAACTATTTTGTAAACTCGTTCTGTGGGGGTACTTCGCTTCTCAGCACCCCTTCTACGCGGGGACATTTTGCTTCTGCCAAGCCTTGTTGTATTTTATGTAATAATAATGATCAATAAAAAGATTTTGTAGACCTATGAACTATGAGTTAACATAGATACTCAGGCCCTGAGTGACAGCCCAAAGACATCGGGGCAGCATAATTGGGTCAATCAAGCTTCCAGTCCTCTCTCTGGTAGGGACTTTGTTAATGCCGTGAAGCTCCGGGTCAATGCTTTACCAACGCTGACACGCCGGCTCAGAGGTAGAACTGGGTTATGTAGTTATGCTGTAGTTATCTTGTCCGGTCACCACCTGCTGCTTCTTCTCCATCGATGATAGAATTGCCACCAGCTGTCGCCACCCCCTCGTTTGGGGGGGGGGGGTAGTTGAAAAGAAAATCCTTCTATATGGTCACAGTACTCCCGTGGTCTATTCATATACTACGGACGATTGTAATGTGCCTTCAAACAACTTGTCACTTAGTCATGACATCTTTCCTAACGATAACACTGCCACGTCTTATAATGATAGTCTAAGTCTTGCCTCAAGTGAAGTAATGTACTCCAGTGAAGTCGGAAACAGTACGTTAACATTCCCTGATACTGTGTCTCCACTAGTCCGTGCCCCCTGTACGAACCCTAGATCTGTCCCAAGCAATTTTACTTGTAGCTCTGAGTCTAACTCAAGTGGTTTTAATGTAGAGGAATCCCTCCGAGAATTAACTGTTTTAAACGATGACATCGATTTTAATAATTCCATCATTAATTTTTTAACCATTCTTTTCGAGTCATACTTCACTACCCCTTCAGGCCCTTCACTCACATTGTTTAAGATCTTCAACGATTTAAAATCCCATTTTAACTTTGAATTATTTAATCTTCAGTTTATCGCCACGCTGGACGATATCTTCCCTCAAAACTCTAAAACGTTTAAAAAGTCCATACCTCCTCCTAAAATTTGTACTCTTTCAAGTCGACAACTAAAAAGACAGAAATATGCCACCACTCAAATTGTTTAAGAAAAACCCATCTCGATGTATCAATAGCATTTTGGAACCTATCTCGGATATCCCATGGCCTAAAGATGAAATTTTCTTTGACTTTTGGCGTAGGGTGGTGTCGTTCAGCGCTGTCCCTGAAGACGCTGAGACAACTCTTGACCAAATGTTCCCGGTTGACCCCAACGCCTCTAAGACCATTTAGTCCCACATCTCTGTTGAAGAGGTTAGTAAGGCCCTCCCAAAATCAGGGTCGTCACCGGGACCAGACGGTCTCTCCGCGGCTGCTCTTCGAGCTATGGGTGGCCCATTAGTTTGCATCATTT
This sequence comes from Hylyphantes graminicola, assembly GCA_023701765.1. Classification (NCBI taxonomy): domain Eukaryota; kingdom Metazoa; phylum Arthropoda; class Arachnida; order Araneae; family Linyphiidae; genus Hylyphantes; species Hylyphantes graminicola. The sequence goes on from CM043123.1 coordinate 38,074,582, forward strand.
TGAACATTTCTATGCTTTGCGGGGGATTGCCGTCACGTTTCACAGAGTGTAAAACTATTTTCATCCCAAAGGCCTCCGGAAGGGCCCCAGGTGATTTTAGACCGATTTCAATCTCATCAACCCTCTGCCGTTGTCTGCACAAGGTTTTCTCTAACCGACTCATCGACATAATCGGGCTTGAACCCGAACAGAGGGGTTTTATCAAGGCAGATGGAGCAAGTGAAAATATTTTTCTATTGGACTTTGTCCTCTTCCGAGCAAAAACTAAAATTAAAACTACTCACCTGGTGGCCATTGACCTGGTTAAGGCCTTTGACTCAGTCTCCCACCACTCTATTATTAAGTCACTCTCGGCTTGGGGGGCGGACAGGCGATTCGTCGGATATATTGAGAACCTCCATTCTACATCCAAGACTAAATTTTGCGCCGGCTCCCTGACCTCAGACCAATTTCACCCGACTTGTGGGGTACGTCAGGGTTACCCGTTATCTTCCCTTTTTTCAACCTGGTTATTAACGGGCTGGTTAAGCACATTAAGAACTCACCAGTTGGCCTCGTTTTCGATGATATAAAGCTTAACATTTCAGCTTATGCCGACGATATCGTCCTGTTCGCCGGTTCACAACCCGGCCTTCAGAGCCTGCTGGATAGATCTCAAAAACTTCTATCAGCTTGTCATCTCAAGATCTCCGGCTCTAAATCTTTCTCCCTTTCCATCCGAGCTGACGGTCATCGCAAAATGACATCTATCATTAACGGGAAGTTAAGCCTGGATCAAAACCCCATTCCGGCTCTCAATGTAGAGTCCGAGTTTAAATATCTGGGGTTACGATTCAATTACAGAGGGCTGGTCCAGGCTAACCCCACAAGTTTAATTTCCAGCGATACCGTCAAGCTGATTAAAGCCCCTCTAAAACCAAACCAGCGCCTTTTTTCTTTCAGACAGTATGTTCTGCCCAAAACGCTTCACTCCGGCGTTCTCTCCCGATCTTTCCTTAATTCCCTTCGGCAGGCTGATATAGTTATAAGGGATTTTGTCAGACAAGTCTGTCACCTGCCGAAGGATTGTCCCAACAGTTACATCCATGCTAAAATTTCGGAAGGAGGCCTGGGAGTCGCCAGCCTCCGGACTACTATACCCGAGCTAAGGAAAAACCGCCTCGATAAGTTAAAATTGAATATGTCACCATCTGCTATGGCGGGAGAGACTGACGGCTTCCTCGGCATAAATCAAAAGCAAGTTCTTGACATGATGATAGGAACCCGGAGTGATGTGTTTTGGGCAGATAGCCTCAGGGAAAATATCGACACCCAAGCCCTGAGTGACAGTCCCATAACTCGTAACCAGCGTAATTGGGTTAATCAAGCTTCCGGTCCTCTCTCTGGTAGGGACTTCGTAAACGCCGTGAAGCTCCGGGTGAACGCATTACCAACGCTGACACGCCGGCTCAGAGGTAGAATTGGTGATAGATTGTGCAGAGCCGGGTGTCATGCGAAAGAAACAACAAACCATATTCTTCAGAACTGCGTCCGGACTCACGGCAAGCGAATTCACCGACACGACCATCTCGTCAAATCCCTCCGATCGCACTTGGAAAATAAGGCCTTTAAAGTGTTCAAAGAACCAATTTTTGAAACCAAGTGCGGGAGGGGGAAGCCCGATCTGGTGGCAATTAAGAACAATACGGCGTACGTAATTGATGCCCAAGTAGTTGGAGACGCCGTCCACCTCGATCGGGCTGATAAGGAAAAAGTCTCCTACTACGGGGAGAACCGGGAGCTCCGTAACTGTCTAAGTTCCTTCTATAATGTTACAAACCTCGTCTTCCTCTCCATGACTCTTAACTGGAGGGGGGTGTGGTCGGCCAAAAGTTTGTTGGATCATAAGATCATTAGGCCGACCATGCTCTCCTCATATTCCCCCAAAGTCTTAGTCGGGGGGTTGGCGGGGTTCAACTTTTTTAACAAATGCACTTCCGCTCATAGACGGTAATTCCCCACTAAACCTTGTCTTTGGTATTCCGGTAGCATTTTTTTCCTTTATTTTCGGCAGCGTATGGGACCGAGGTCTCCAGTCGCTCGATGTTGGACTTGCTCTCTTTACAAATTTTACTTCGGATTTGCTTTTAAATCGGCGGCGATGCATTAGAAGATTATTGTTCGCGTCCTTTGTCGAGTTGCCGCCCCATTCGCATATGTTCTTTTGGAAGCGAGCCTCACTCGCTCATTGTCGGGCCTCCCTCATAACTACTGTCCCCCTTTTATTACCATTTCTTAAAGATAAAATCGTGTGTCTTTACCCGGCCGGGGTTGCCATTGCTTTTACATTTTTATTGTATTTTTATCAATTTATTTGTAGTAAGTTTAGCGTTATGTCCATGCCCTGTTTGTGGGGTTACTGCATTTCATATGTATTTTGGTTTGGTTTGAATTATCGTCGCACTAGAGCTACACGAGGGCTATTTGCGACGGGCGTCGTATTTTAGAACCACAGTCAGGTGACGAGCCAACACCTGAATAGGCACCCAACGCAACCGCATTTTATATGTATAATGTCTTTTGTCGTAATAAAGATTTTTAATCAGGGATGTGATTGACCAAAAGTCAAAAAAGAGGAAATGAGAAAAAGTGTTAAAAAAATATGCGCGAAGAAATTTTTTTTTATCAACGTTTGAATTGAAGGTGCAATATACAGAAAAAAAGTATCAAAATCACAGTTCAATTGGCTTTAATATTCACTTAAATATATTTGTAAAAGATAAATGGGAACTTGACAATGAAAAAAAATGGTAATATAGGAAAAGAACAGCATTTTATTGAAGCTTAAAATGTGCACATTACTAGATTGCTTTAGATTACTACTAGATAAAATTTATTCCAATGAAATTTATTGTGAATGTTGACTTCAGTTTACTCCAAATTAAAATAAAACAATTTTTATGAAATATAAATTTTCTTGATTAAATAATATTCTTCACACATCTGTAGTTGAAATCTGGGAAAATCGTGAAACTAAGTCGATCCAACTATCGCGAAACTCCGGCGATCGTAAAATCGCAAAACTCCGGCGATCGTAAAATCGCAAAACTCCGGCGTTCGTAAAATCGCAAAACTCCGTCGTTCGTAAAATCGCAAAACTCCGGCGTTCGTAAAATCGCGAAACTCCGGCGTTCGTAAAATCGCGAAACTCCGGCGTTCGTAAAATCGCGAAACTCCGGCGTTCGTAAAATCGCGAAACTCCGGCGTTTGTAAAATCGCGAAACTCCGGCGTTCGTAAAATCGCGAAACTCAGTCGATCCTAACATCGCGAAACTCTGGCGTTCATGACATCGCGAAACTCCGGCGTTCCTACTTCTCTTGCGATCGTTACATCACGAATTTCCGTCGATGCTATTATCCTGAAACTCGGGCGATCGTAACATCGGGAAAGAGGAAAATTTAAGAAAAAAAAATCATGAAAATCCAAAAAAAGCGGAAATTCGCGGATCCGCGGAAGAATCACATCCCTGTTTAATAGACCTATGACTCTCCCTTTACATGTTCCAGACCTATGACTCTCCCTTTACACGACCAGTTTCCTCTTGAGACAGCGAACAATAATAAAATCGCCAAGTATTAGTCGTTAATTGAACATCTTGGCAATGATAGCGATCATATTAAAATTGTTGGCGTAACTTTAAATTGGAGAGGAGCCTTTTGTAGAACATCAGCAGAGGACCTTCTCGGGATTAATATCATCAGCAAACGAGACATCAAAATCTTAGCCATGAGGGCGCTACAGGGGGGAACCACTTGTCACTCGATTCATCAGAGAATGACGACTTGCGTTCGCCGCAGGGTGAAGAAGGGGGAGGGGTAGTGTTTGTGAGTCACTCTTTCGGTTTTCCAGGGGTGAAAGTGGCCAAAATCAAAAAAGAGGAAATCACGCGAGTAACAATATAGGGTTTCTGCCAAAACGGACAGTCCCAATTCATGACTTTCCGTGTCAAAGTTAACAGCTTTCCATGACTATATAAATAGCATCTCAAATGAAAAAAATAAAAAATTCAAATTGAAACAACTCGAAAGTTGACAACACAAACATAGTAAACAATTTATAGTGTTTGTGTAGACAATTTTCATGTTTAATGGGCAAGTGCACAAATTTATTTAAGAAATAAATTATTGCACCATAAAATGATTTCAAAATGTAATTAGTAAAAGTGAAAAAATCTTTTTTCTTTAATGTGAACTTATTGGAGAAGTAATGCTTTATATGTATTAAATTTTTCTTTGATTAATTATTTCAGGAATTTCTTTGTTCTCTTATAAGTGTGTCGTATAGTGCAATTGCATTCCTCCTTCTAATAAGGGTTGCGCTTGCATTAAAAAAACACTTTATAAATCACCAGTTAAATCAAAATCACAGAAAAGCCTACTGGCAAAACTATATTGGCATAATTTTATTTTTTTAATAATAGTTTAAATTTAGGATACATCTCTTACTCTCTACCACCGGAATTTTCATCGAATTTAAAATCAATGACTTTTTTCTAATATTAATAATTGCGGCGATCTGAAAATCTCGCAAACTTTGCCTATCAGAACATCTAAAAACTCCGGCCATCTGAAAATTGAAAAAAAACTCCGAAAGTAGCAAAACTCCAGCGATCCGAAAGTAGCGGAAATCCGGCGATCCGAAATTCACGAAACTCCGGATTTTCCAAAAGACACTAAGCTTTGGCGTTTCGAAAATCGAGAAAGTCGCGGAATTCCAGTGATCCGAAATTTACGAAATTCCGGGGATCCGAAAAACAATAAACTCCGGCGTTCCGTAAGTCGCGGAACTCCGTCGATCCGAAATTTACGAAACTCCGTCGATCCGAAATCAATAAACTTCGCCGTTCCGTATATCGCGGAGCTCCGGCGATCAGAAATTCTCGAAACTCCGGCGTTCCGAAAGACACTAAACTCTGGCTTTCTGAAAGTCGCGGAACTCTAGCGATCCGTAAGTCGTCGAAGTCCAGCGGTCCGAAAGTCCGACGATCCGAAACTCACGAAACTCCAGTGATCCGAAACTCACTAAACTCCAATGATCCGAAATTCACGAAACTCCGGCGTTCTGAAAGACACTAAACTCCGGCGTTCTGAAAGTCGCGGAACTCTAGCGTTCCGAAAGTCCGGCGGAACGGAAGACACGTAACACGAAAGTCGCGGAACTCTAGCGATCCGTATGTCGCGGAAGTCCAGCGTTCTGAAAGTCCGACGATCCGAAACTCACGAAACTCCAGTGATCCTAAAGACGAGAAACCTTAGCGTTCCAAAGGTCGCGGAACACGAGCGATCCGTAAGTCGCGGAACTCCAGCGTTCCAAAGGTCGCTAAAGTCCGGCGGATCCGGAAGTCACGAAACTCTGGCGATCCGGAAGACACGAAACTCCAGCTTTGCAAAAGACATGAAACTCCGGCGATCCGAAAGACAAGAAACTAAAGCGATCCGAAAGTCATGAAACTCCAGTGATCCGAAATTCCCGAAACTCCAGCGATCCGAAAGTTGCGAAGGTCCGGCGATCCGAAAGACACGAATAAATATATATCGATTTTTATTACTTTCGGACGTTTCTTTGCTGAAATACATGACTTTTGGTCATTTTTTTTGCTCAAATTCAATACTTAAGACAAAATTAACCCAATGTCCAAACTCTTGACTTTTCATATGCGCGGAAACCCTGTTAATACGATTTTTTTTTTTTTGAAAACTTAGAAAATCTAAAGTTTTTCGTAATTTTTTGAAAATCTTGATTCAGCGGATTTTTCTGAAAAATTCGGAAAAAGCGGAATTTTTTTGAAAAATCGGAAAAAAAGAGGAATTCTGCCGTTCGGCGGAAGTCTGGCACCCCTGGTTTTCCCTGCCATCCAGGGAAAAAGGATCTCTACCTCCGGATTACCCGGGCCCAAACCTGATGTGGTCTTGGGGTAAGGATTAAATAATAGACCTATGACTCTCCCTTTACATCTAGGATCGGCTGCAGCCAGCATGAGAGGAAGGCACATATTGCCTACTATAATGCTAAAAATGCGCCAAAGTTTTGAAAGCCAGATGGACCGAGGAGGAGGAGGGCCTTTTAAAATAAATAGACCTACAGCTGGTCCGCAGTGATGTGGATCTTTTTGCCCCTTTCTTTATGGATGAAGTTCACTCATCGCGTCTTTCTTTTAACTCTTCCGCTGGCCCTGACCAGATCTCCGTAAAAAACTGGAACATTGGAAAACTAGAATTAAAGATAGATGCAAATGTAAACTCTTCACCATTTGGGCTCGAACCGGGTTAACTCCTTCTTTTATTACTCCTTCACGAACAATTTTTCTTGCAAAAAAGGCCATCACTCGAAGTCCTGCGGACTCAAGACCCATCTCAATTGCGTCTGTGATCTGCAGGCATTTTCACAAAGCACTGGCTAAACGCCTATGCACGGTCCTCGAAGACGTTGTGGACCCTTTTCAATACGGTTTTCGTCCTAAGGATGGTTTGGCCGAGGCCGTAAATAATCTCGATGCCCTTTTTGAAACTAGCCTTAAACAAATTGAGCCAATGACCCTGGCTTTAATCGACTTGAAGAAGGCGTTTGACTCTGTTGATCATAAGGCTATCTTCCACTCGCTTAAAGCCCTTGGCATTCAAGAAAATTTTATAAATTATCTCGAAAAACTTTATAAAAAAAATGCCCCAACGAAACTTTCTTTTAAAGGGGATCTTTCAGAGTCAATTATACCTGCCAAAGGGGTTAGGCAAGGTGACCCATTGTCTCCCCTTCTCTTTTTGGTGGTTTTTGATAATGTTCTTAGAAGCATCCCTTGTGTTGAGGGGGTTGACACAAGTGCCGGCAAGATAAACCACTTGGCGTATGCCGATGACCTTTTTCTGCGTGCCGCTGACGGTGTCGGACTTCAGTCCATTTTTGATCATATTTTACCTATTCTAAAGAACACGGGCTTTGAAATAAACATCGAAAAATCTGTCACCCTCTCTTGGATTAAAGATGGTAAATCGAAAAGGCTAATTTTTGATCATAATCCTAAAGCTCTCTTCTTTTAATCGTCCCTTACCCCCCCCTCGGTGTTTCAAGTATCTTGGTGTCGACTTTTCAACAAAAGGTCGGTTGCTTTTTAAACATGACCTCCGGGATAAACTTAATATTCTTAAGTACGCTCCTTTAAAACCGCAACAAAAGTTATTTTTCTTAGTTCGTTTTCTATACCCGTCTTTTTTATATTCTTTAACTTTTTCGAAAATTCAGATTGGCGTTTTGAAAAAACTCTACAGATAAATTCGGTCGTTTGTTAGACACATCTTGCACTTTCCACATAACACTCCTAATCCCTTTTTTCATGCAAATGTCCCCGACTTTGGACTGGGAATACCTAGTCCCAGATGGGTCGTCCCTATTATAGAGTCCAAACGGACTAATAAAACTCTTTTGCACCTTCGAAACTTTGATGGAAGTATTTTAAATTCTACTAATCAAGTGTGGGGTGCCATGAAAAGAGCACTGTTGGCCACGTGTGACGGGGCTGGTCTAAAGGAGTGCAATAAGGTGCCCATTATAAACAGATGGGTCCTCGATGGCTCTGGCCGTCTTTCAGAGAGGGATTACATTTGTGCTATCCAAATTCGATCCAACACCCTGTTTTCTAAAGCTAGAGCGGCTCGTGGCCGCAAGGTCGAACACCAAAGTAGCCGTGGTTGTAGCCAATCTGAAACGCTCAATTTCATATTGCAAACATGCTATTCGACGCATAAAATGAGCATCTTGCGACACGACCGTATCGTTGACTACGTAAAGAGAGGGGCTGAGCAGCGAGGTTTCGTAGCTGTTAAAGAACCGTTGTTCAATACCGGTTCGGGGACACTTAAACCAGACTTGGTCTTATCGAAGAATAAAAGGACCTTAGACCAAATTTAGAAATCTGGCTGCAAGTCGCCCTGTCTGGAGAAAGCAGACTGAGAAAGCCTTGGCCTGCACCAGGCTGTAGTGCTGTTAAAGAAGAAGAAAAGGACCTTAGTTCTGGATGTCCAAATAATTAACGATCAGTTCCCTCTCGAAACTGCTAATCTTAACAAAATTAATAAGTATAAATATCTTTTGAAAATTTTTGATGATCCCGAGGCAACTAAACTTATCGCGCTGACCTTCAATTGGAGGGGCTGTTTATGTTTGACCTCGGCCGCGGATGTTTAAAGTGAGGGGGTTCTTAATAAACAAGATCTTAAAATTCTTTCTGTGCGGGTTCTTGACGGTGGCCGGAGGTGTCACACGACACACCAACAAATGACCGCCTGCTCTCACAGGAAGATGAAGGGGAAGAGGTGCGTTGTTTAGGGGCAATTCTTTTGGTGAACCCTGCCGTCCCAGGGTGCATGCCCCTTGCCCCCCGGATGTTTGGCCTTGTCCGGTGGCCCCCAGCGGGGATTGTTGAACATGACCTGCACTGGGGGGGGGAGGGTTAAAATGAAATAAAATAGACCTTTAACACGAGCGAAAGGCTCTCCCCGCTTATTACAATGCAAAGATCCAGCCACCCATATTAAAAAAAGCTCGCTGGTCTGCGGAGGTTAGGTTAGGTTTTGAATTATCGTCGCACTAGAGCTACACGAGGGTTATTGGCGACGGCATCGTAATTTAGAAATACAGTCAAGTGACGAGCCCAACGAAACCGTTAAGGGCGACATCGTACGCAGCGTTAGGACTTTGAAGGATATTTAACGTGCACTCCCTTACACGGGGTATTATTCGGCGGACATTTTTGGCTGCACGGGCTGTTTATAGGTCGGCAGCTGTTTTGGCGATGCCCGGACCCGAACCTGGGTCCTTCCGCATGCTAAGCGAGTGCTTAACCGACTGGGCTCCCCAGCCCCTGGTCTGCGGAGGAAGAGGGGCTGTTAGCCCTCAAAGAAATCGAACTTATGGCCCGAGTTCCGAAACCAAGATTCATTATTGTTGAACTCCACAAGTGCTTTCCCAAGAGATCTGCTGAGGCCATTAAGGGACATCGCAAATCCGCATCTTACATAGCCATGCTCAGACAATTAAAGTCCCCGGGTCCCACCTTCCTCCCAAGAACAAGTGGGTCGGGTCAAATTCAAAGTCTCGGGATCATTGATAATACCCTTAATGTTACTGATGACTGTTTCCCGTTTTTCAGGCAACTCTGATGGGGTCAATGGTGGTTCTGGAAACCTACCACCAAGTGTTCAGAAAGATACCAAGGCAAGAACTTTCCACTGGCGAGAAGTTCCCATTCTGACCGTCAGTTCCGACAACCAGTTTAGGAGCCACCACAATGTCATTTTTTACCTCCCGATTTCGGAAGTCGATTCCGATGGCGGTATGTTAAGTAACTCAGATTAAGGCGTGGTCAGTGGTTAAAGTAGTTTGACCAATAAGAGTGTTGAATTGGCGACAAACCCGTTTAGTTTTTCAGAAAGGTATTAGCAACTAGCTTAAAAGGTTTTGTTGTTATATTTTCTTACTATTCGAGGTTTTTTTTTATTCCATCAACTTTAAATATTAAAACTGGTGAAAATGAATTTTTTCAAAATAAAATAAACGTAAATCTAACATACTTAATATCATCCATGTTCTGAAGCAGATCGAAAGCATTTAATTTGCTTATGTCTTAATTTATATATACTTCAAGCATTTCATTGCAGTAAAATAAAGTGATATCTAACTTTTCTTAATCTATTTTATTTTAAAATTCAATGCAAACGTTATAAGTTTTAAACAAATTTTACTCTATTCCGATTTTTTCCCCATCAACTAATTAAATACTGAATAATATTTATAATTATATTATAATACTTTTATTATTTTAATTTCGATAAAAAAAATTTATTATTAAAGCAAATTAACAAAAGGACCATTAAATGAAGACTTAAAATATAAAATTTTAATTTATAATAGTCATAGCATAGCCATTTTTAATTTGTACTTTCAAATTCAAGTTATAAAAAAAGATACCAATTATTTATATGGTGTATTTACTAATAGATTGTTAGTCTTTTCTGATTTCTTCCACAACTAATTAAATACCGAATAAAAAAAATTAAACTCTTAAAATATTTTAATTTCAACACAAAAGGTGTATTTTTATTTAACTTTTTGTTAATTTTCGTTAAAGGATATAGCCATATATAGTTTAAAGCATATTCACTTTATACTTTCCAATTCAAATAAAAAAGATGGCAACAATCTATATAGGATGTTTACCAATAAAATATATTTTAAAAAAAGTTATTAGCAAAACTAGTCATCGACATGCTTAATTTTTGGTAATGCAGAAGAAACTTTTAAGATTTCACTAAGAACATTAATATTAAACATAATTTTCGAAATAAAATACATACAATTGCTAGATCTTTATGGACTTTTTAATAAGTAACACAATTTCAAGTAAAATAGAAAATTGAACTGATAATGAAAAGGATCATTTGATCAAGAAAATGGTACATAGTAATTTAACTTGAGTAATTAGCCTAAAACGAAATATATTTTATTTTCTAATATGAAAACACCTCGTTTTTAGTTTAATAAATACTAACCTTGACAAACAATGGCTAAGGATTAATGTCGCACTCGACCAACATGAATACTCAATGCCCACTGCTCCAACGTGCAAAAACTTTCGATTCCGATTATTAAAGCTCCGAAATTAAACCCCGGCATTTTGGAAGAGCTACCCGAAAAACGATGCGATCATATGTAAACAAATACTAGAGTCCGATTAGGGATGGGTCGTTCACCACTGACCGAATCTTTTCCGATGGCGAGAACGAGTTTTCACTTGTCTAAGACGTGGCGAGTAGTATCCGACGAAAAAAAGTGACAAAAACAAGATTTTGATAGCAACTTGCGTTTCCGAGGCGAGATTTGACGTCACAAACAGGTAATCTAGAAGAAATGCCCACAATTACCGAGGCGAGATCTTTCCGAACACTTGGTGGTAGGCGTACTGGGGACTCTCTACAAGTTTATTCTGCCCCTGAACCCGCACCGAAATCACTATCTCCTCCGGGTGCTTCTGCCATTGAAGCGGTGACACCAGCTGTTATTAACCCACTGTTATTAACCCTGGTCCTTCAGTTATGTCACCGCCAGTATCATCTTCTACTCCTGTCGTCGAGTTGCCGGCCACTTCTGCTGCCTCGTTTGGAAGGGCAGTACTGCAAGGAAATATCCTCTCTTATGAACACAGTGCTCCTGGGTTTCATCCAACCGATCAAATGATTATATTATGTCACCGAATGAACTCCATGTTAGTAATGACATTTTTCAGGATACTAACTCTATTGCGCTTATTGCCCTTAACATAAGTCTGGCTCCATCAAAAGACATGTTCGCCAGTGAAGACAACAATACAGGGGTGAAAGACTTCCGCCGAACGGCGGAATTCCTCTTTTTTTCCGATTTTTCAAAAAAATTCCGCTTTTTCCGAATTTTTCAGAAAAATCCGCTGAATCAAGATTTTCAAAAAATTACAAAAAACTTTTAGATTTTCTAAGTTTTCAAAAAAAAAAAATCGTATTAACAGGGTTTCCGCGCATATGAAAAGTCAAGAGTTTGGACATTGGGTTAATTTTGTCATAAGTATTGAATTTGACCAAAAAAACGACCAAAAGTCTTGTATTTCAGCAAAGAAACGTCCGAAAGTAATGAAAATCGATATATATTTATTCGCATCTTTCGGATCGCCGGACCTTCGCGGATTTCGGATCGCTGGACCTTCGCATCTGATCACTGGAGTTTCATGACTTTCGGATCGCTTTAGTTTCTTGTCTTTCGGATCGCCGGAGTTTCATGTCTTTTGCAAAGCTGGAGTTTCGTGATTTCCGGATCCGCCGGGCTTTAGCGACCTTTGGAACGCTGGAGTTCCGCGACTTACGGATCGCTCGTGTTCCGCGCCTTTCGGATCGCTAAGGTTTCTTGTCTTTAGGATCACTGGAGTTTCGGATCGTCGGACTTTCAGAACGCTGGACTTCCGCGACTTACGGATCGCTAGTTCCGCGACTTTCATGTTACGTGTCTTCCGGACCGCCGGACTTTCGGAACGCTAGAGTTCCGCGACTTTCAGAACGCCGGAGTTTAGTGTCTTTCAGAACGCCGGAGTTTCGTGTATTTCGGATCACTGGAGTTTCGTGAGTTTCGGATCACTGGAGTTTCATGAGTTTCGGATCGTCGGACTTTCGGAACGCTGGACTTCGGCGACTTACGGATCGCTAGAGTTCCGCGACTTTCAGAACGCCGGAGTTTAGTGTCTTTCGGAACGCCGGAGTTTCGTGAATTTCGGATCACTGGAGTTCCGCGAATTTCGGATTGCTTGAGTTTCGAGAATTTCGGATCGCCGGAGTTCCGTGACAGGCGGAACGGCGAAGTTTATTGTTTTTCGGATCGCCGGAGTTTCGTAAATTTCGGATCGCCGGAGTTCCGCGACATACGGAACGGCGAAGTTTATTGTTTTTCGGATCCCCGGTATTTCGTAAATTTCGGATCACTGGAATTCCACGACTTTCTCAATTTTCGGAACGCCAAAGCTTGGTGTCTTTTGGAAAATCCGGAGTTTCGTGAATTTCGGATCGCCGGATTTCTGCTACTTTCGGATCGCTGGAGTTTTGCTACTTTCGGAGTTTTTTTTTTCAATTTTCACATGGCCGGAGTTTTTAGATGTTCTGATAGGCAAAGTTTGCGAGATTTTCAGATCGCTGCAATTATTAATATCGGAAAAAAGTCATTGAGTTTAAATTCGATGAAAATTCCGGTGGTAGAGAGTAAGAGATGTATCCTAAATTTAAACTATTATTAAAAAAATAAAATTATGCCAGTTGGCTTTTCTGTAATTTTGATTTAACTGGTGATTTCATTTATAAAGTGTTTTTTTAATGCAAGCGCAACCTTTATTAGAAGGAGGAATGCAATTGCACTATACGACACACTTATAAGAGAACAAAGAAATTCCTGAAATAATTAATCAAAGAAAAATTTAATACATATAAAGCATTACTTCTCCAATAAGTTCACATTTAAGAAAAAAGATTTTTTTCACTTTATTAATCTAATTACATTTTGAAATCATTTTATGGTGCAATAATTTTTTCTAAAATAAATTTGTGCACTTGCCCATTAAACATGAAAATTGTCTACACAAACACTATAAATTGTTTACTATGTTTGTGTTGTCAACTTTCGAGTTGTTTCAATTTGAATTTTTTATTTTTTTAAATTGAGATGCTATTTATACAGTCATAAAAAACTGTTTACTTAGACACAAAGTCATGAATTTGGGACTGTCCGTTTTGGCAGAAACCCTATATTGTTACTCGCGTGATTTCCTCTTTTTTGATTTTGGCCACTTTCACCCCTGACAATAACTCATCAGTAAACTCGGGTGTTATTTTGCCATCACTACTAGCCCCCTGTACAAATTCTGACCCCATTTTATCAGATCATGTTTTTAAAATCACTATTAGAAGACGAAGAGTTAAGGTCGAGGAATCCCTTACGAGAACTTTCTATTTTAAATGATGATGTCGATTTTAACAACTCAATTATATGTTTTTTAACTATTTTATTCTAATCATATTTCCCATGAAAATCTGGTCCATCCCTTGTACTTTTTAATTTATTTGAGAATCTTAGACGGCATTCTGATTTTACATTGCTTAAACTCCAATTTATTGCCGCGCTGGATGACATTTTCCCACAGACCTCCACCACTACTAAAATTTTTAACTCTCTTAAAAATGACAATCTTTCAAACAGACAATTAAAACGGCAAAATATGCTCTCACTCTAAAGTCCTTCAAAAGAAACCCTTCGTGTTGTATAAACGATATTCTCGAGTCTGTCTCCGATGTATCTTGGCCGAAGGAGGAGTCGTTTTTCAACTTTTGGAAAAGGGTGATGTCATTCAGTGCGGTTCCAGACGATGCCGAAACAACACTAACCAAATGTTCCCGGTAGATCCCGATTCCTCTAAAACAATATGGTCGTATATTTTTGTTGAGGAAGTAAGCAAAGCTCTTCCGAAATCGGGGTCTGCACCGGGTACTGACGGTCTTAGTGCCGCAACTCTCCGAGCTATAGGGGCCCCCTAGTTTTGCATAATCCTAAATCTTTCTCTGTTGCTCGGCGGAGTACCCTCACAATTCACTGAATCAAAGACAATTTTTATACCAAAGGCCTCTGGGTCAAGGGCCCCAGGTGACTTTAGATCAATTTCTATCTCTTCTACCCTTTGCCGGTGTCTCCACAAGGTTTTCTCCAATAGTCTTATAGACATGATCGGCCAAGAGCACGAGCGAAGGGGTTTATTAAAGCAGACGGGGTGAGTGAAAATATTTTCCTCCTTGATTTTGTTCTCTTTCGAGCGAAAACTAAGATCAAATCCACCTACCTGGCGGCCATTGACCTTGTTAAGGCCTTTTATTCGGTTTCCCATCAATCCATTATTAGGTCACTCTCGGCCTGGGGGGCGGACAGGCGGTTCGTCGGCTACATCGATCAACTATACTCGTCGTCCTATACCAAATTTTGGGAGGGCTCCCTGACATCCGATAAATTTCACCCTTCTTGCGGTGTTCGTCAGGGTGACCCGCTTTTACCATTATTTTTCAATCTGGTAATAAACAGGTTTGTGAAAAACATCAAGAGTTCTCCCGTAGGACTAGTCTTTGACGATATTGAACTAAACATTTCAGCATATGCCGACTATCGTTATATGCCGATTTCAGCATATATCGTCCTGTTGGCGTTGTCTCAACCGGGTCTACAGAGCCTGCTAGACAGATCGAACCATCTCCTGTCAGCATGTCATCTTAAAATTTCGGGCTCTAAATCTTTCACTTTATCTATTCGGGCTGACGGTCATCGAAAAATGACTTCCATTGTCAACGAGAAGTTTAGCCTGGACAGTAACCCCATTCCTGCTCTCAATGTGGAGTCGGAATTTAAATATCTGGGGCTACGGTTTATTTATAGAGGGCTTGTCCAGGCTAAGCCTACTAGTCTTCTTCAAAACGATGCTGTCAAGCTTTTGAAAGCCCCTCTTAAACCTAACCAACGCCTTTTCGCATTTCGGCAGTTTGCCCTGCCCAGGACTCTTCACTCCGGTGTTTTGTCTCGTTCCTCATTAAACTCCCTTCGGCAGGTTGACGTGGTTACACGAGATTTTGTTAGGCAAGTCTGTCACCTGCCGAAGGACTGCCCCAACAGCTATATCCCTTCTAAGATCTCCGAAGGGGGCCTGGGAATCGCCAGTCTCCGAACCCCTATTCCAGAGCTTCGGAAAAACCGCCTCGACAAGCTTAAGCAGAATATGCCTTCATCAGCAATGGCGGGGGAGACTGGTGGTTTCCTAAGTATTATGTAACTTGAAAAGGGTTTCAGATATGATGGTAGGAACTCGGAGTGACGTGTTTTGGGCCGACAATCTTAGGGAAAACATTGATACTCAGGCCCTGAGTGACAGTCCAAAAACATCGGGGCAGCACAATTGGCTCAATCAAGCCTCCGATCCTCTCTCTGGTAGGGACTTTGTTAATGCCGTGAAGCTCCGGGTCAATGCCTTACCAACGCTGACACGCCGGCTCAGAGGTAGAACTGGGGATAGATTATGTAGGGAGCTGGGTGTTAAGCGAAGGAAACTATCAATCACATTTTGCAGAATTGTGCCCGGGCTCACGGCAAAAGGATTCATAGACATGACCATCTTGTCAATTGCCTCCGAGCGCACTTAGAACAAAAAGCTTATACTGTCTTTAAAGAATCTGTTTTTGAAACTATGTGCGGGAGGAAGAAGTCGAATCTGGTGGCGATTAAAAACAACACCACTTTTTTCATTGACGCCCAAGTTGTCGGCGATGCCGTCCACCTCGATCGGGCAGATAAAGAGAAAGTCTCCTACTACGGGGAGAACCGGGAGCTCCGAAATTGCTTAAATTCTTTCTACAGTATTTCGAACCTCGTATTCCTCTTAATGACTCTCAATTGGAGGGGGTCTAGTCCGCCAAAAGCGCTCAGAGGCTTCTGGATCATAAGATCATTGAGCGGACCATGCTCTCCTCATATTACTTCAACTTTATGATTATTTATCTGTTTAACCCAAAGACAATAGAATTAGCCGAATTAAGATAAGTATCACGAAGAAACATTTCTAAAATTTCGAGGAATCCTGAACAAAGAAGTTAACTTCTGCTTGAAACTTGCCAGCATTTGATACCAAGTCTTCGACAAGATTTCAGAGTATATATCCAAGATGGCGGCAAGCGAGTAGGTGGGCGTTTCTGGTCCTCAGGTTTTCGATCTGGTATTTCTGCTGTCTACTTTAGATGATTTGACTAAAATATTTCTAAAAGTGTGCGACAAAAAGAGCAGTACTGTTGCCCATAAATGAGATTTTGATCGTCTAAAAAATAACAATTGATAGCTTCACGTCTTTTGATCATACTGCTTCTAATCAGCCCCCGATTGATATTCCCCGTGCTGAAGCGTCTTCTGATGTTCTTTCGAGAATTGATGAACTGTCCAAACAATTCCTGGAAATGAAGGAAGAAATGACTGCAAGATTTGTGAAAATTGAGTCATCCAATAAGCCTGTCATTAGCTACGCGACTGCCGCTAGATCTTCTTCTACTTCTAAGGTTCTTCCAACGGCTCCAGCACTGCCACTGGTAGAATCTGTGATTCATGATCTGATTTCGATAAATACAATTGATTTATTTTAAACGGTGTTTTTCAACTAAAAAAAGGGGTTTACGCCAACACTTCTAGCATAAAAAGTTTTACATTAATTTACCTGAAATTTTTCACAGATGCTGTTTCAATATATACCTGTGCCATGAACCTCTAACATCTGGTGTAAATATACAAGTTTTTTTTTTAAAAAAATGTCCAAGTGTAAGTTAATCGAAAAAAATCCTTTTTTTGTGGTTAATTTATAACATTTTTCTTAATAACTTTTTTTCTTGTAATTTGTATGTAACTCTATAGGGTCTTTGCATGTATAAGCTCAAAACGAAGAATTTAACAAATGATAAATGTTCATAGGATGAAAATTCAATGTGGTAGACTTGTTGGCGTAAACCTCTTTTTTTTAGTAGAAAAACACCGTTTAAAATAAATAAATTATATTTAAATAAAAACAAAAGCCTAAATAGTATTATTAATTTTATTTGAAATCACTATGCCGAATTTGGAAAAGATTAAAGCAATAGTAAAAATTTTAGAATTTTGGGAAAGTTGGGGTATTCGCCTACCTTAAGATCGGATTGCTAGAACTGATTTTGGAAGGGGGGTATGGACAGACAGACGGACATCGACAGCATGTCAATACCTACTTTTTCATTTTTTTAATTCTTCGAATTAAAAAAAAAGAAAAGTAGGCTAAAAATAAGAATAAACATTTCCCAATTAGCGAATATTGTTTTATTTACGTACTAGATTGTTTACTGAATATTTCATGCACTTTGTTATCATAATCTTTTGATGCATTTTCCATACCCTGGCCTGGTATAACATTGCTGAATTTCTTCAGCTTGGCAACAAAGAAACCATCCATGTTGTGCACATGCGGGTAGAACCTCTTGCACAATTTCAACGAGGGGTGGTATCTGTGCTCTCGATACCTAAAGAATGAAATGAATTATGATTTAAAAAAAAGGAAAATTAAATTCTTTGAAATAACTTTAAGTAAAAGAATTTAAATTCTAAAGGAAACGTATAATTTAAAAATTAACACAGTCAAGTTAGAAATATCTCTAATAGAATATCAGTAGAAATCTGATTTATAGGTTGGAAAAGTTCTAATATTACAATATTTTTTTTTAATTACTTGGAACTACAGCGCGTCCCAAAAGTTTATAGCCAGCTGTTTTTTCCAAGTTTCAGGGATTAATAAGCGAGTGTGAATGACGAAATAATTTATGCAAATGTCTAAGAGGGCATTTCCAATAATAAAACGCTCAAACAACTCTGAGAGATCATAAATTTATTTTTAAAAAATAAAAACGAAAAAATGCTGTCCCAAAAGTTTATGGACAAAAGGTGTTAAAAGCTGTTTTTATTAATAAAAATACAAATTTGCATATTCTATTATTTGTACACGTGACGTAATAGCTTCCTGAGATAAAACCTAGTGGGTGTTTCCTTTTTTGTTTAATTGAAAAGATGCCTGCCAACGTGCAATTTACGAAAAATGAAATTTCACAAATTCATCATTTAAAAGCTCGTGGGATGAGAGTTGTAGACATTTCTAAAAGAATTAAGCATAGCAAAACTGGAATTTATCAAATCCTAGTGAAACGTAACAATTTCGAACCAATATTTCGTCCTGGAAGAATAAAAAAGACAACAAAAAGGCAAGACAGAGAAATTGGGAAACTTGTTTCGACCGAAAATTTGTCTGTACGACCTACAGCTAAAGAAATTACAGCTTCAGTATCAAAGTCTACAGTCTGCCGAAGGCTAAAAGCAAGTAAGTTTTTAAAATATCATAAAACGCGACGCACGCCAAAGCTTGCAAAATGCCATAAGGATGCTCGAGTTAAGTGGGCAAGAAATTACAGACATTACAAAGACGAATGGCTAAATTTGGTTTTCAGTGACGAGAAAAAGTTTAATTTAGATGGCCGCGATGGACGGAAGTACTATTGGCACGATCTTCAGAAGGAATGAAGGTCCTTTTCAAGCAGGCAACAAGGAGATGGTTCAGTAATGGTGTGGGGAGCCTTCTTCTTCATCGGAACAACTGATATTGCTTTTTTGAAAGGGTGACAATATTTTGACGATTATCAAGGAACTCTTGAGGCCAACTTACTTCCTTTTTTTGAGTTGCTAGGGGGAAATAAATGGAAATATCAACAAGACAACAGCTCCATTCATGTGTCTAACACCACTATGCAGTGGTTTAGACGCCACAATGTTAAAGTTATGATGTGGCCAGCTTTAAGTCCTCACCTGAACCCCATGGAGAACCCATTGGAAATACTTTAGAGGGACGTTTATGCAAATGGCCGGCAATTTGGAAGAGTTCCATATCTATAGGTGATGATTATTGAACAAAGTTGGTTCAATTTGAAACCCAAAATTCTCCAAACTCTTGTTTTAAGTATGCCTAATCAAGTTTTTCAAGTGATAATGAAGAACGGTTTGAAAATTTTAACAATAGTGCAAAATTAAATGGAAAAAGGGTATTGTCTATAAACTTTTGGGACAGCCAAATTTATATTTTTTACATTTTCTCGAAATCTGTGATGTTGTTATTTTATTTGTGTACAGTACTGATATTGTATTGATATTTTAAATAATTGGAAATAAAAAAAGTTCTTCCAAAGCGTTTTCCTATTATATAATTAAAAAAAACACAGCAGTCCATAAACTTTTGGGACGCGCTGTAGAAGTGCTAAGTATGCAACAGATAAGTTGAAAGTTAACCTGGTCTTGCATGGTAACAGATCTCTATACAATTCCAATGGGGAAACTTTAGACCCTGTTTTTTTTTTTAAAAAAGAATACAACTTGTATTCACAAAAAAATTACAAAAAAAAAAATACAGAAGAAAGTTATTTTGCCATTAAATTCGTATAATTCTAAAGGTATTGATTAGTTATAATTAAATTTTTTTTAGATATTTACATCTGTTAGTGCTGCCATCTATAGTTTGTGAATAATTGCTAAAATTGTATTGAAAATGTTAATTAAAATTGTTTTAATTATAACTAATATCTTTAAAAAATACTTATTAATTATTTTAATGCCAATATAACTTTCTTCTGTATCTTTTGGTAAGTTTTCGTAAGTACATGTTATATTCTTTTTTTTAAAAAACAGGGTCAAATATTTCCCCATGAGAATTGTATAGAGATTTGTTACCATACAAGAACCTCAACAACTAATTCGTGTGGAATGCCATTAACAACATTATTTAATAAAAGAAAAACCCTGTTGACTTTAAGTGATTTTTATTTTGTTTTTCAACTTGATTTCTCTCACATAAATAGTCCAGTAAACTATGGTCTTCATAGTATATTTTGTTTATTTAGTTAACTTTGAGCATAAGCTTATTTGTGTGTATGGCATTTTTTCTTGCCCATTGTTGTTAATGGGTTAAAAATAATTTTTATATTCAGTTATTGTAAAGTTTGAACTAAGTGTAAAACTTAGAATTAACAATTGTGGAATTTTTTTTATGCTGTACTAATATGTTGAAAACAAGTTTACCTGTTGAGTCCTGGTTCACCAAAATCTAAACCAGTTGAAACTAGTTTCACAGATCTCTTTTTCAAAACATAGTCAATTACACTTTCATTTTCTTCAGGCTAAAAAAAAATAATAAAAGTGTTAACTTATATTTCAGACCACTTAAATTAAACAAAAGTATTCTGAAAATTATACTTCAGAAATAATTTTACAAGAGCTATTTTAGTCAGCTTGAACAAAATTAACTTTAACTGTAAGTTCTATTTACGAGAAATCTAGAAATGTTGTAGATTAGAAAATCATAGTTTATTAAACTCTTTTGAAAAACATATCTTTAGTTGTTGTTGTTGTCGTGTGACCAGTGAAATAATAATAATAATAAAAAAATATATAATTAGAGGCAGGTGGGATAGAACAGTTAGATAGTTCAAAAAGCACGAAACACAGCACTGGCCACATCCGCAGCTTTGTCCGTATAAACGTTTTCACGGAAACAGTTCAAGTCAATCCTAAAGAGCGCTGCAGTGATGGAAAAACAGTTGAAGAAGTTAACATGATTTAGCCGCTTGCCCGGACAGTGCCTGCATTGTCTCTTTGGTTTAATACAATTTTTAAATTAAATACAAGTAAATTACCAAAATAGAGCAAGTAGAATAAACAATGTATCCTCCGGATTTAGAGTTAGCATTTGTACAGTCTATGGCTGACATTAGGAGTTGACGTTGTAAGGTGGAACAGCGCAATATATCCTTTTCATCCTAGGGAACAAAATCGAACAAATTTAACATGTAAACTATATATTTTATGAATAAAAAAATGTTTATGGATATATTCAAATAAAAGCAGATTTTAAAACCTTAAAATATCATTTCAATTTTTTTATCAAGTTCCAAAATCAATTTTATAGATTAGTAAGGAAACATATGTCAAACTATAATCTATAATAATAAAAGAAAGAGTGTCTGTCTGTGTGTATATCTGTGGATCGCAAAAGACCTACTTAGACTGCTCTAAAAAATTCGAAATTTTTAATATAGATTCCTTTTAATACCTACGTGTGCACCTGAGGCTTAGTTTTTTTATATTTGATTGTGATTTTTAATTAAGGTAGGCGAATACCTAAAATTAAAAAAATTTTACTATTGCTTTAATCTTTTCCAAATTTGGCATGGGGATTTCAAATATAATGAAAAATGCTATTTAGGCAATTTTTTTTATTTAAATATTATTTATTTATTTTAAACAGTGTTTTTCAGCTAAAAAAAGGGGTTTACGCTAACACTTCTAGCATAAAAAGTTTTACATTAATTAACCTGAAATTTTTTACAGATGCTATTTCAATATACATCTGTGCCATAAGCCTCTAACATCTCGTGTAAATACAGTAGTTTTTTTTAAAAGAAATGTCCAAGTGCAAGTCAATTGGAAAAAAAATTGTTCAACTGTGGCTTCTCGTACAATACCCGTAATCCCATTGCCCTTACGGACCATCTGCCGGAAATCCATTGCTCTTACGGCAAAACACTGCGCATGCGCAGCCGGATACTGAAGGGGAAGATGGTTTGCCACTTTGGCTTTATATTGCCTAAAGTTGATAAGGTTATGGGAATAAAAATGAACATGTTTGAGATTAAATCGGATCCTCGTTTCCGGTGTTATTTTCTGTTTTATTTACGTAACCCTATGAGCACACATAAGCACTTTAATTAGAATGAGGAGCTAATAAATGCTTAACAATATAAAGTAATTAAATCAAGTAAAATAATATTTCAGGTAGGCGAGTACCTAAATTTTTTGAAAAAATCGGTTTTGGGGTTTGGGGCTATTTTCATTTATGTATTTATCAATCTAAAAGACTTTTACTGAAGGCTTATTTACAGAGTGGTTATAAAATAACGCTCGCTATTCGGAGTGGTCTGTAACTTTAATGAATAATCCAAACGCAAAAAAAACTTTGAGACACTACTATTCAAGAAGTGGGGGAAAGAATGGAATAATAAAAAAAACGAACTCGTCACTTGACCAGGGTTCTAAATTACGAGGCGTAATTGGATGTGTTGTCCTTAATTGACGACGCCTCGTAATTTAGAACCCTGGTCAAGAGACAAGTTTTTTTTATGAGAATTCTTTTTTATGATTATTTTTTATATATTCTATCATTTTATGATTCCATTCTTTTTCCCCCTTCTTGATTAGTAAGTGTCTCAATTTTTGATGCATTTGGATTATTCATTCAAGCTACAGACCACGCGTTATTTTATAACCACCCTGTATATCCTTCTGGGGCTGGAAAGCTCAGTCGGTTAGGTACTCGCCTAGCATGGTCCCAGGTCCAGGTTCCAAGTTCGGGTCAGGTCATCGCCAAAAAAACTGCCGACCCATAAAAGGCCCTTGCAGCCAAAAATGTCCGACGAATAATACCCCGTGAAAGGGAGTGCACGTTAAATATCCTTCAAAGTCCTAACGCTGCGTACGATGTCGCCTTTAACGGTTGCGTTGGGTGCCTATTCAGGTGTCGGCTCGTCACTTGACTGTGGTTTTAAAATACGACGCCTATCGCCATTAGCCTTCGTGTTGCTCTAGTGCTACGATAATTTCAACCTAACCTATATTCTTTCTTAGCGGAAGCAAATCAGAAGCATAATTTAGTTTTAGTTTCGGATTAAAAAAAAAACTTAGTATGGTTGAAAGTAGTGAAAATAAAAAATTTAATCAAAATGGGAAGATGAATTAGATTAGACTAAAATCTCGGCCAGCCAGTGCAACCTCCCATTAGAAGAGGAGTCCAATAATGCTTCCTGGTTTACTTATTTTACTGCTTAGTAATTATAAGAAATCTACCTACGACGTCACATTGCATCAGAATGATTGACAGTACTCTGGCTCTGAGTGATCGGAAGAGAATCTCGTTACTTTTGTAGCTCCGGTTCTGACCAAGTCTGACAACCAGACCATATTTTCTGATCAAGTGTCTGGTTCATGATGTCCGTGAGTCGTGATCACCGTGATTGTTAAAATATTTTTTGTTTGTGTTTGAACCTTTCATTCTACTTCCGCCTGTATACTGGGGTTTCTGATTTTAAACAATATTCAGTTTTTTTAATGGACTTGGTTTGGAGATCTAATGGAGATTTTATGTTGCTAGTAAATTTCTAGTCCTTGAATTTTTCTGGAAAAGTGCGTATGGATTTTTCTCCACAACAAATGTATGAACCATGTTAATAAGGATGTGAATTGAAAGACCAAAAGTTGATTTCAAACAAAAAAAATTGATTTTAATACATCAAATGAACAGCAAAAACATGTTTATAGACAAATCTGAAGATAATCTAACAGCATAAGTAAAAGTAAATGTTCGCATTTAAAAAAGTTTATAAAAAAAGTTAAAAGTACTTTTAGTAGTATAGTTTTATAAAATTATTTAAATTTTTCATGTCGTGATTCATAAAAGAAATATCAATGTATCGTTAAGCTATACTGCTAAACAAAATCAACTGCTACACAAAGATTGATAACTTTACAAATTTAAGTGATTTAATTGGCGTGACGTTGATTTATAAGCAACTAATTGGTCTTAAACTTTTTGCTACATCTTTCTTCTACATTTTAGCATTTTTGCTACAGCATTTTTTGACCCAGGTTGATCCCCGATTGACAGTCCGCTATAATGCAGTTGATTATATAAAGTCTTACGTCAATTGATCAAATAATAAAATAGGCTTAGAATTTGACAGTCTGTTATAATCCAATAATTCTATTACAATCCAAGAACGCAAGCGGCCGGCGAGGTTAGCGCTTGATATTCAATAACAACCTAAACCTACACTACAACCCTAACTAACAACTTGGCGATTTTTCATTTGGCTGCTCTCAAAAACGCTTCGCTATGAAGTCGAGATCTGCGCATGCGCAGATTCCAGCAGTGTCATAAGATTAGCCACATAGTACTTGATTCAAATTAATTCATAAAATTGTGCATAAAACATATTCTTGTGATTTGTTTGTAACTCTAGAGGGTCATTGCACGCATCAGTTCAAAATGAAGAATTTAACACATAATTAATGTTTATAGGAGAAAAATTGAATGTGGTAGAGTTGTTAGCGCAAACCCCTTTTTTCAGTAAAAAAACACCATTTAAAATAACTAATTTATATTTAAATATAAAAATATTCCTTAATAGCATTGTTCAGCATATTTGAAATCACCATGCCAAATTTGGAAAAGATTAAAGCAACAGTAAAAATTTTAGAATTTAGGGGAATTTTGGGTATTTGCCTACCTTAATATATTTAGTTAAAAAAAAACGTCATCCACGTGGGAGTGCCGGACCATAACAGGGCTTGAAAATACATGGACCGAGTCGAAACGGGGGCTTGACGCCATCCTCTATTAGTGTTTGCTTTTTAAGTGTGCATGCGCCAACACGAATTTAATTTTGTTTTGATTTTGAGTGTATTTTAATAAGTAGGCAGAATATAACAGGGCTTCAAAACACAACGACCGGGCCAAAACAGATGCTTGACACCATTCTCTGTAATTATTTGCTTTTTTTTTGCGCATGCGCCAACACGAATTGAATTTAGTTTAGATATTGAGTATATTTGGAACATTCATGTGATGTCACACGGTTTGTTATCCTACACCTCTCGAAACTCATGCTAATGTTATCCTATATAGCTCTCAAACCATGTGCTTATTTTTTCCTACTGCTCTAACCCGTCTAACCAATTTTTTACCACAGCGATTTGGAATTGAAGCTCAGGTGGATATGGCCGTGAATGTCCCCCATTTTCACAAGTATGCATGCCTCTAAAAGGAAGCAATACGAAGTTAACGGGTTCCCAGTAAGGCGGGACCATACTGCTAGTACTTATTCAAGTAGTTTAAAATAAAATCAATACATGAAATACAGTGTTAAATAAATTTATTTCACAGTCAGGTTTTCCACATAATTATTAAAAATCTTTAAATTTTCAAATTTGAAGTATGAAAAAATCATTTTTAATGATCTCTGCTACAGAAATATAACTTTTACACTTTAGCCAAGTTGCTTATCCCTTATGGGATTAACCATAGACATTCTAGGAGTTCTTAAGATGTAATTTTTATAAGTTAGTTAGGATTTAACCTCTTTTGACCTGGCATCTCCATTTGGGGACATTTTTTAAAACCTCCCCACAAACAATTAATGCGTTAATTAGTTCCGAAATTGATCTAGTCTGATAGAAGATCCAAATATTAGTTTGGTTACAGGTATCAGTCAGTCATTTACTTCCATAAAAAAAATGAAGTTGAACAAGGGTCAATACGATATTAAATTTAATTAAATTATTAATTTATTAAAATTAAATTAAATAAAATTAAATTTATTCAATATAAAATTTATTTATTATAAAATTAAATTTATTTAAAATTAAAATTATTAAAATTAAAATTTTTTTTTCAAACTTTTCAAGAAGTTCTTTTAGTAGTTAATTTTAAAGACATTTTGCAGTAAAAACAATGTTAAAATAATCTGTTAACTACAAATAGGTGATACGGCCTCTTTTGTTGCATTTATAGCACAAAAAATGTGCATCTTTAGAGTTTAGGGCGTGTCCCTAGAATCTATTAAACAAATTTTTGAAAAAAATTTCTTTGCAAAATATACTTTTTAGCATATATTTGTATGAAAAGTATATTTAGATTAAGAACATACGTGAAGGATTTTGCTCGGGTCTTAAGCTTAAGAGGTTAAGGCTTACAGGAATTCCACTTTGGGAAATAAAATAATTTACTTACTTTTGAAGTTTTGACACTGGGGTCTTTGCAAATCACACCTGTGCCACTGCAGGGAGCATCACATAAAACTCTGTCAAAACCAGCCACCATCTGTAAAGGTTTTTAAAGAAAATTTTAACAACATGTTTACTTTGAAAAATAGGCCTCACAAAATGATACTATAAGATAAGAACATTAATTTCCATCCCTCTTACATAAAGAACACCCTTGTTGTTTACAAAAGGAACCAGTTTATCCTGTCACCTCAATAAAGTATCTAGAGTTTGGAAAATGTTATTATAGAAAAAAACATTTTTCTTTACTTATTTTGATTCTAATTTCTTTTGATGTTCCCTAACATAAAAATAACTATTATAATCCTCAAAACTAATTAACTCAAACTCAGCAGTACTAAAAACTTTTTAGGTACTTTTTCTTTGTTTTTCTTTTCTTTAACAACTATTTAAGGTTCCCAATACAAACTATGCAGGGAAAAAACTTAACTAATTATTGAGTTGTACAATAATAATAATTTTATTATGACACACAACCTTAGAGGTTTACACCATATTACAAGACTTGAGATAAGCACTTTACTAGTAATGATAGTATTTAAAAAGTATGTATTGAAAAAAAGTTTTTAAAAAAATAAAGATGCTTACATGCAATAAAAACAAAATAAAAACCCACCTTAGCAAAGTTATGCCCATCTTGGGTGCTTACAATGGTATTTGTTATTCCCAGCCTATGTAAGTTGCCAACTATGGCCTTGGCTCGATCCTTCACAGCATCATTTGCAAACAACACTCCAGTGTTCTTCATCAAAGCAGCTAATACAAACACAATAATTCTTTTAGTGAAAATTATTTTAAATTCTTACGTTACACATTACTTTTTCACTGTTCTGTAAACCCCTCTAAATACTAAATAGTGTAATAAATTCGAATGTAACTAATTTCTACAACTGAAATAGTTTTGTTTTAACAAAATATAATATCAAGAAGTTGCTAAAATTTAGTCAGTTTTTCATTTTTATAATTGTATACAAAATAGTTGAATTACCAAGAATCAAACAAACTTAAAGTCAAATACATTTTATGTTCTTTCATAGGCTGTTACAGAATCGTGAACCATGAATTAACTGATCCTAGACAGTTGTATGTTTTTTTTTCAAAATTTACAAAAAAAAAAAAAAAACACTGCCATTAAAAGTTTACAATGCGATTGTGCAACTTTGTTGATGAAACAACAGGTTCAGTTTTTAATATTTTAATCCCAGGTAAGTTCTTGCCCCCCCCATCTGATTAACTAAATTAAATATGATTAACATGTCTTTAAACAGAAATAGGGAGCATTATTCCTTATTTTTTTTCACCCAAAACATTTTTGTTATGGAAAGTGTGCAGCTCACCATCATAATATTTTAAATAGCAGAAAATTACAAAGCAATCTTTATGATCTTTCGCAACGAACATGCGACATTTTGCAAAAAAGTACTAAATGGAAATCTGTATGTGCATGCATGTGAAAAAAAAACAGAAAATCACACAGGGTTGCCACACTTTTTGGTAAAAAAAACAAAACCAGACTATTGAAGCAGGGTGCGTACACTATTTTGAAAGTGAAATTCAAGCACTTTCAATGACATTTTGCATTCAAATTCAAGGCCTTAAACGAAAAAAAATTAAGCAACTTGAAAGCGAAACCGGTATAACCACCGGTTTTTACCGATTAAACCGGTATAACAACAAAAAAAAAAAAACGGTAAAGCCGGGTTTTTTTTGCGACAATAAACAAAAACCGGTTTTTAATATCATAACAAATAGGTTGTTAAGCTGTTTAATCCTATTTGAAGAAATATTAAATGCTCAAAAACGAAATTTAGAAAAAATCGAGATAGATCTCGGCCGATAGCGATTGTCTACCATTAACTCAAAAATAATCGGTTGCCATTTTTCAATCGGCGGATTGACGACAGAAAAAATTAAATACCACAGTAGGTCATTTGGTGGGAAATTTGCTTGAAATACGTAAAAAAAAATACGATTTCACTGCGAACCTGAATAGTCTTTAGTTTCAATTAAGAACACAATAAAATTCACTCGGGAAAAAAAAAATCCTTAGTAGCCGGCCTTAAAGTCACAGATCGTAATCTTTGAAAGTAACAAACTAAAAACTTGGTTGATTGATCAGTCCTGAACTAAAACTAAGAAAGATATGGAACTTGGCCGATAGCAATTGTCTATTTACTCAAAAATAATCGGTTTCCGTTTTTCAATCGGCCAATTGATCACGGAAAAAATCAAATTCCAAAGTCGGTCATTTCATAGGAAATTTGTTTGAAACATGTAAAAAAATAAGATTTCACGGCGAACCTGAATTGCATTTATTTTCAATTAAAAACCATAAAATTCTTTCAGGAAAAAAAACCTAAGTAGGGAGGCTTTGAAGTCACAGATCGTAATCTTTGAAAGTAACAAACTAAAAATTGGTTGATTGATCAGTCCTGAACTAAAACTAAGAAGATATGGAACCCTGATCGACGATTACGCTGCCAACTAGTAAATATTACGAGTTGTGGCTTGATTGATTGATTTTTTTTCAGAAAGAAAATTAAAAAATAATAATAATTGAGACCCTACTGCGATTACTTATATAACAAGCAAATATTACTAGGCGCTCAGAGGGCTGTTTGACAAATCTGATCTGATCATAACAAGTGTTGAGGTAGCTTAAAGATACAGACGAAACATGTCCACTTAAAAACGCTACTTTTTCATATCAACAAAAATGCAGAGACCCAACTAGAAGTCAAGTTACTAAAAGTTGTTGTGGAAACACAAAATGAAGAAAATTTCTATTTAAGTTTACATCTTGGAAAAGGTTTATTTTTAACTTCAACGTAAATCACAAAAATATCACAGACAAATTAACACATAGTGCAGTCAAGCTGCACAGGACGACACAATCATTCAAAACATAATTAGGCCGGCGAAAAAGGCAAGAGAGAAAGAACAACCAGTGATGCCAATATTTATATGTGCATCATGGGATGTTTGAGTTACAGTTAACATTCTTAAATTTGCATAATGAGACAACAATTCCCGAAAATATATCTTGACCAAATAAATATTAGTATTAGTTTAATCTTTGTTATTTAATATTAAAACAAGTTAAATAATCAATTAAAGAATTTATTAGGAAAAAATTAGTCAAATCAAACGAGTCTGTTTTGAAATGAAGTGAACAGACTTTTCATCAGGGATGTAAACAAACATCACGTTTTTGACTAGTCACTGCATTAGTGGCAAAACTTCAAAGGTGCAGGAATTAAGTAAGTAGAAACTTACCAAAATAGTTAATATTCCTAACAACAAGAAGTATAACAAGAACACTAAAAACCTACTGCGATTACGCGGCTACTTAACAAATATTACAAGTAGCCGTGGGTAGATTAAGTTTATTTTTCCGCAACTAAAATGTATGGATAAAATGTTTGGATCATCAGCATTGTATTTCAATTCAAGGCCGTTGTACCGATTGCTATAGAGCTCTTTCATGCCAAGGTGAAAAAATTTCCAAAATAAATTTTTATGCTAATATCGAAGCCCCTGTTTAAGGATATGTTTATCCATTTTCAAGGGGGAACTGCATATTCGAACATGCAACTCCTAAATCTCACGATAGTTTTAAAAAAAATTTATTTAGAAAACGAATAAGAGATTTTTAAAATTTATATCAATTTAAATATGTTTTTAAATAACCCTTTAGTTATTAAAAAATCCATCTAAAATCACTTGCTCTGCCTTCTTCGAACAAAACATAAACAATAAATCAAAAATTAAAATAGGAACCGATTTACAATGAAAATGTGCTTTTAATTAAGCCAAAATTAACATTTGCAATAGCTTCAGGAGACGACATTTGAAGACTTCTGCTTATATTTGATGACACAATTAAAGAAAACTCAACCTAGTTATCTCTAAGGAAAAAATTAAGGACCTTTCAAGGTTGATAATGTTTTTCAAGCACTTTCAAGACCTTGAAAATTTATGTATTTTTTTCAAGCAACTTTTCAAGGTTTTCAAGGATAGTGGCAACCCTGATTACAGAACTGCAGAAGATTTTCATCCCTTGCCAGTATGAAACATAGGCTCACCAATGTGTGTTGTCTTTCCACCAGGCGCAGAGCACATGTCCAAAATCTTTTCACTCTCCCTCGGGGCCAGCGCCATCACAGGAAGGAGGGAAGCTGCACCCTGCAGGATATAGTGCCCTGCTAGGTACTCAGGAGTGGCACCTGAAATTAAAACGTGAATTCTATAACAAACTGAAGGCATAAATCATCTCTAGTCAGGGTGGTTACAAAATCCTAGAAAAAAAGTTCCCTGATATTTCCATGATTTCCCTGACACTTTACAAAAATTTCCCTGATTTTACAATTATCTAGAAAACATGCAATACACAAAATTCAATGCAGTACTGAAAATTTAATCCAGACATAGTGAGAAAGACTTTCCGGATTGTGGGTTAGCTTATCTAACTACATAACATTTCCCAAAATCTGAATAAGTTTAGAGGAATCATGTGATCAAAAAATCATGTCATAGCATGATTCATGAGAGATGGATCCATCCTCCAAGATTGGTCCTTCAGGTAAATCGAATCAACCAGAATATATATTTTTTATCAAGTGTCCATAGGTAGTGATCACAAGAACCTAAACCTGCTGTTTAAGTATTCGAAAATGGGAAAAATTCCCTGATATTTTGCAAAATTTGAAAAATTCCATGAGAATTCCCCGATATTTCCAGAATTAAAAAGTTCAATTATAATTCCCTGATTTCAGGTTCTGTTACCACCCTGCTAGCGTTGTTCACAAAAAGAAAGGTATGATGTCGTTGCAGGTAGGTTTATTATGAAATTTCAGGCAGAAGGCTGTAGAGAAACAGGAACTTCAGATAAATTATTCATTTGATATTGGAAATTAAAACACTGAATACAATTTTGGATACAGCATTCACATTTAAGGTACTCTGGGATGGCACACAAAATCAAAATATGTAAGCAAATTCTATAAAAAAAAAGGCTAATTAATACATAATCTGTAGCGTTGTTTGTCGTTAACGAAAATATGTAATTTTATTGCGGACATGAATACCTTGCAATTTTAGGTAGAAGGTAGTATAAAATGAAACCTAGAGAAATTATCAAGCTGAAATTAGAAATTAAAACTTGGATGCACATTATTAGACGGCACGTCATCACCAGCAAAGCAGATGCGCACGATTGAATGTTACACCATCATTTTCATTCCAACTGGGAACCACAACCGTGAAGTTACAAAAACTTGGTAACTAATGGTTAATAGAATCCCGGATTCGGCGAGATTGACCCATCTTTTCATCCTTTGAGTGGGTCCATAAAATGGGTACCAAGCATGCTTGGGAACTAAACACTGAGGGTTCCGCGTGAGGTTGATCAACTTACCGGGACATACACCTAGCACCCCAGAGCCCTAGGTCACGTGAGCTGAAATCGGCACGGCCTACCTTGAACTATAAGATATTTTTAGGAGCTTGTGTTATAGTCAGAAGGAGTATAATTATTCTTTTCTTCATGCTAAGTGGATTCAGTTAACTCTCCTTATCTGAAATGAACTCTACCAAGATCAACCCTCTTCTCGTGAACAAAAAACCATATCATTGATTAAATTTGATGACACATATTTTGAAATTCATAGGGGTACTTTCATCTCTTACCTATGGGAACTTGCGCATCATATACAACCAAACCAACTTTGGACCATTTTCCAACAGGATCCAAATTTACACCTCTGTTGATCAATGCCTAGACAAAAATGTAAAGTTAAATAAAATAAAAAAAATGAAAGCATGTTTTCTATTAAAGCTTAAACTGGAAACAGTCTTGGAGAGTGTCTCAAAAAAAAAAAAAAAAATCTCACCTGAGCAAGATCTCCTCTCCTAGTTTTCAAAGTATTGGTACGAATTGTCACCGGTCTTTGGACTTCATTAGCCTCCAGTAGTTCCACCAACTGTAAGTAATTCAGGAATTAAAATACGTAAATCTAAAACTTTAAGATTAAACCCTTTTCAGCCACAATGACAATTTGGCATCATCATTTTAGAATTTTTTTTCTGATCGTCTATAGCCATTTATGATGTCAAAAAACACATCATTCGATTCTGAAAACTTTTTTCGATTATAATTTTTTTTTGTCCCAATAGATGTCAGCCCTATTTCTTTTGCTTAGTTATGATCAGAATTATGATACCAAATGGCATCACTGGGACCGAAAGGGTTAAATTTGATGATTGAAATGACAATCAAATTCATGCGAGGCAAATATACAATTGCTATAAAAAGGGTAAGCTAACAAGTACAGAATGCTAATTTTCTTATAAGGATAAAATAGTTTATCTGACTGAAACTGGCGACTTTTTTAATGTTTGGTCTAATTGGTTTGCATTTAGGCTATACATTTTAAAACAAATAAACCATTTTTTTTTGTCGCAACTTTAATTTTGAAGCAAAATGTGCAGAATTTTTGGAGTATTGATAATAGGTTCTACTGCTCAAGCAAAAAGTATTTACTCAATGGTTGGTTCTCAGAATTTTAAATGAAAAATAGTGCTCAAACCAAAACAAGGAAAGTTTATTTCTATGAGATATGCCAAAACAAGATGCTAAAAATTTAGTTTAATATGAAATTTGCTCTAAAGAATTATAAATGCACAGAAATATTTGTAATATTGTAATTAACATTGACACATATGTTACAACTAAAATGCTTACTTCGTTAGGCGGAAATAACAACATCAGCTTTTCCATCAGGAATTCATTATAACTGTAGTAGGAACATAAATCAGCTCGCAACTGCTCTATATACTCAATCCTTGACCTAGATATAAAAAGAAACATAAATGAAGAAATGATAATTAAATTTATTAGTATTTCAGTAGCTTACAAGCAATCTACAGAATATTGCAGCCTTTTTCTTTGTGATTAATATACATATGTGACAAAATATATGTATAAATTGCACAGGTATAACAGACATCGAAAATGCCCGAATAACAACGTAAATTATAAGTAATTTTTCTTTTCTTTTTAACAACTTTTTAAATTGCTGCTATGTTTCTTTAAAGTCGACCAAAAGTTAATAGAAAAAAGGTTTATTTTAAATATAAGAAATCTATTACAATAGAAATAAAACTAACCTATTCTCTTCCCTTCTTGATTTAAAGTCTGACAATACATACACGATGTCCTTGATTCGCTGACTTACAACAATCAAATCAGGTGGTTCGATACTTGGGAAACGTTAAAGAGAAACAACAAAGGAATGCACTCATGAAGCAATAGCAAGTCAAGCAATAAATTTTTATTCATGGACATTGGAATATTACTTAGTGCATATTATTTATACCCTTATAAGATATTATTTATACCCTTATAAGATATTATTTATACCCTTTTACAAATTGTAACTTATATAAAATTATTTTGAACTCGTAAGAAAATATTTTAAAAATAAATTGACTAATTATTTAACTTAACTACAATTAAAGTAACCTAAGTAAAATTCTTCAACTTTATTCACCAAGAAACAAGACAATTAACCACTTTGAAATCGACCATTCGTCCCATTTGGCGACCTTGAATTTTGACCTTCAATTGATAAAATTTTTTATTAATTAATATAGAGCACAACAAAATAAACCACAATCATTAATTGTACTGATGTTTTAGAAAATATGGTTACGGCTCAAAATAACTTGTAATTTAATAATGATACAATTTCTCTCTCTGATCTGCCTACAGTATCTCTAACTTTAAATATTTGTGTATGTCAGAAAAAATTATGTTATCTTTGTTAAAAAATTTTTTTGCTTCTTTAAGCAGATTTTCTTTACACACAGAAACCTGAATTTCAGCTAGGAAACAATATACATATTAGAAGGTTTTTTTTAACGTTCCATGAACAAGAATTTATGGTAATGTATAGTGATTCAAATACAATTACAAAAATCAAAAAGCCTAATTTAGAAAACCAGTGCATTAAGGAAAACTTGATAATTCTGAAAAGAAGATACTAATAGACAATATTTCGTCCAGCGCATGCATAAAACAGCAAATTTTTTTTTAAAAAAAAGGATATTTTCTTTTTCAATTTCTTGGCCACTAGGTAGAGTAAATATTTCTGTTTCTTTTATGTTAGTTGAAAGGAGCTCATCTTTTGCTCTCTTCCTAAAAATAAAAACAAATATTACTTCAAAAAGCATTTTCAGTTACACAATAGTTTTTATATCATTAATTTTTTTTAATATAAATGCAAAAAAAAAAATAATAAATTACTTAGACGCAGCCTGTTTCTTGGCAAGCTTCTTAGATGACTTTTCAACAGGTAAAAGCTGTAAAGAAAGGTAACAATTTCAGTAAATAACAGAATATGCAAGAATAAAAGCATTAACTCACAAATGCATAGTTATATATTGAATATGAATTTTTGTGTAACTAATAAACAAGTAAAATCATAAATGAATGTCCTATTACATTATAGTTCAGAACAAAATTTGCAAATACAAAAGGGCTTTTTGAAATAAAAAAAAAATTAAGTACAAAATTAAATTCATTCTTTCATTTTGAAATACATTATTGCTTATACCCAGTCTAACCAGAATGTAAGCTTTGAAAAAACTTTCTTCCCTCATCCTTTCACTGGGCTTTCTAAGAAACGGGAGGAACAACGCTTTTCTAAACCTAGTGCGTTTGAGGTTAACAATCAAAACAGTTAGTAGTAACCAAGTAGGGTGGGGAAAAAAACCCGCTCACACCGTTTCGAAGAAAACTGCATGCGGGGAAGGAGAGGAAAATGCATACGAAGCTTGCATACTGGCTAGGCATGGTATAACAGAAATATAAGTTAAATTTGTTACGCTATACCATCAGGCTGATTTGTAGGTTAGGTTTGAATTATTGTTGCACTAGAGCTACATGAGGGCTATTGGCGACGGGCGTCGTATTTTAGAACCACAGTCAGGTGACGAGCCAACACCTGAGTAGGCACCCAATGCAACCGTTAAGGGCGACATCGTCCGCAGCTTTAGGACTTTGAAGGATATTTAACGTGCACTCCCTTACACGGGGTATTATTCGTCAGACATTTTTGGCTGCACGGGCCGTTTATAGGTCGGCAGCTATTTTGGCGATGCCCGGACCCGAACCCGAGACCTTCCGCATGCTAAGCGAGTGCTTAACCGACTGGACTCCCCAGCCCGGCTGATTTGTAGACAACAATTACTGTGCTTTTTAAGGCTTAGAATATAAAAAAAATTCTTAGATTCTTCTAAAAAAACTAAATGCATAGTCCATAATAAATTAAATGCATACTAGGTTACAAAACAATGAACTTTTTAATTAAAAATTTAGGCGCAAAAGCGTTTATGTTGATTAAAACTTATAGGAACTTTTCATCAAGGAAAAAAACACATACATCACCATAATTACAGTAAGCTCTTTTTCTAAAGTTAATTTTACACTGTCTTTAAAAGTAACAATTGATTAAATTTGATAAACATATACACATACATCATCATCATCTCCTTCCCCATCTTCTTCAAAGTCTGTATCATCTGAAAAGTCATCTTGAAGTACTCCATCATCCTCATCGGCCTGTAGAAAAACAAAAAATGCTTTAAAACAGTGCAAAACCAGTATTTATAATTACTATTTAAGTTATATATATATATATATATATATATATATATATATGTATATATAACAGCAAAATACAAATAATGTAAGATAGCTATAAAAGTAAAAAGTTTGAATTCAGAAAGTAAACCAATACAAAAAAAATATGTTGTACCATAAACAGGAGGAATTAACAAAATTAAAGATATCTAAACCAATCAAAATTTGGTGACAAACCTTTATCATGATTATTTAGCCTTCCAAACAGCCTGGAAAAGAGCAAATATATATGGCTATTTTCTCAGCATTAATTCCAAATTTAATTACTTAAAGTGATACATACATAACACATTTCACAAGTATATTTTACTACAGGGTGGCTACAGAATCTGTGAAACAAAATTCCCTGACTTTTCCCTGATTTCCCTGAATACTAATAGATGTAAGAAAATTAACTAATCAGTGGCCATAAACTAGATAGTAATAATTGCTAGTTCTAGGGAAAATCTAACATCATCGGTGGCTAGACCAATAAAGCCTAGTAATAATTGAAGCCCACTAACAATTATTACTAGGCTTCATTGGTCTATACACCAATGACCCCTAGTAATAATTGCTAGTTCTCAGCGAATACCATGAATTATTACGGAAAAAAGCTAATAAACATTACTTAGCTAACAGATACTAAACTTAGCTAATTTTTAGAATTTAGAAGCTTTTGTGTCTATATTTATAATAAACATCAGCAAAGGTTTTTTTTGGAAATATGATCTGTTACGTGTGTAAGAGTTTTTTACAGGGCTAATTTTAACTAAAATTTCTTTGAGTATAATTCCGATCATTGGAGTCATAATTTAGAACCACAGTCAAGCG
Source organism: Hylyphantes graminicola (assembly GCA_023701765.1). Taxonomy (NCBI): domain Eukaryota; kingdom Metazoa; phylum Arthropoda; class Arachnida; order Araneae; family Linyphiidae; genus Hylyphantes; species Hylyphantes graminicola. Next base: position 38,111,163 of record CM043123.1, read on the forward strand.
ACTAGCCAAGAGCCAAGTAGACACCCTACGCAACCGATGAGGGCGATATCAAAAGCGCATTGGGACTTGAGCATATTTAATGTGCACTCCCTCTAAACAGGATATTTATTCTTTGCCAAACATTTTCGGCTATAAAGCCGTTTAATAGATTACATGCAAGGCAAAAGCCTTAACCGACCGGGCCCTTCAACACCAGGAGAATTGGAAAAAATGGGAAAAATCAGATTCAAACACTTCGCTTTTTCAAACAAATTCAAGGACTCGAAATTCACTAAACTAACAACCAAAATGTATAAAGCGTGCATAAACGAAAGCTCCAAATTTTTTTAAACTAAAAATTATCTAAAATGAGAATCCCCAGTATAGACCGAAGTAAAAAAAAAAGGTTCAAACGTAAACAAAAGTATTTTTGATTCCAGCTGTTCTTGTGATCATGACTCATGGACCCTAAGAGTGAGACACTTGATCAGAAGAAAATATTCTGGTTGCTCGACTTGACCTAAACTGGAGCTACAAAAGTAACAAGATACTTTTCCGATCATAGAGCCAGTGAACTGTCAATCATTCTGATCCAATGTGACGGTAGATTTCGTAAAAATTACTAGGCCGCAAAATAAGTAAATCAGGAATCATTATTGAACTCCTCTTCCAATGGGAGATTGCGCTGGCTGGCTGCGTTTTAAAGAAAACTTAGTGTAATCTAATCTTAATTCATCTCCACATTTTAATTAATTATTTTTATATTCATTATAAGAATCTGTTGTTTGAACTTATTGTTTATTGAAACTTAGGTTTAGTTTCACCTAATTACGGTGAAGAAAAAGTGAAAAATCGTTTAAAAAAAAGGCATCACAGTTCTAGCAAATCAGTTGACTATTTGTATCGCTGTTTCAAAGAATTGCATCGCAAATTGCGATGCGATACTGCTTAAATCGAACCCTAGTTGCAAAATTGCAGATTGATTATTTAAAAAATTATCTATCGACTCGACCCCCGAAGTTAACTTGGTGAGAAATCGGTTCATCGGCTTTGAAAAATATCGGTGAACTGATGGAAGCCGATGTTTTTTATAAGAAAAAAAAAAGAATATTTCGAACCCAAATTAAATGAGATCGTAACTAAGTTTTTTCAGAGACGTGTTACTATGATCGCATTTGAAATATTTTTCGATTCTTAGCATAATTTGAGGTAAAATCTCAGTAGAGTCTACTTCTATAGTTCAAGGATCAGTGAAACAAACCTCGATGCCTAGTAATTTTTGCTTGCTTATATGCGGCGAAATGGCAGTAGATTCCATTATTCTTTATAGTTCAAGAGGAATCGGTCAACCAAACATCTAAGCATAATAGTGTCTTGTTTTGTCTTGCTTAGTTTGATCTTAGGACCCTTATTAGAGTAATAATAGTGAGAAATTGGCGATTAAGTGAACTTTTGAGGCAAAAATTGAAAATTTCCCTGATTTAAAAAAAATCGCAAATTTCCCTGACTTTTCCAGATCGATTAAATTCCCTGACTTTTCCATGATTCTGTCGCCACCCTGTACTAGTAAAAATACAATTAAAAATTCCATATTTATATTAAAAAAAATCTACAGGATTTTGACTAAAAAAATAAATATTTTCTGTTTCTTTAACTGAACACAGTAGACAATTTATTACCATAAGAAATAGTGAGAATAATTTTTTTTGTGAATTACCTGTTCCTCATCAGAATCGTCATCAAACAAGTTCTTCTTTGGCTTCAGCCATTCCACATTGTCATCAGTGAAAAGCTGGGCTTTCTCACTTTCTGCCTCGCTGCCAGATTCAATTTTCTCATCGTCGTCATTCTGGATAAGCTTTGATTTCTTGGCCGGTGCTTCCTCGTCCGACCCAAAGCTTCCGTCTTAACAGGGGAGCAAAAATAAAGAAGCAAACCATTATAAAACATTTTTTAAAAATAACTCATTTTAACAGGGGCAAAAATAAAATATTACTGTACATGCTTGTGAAATATACATTTAACATAGCTTGTAATTAACCATGATTTGCAAGGTTGGTTTCTGCCCAGGCTGATTCTGAGGGTCATTGCGAATTTATTTTACTGTTATACAATCTCTGCAGTTTTCTTAGAACTATATACTTTATACCTTATTTACAATTTATGCATTAAAAATTTTAATAAACACTACAGCATGCTTTTTAAGTAGAAATTTTGACTAACTGTAGTTGGCTAATTTAGCCTACAATACTTTTGCTTAAGAAAAACAAATATTTATAACGCATTTTCAACTACACAAACCCATTTGATTTTTTAAAAAAATTAAATGATGAATTGAATATAATAAAAGTATCATTCAGAATCAAAAATGAACAGAATTTTTGAAAGAAATTTAAAGAAAAAAATACCTAATGATTCAAGTGAAGCTGACAACTTTCTTTTTTGATTTTCTTCCCTTTGCTGCTTGTTTGCTTCAGCTTGCTTCTTTAACCTGAAGAAAATTTTATTAAGAATATTTTCTACAAAAACTAAATCTTACAAAAAATAATATTCAGTACTTCAGAAAGGATGTCAATGTTATAATGTCAGTGCATTGAATTTCTTTAACAAACATGCACCTTTTTCCTAACAAGTTTTAAACCAATCCAGGAAAGCCTATTTTCAGACAGAGGTGGAATTTTTAAATACAGTGTTTTTTCGTTGTTTACATTACAATGGCTTGTTGTTTAATTGTTTAGGTTAATTATGAATTTGAATTAAAAGTTAAGTTTACAAAAAAACATAGGTTTCTGCTTTTGAAAGCAAGTGCAACACTTTAAAACATAGAATTTTACATAATTTGGATTTGGCCAGTTTTAAAAAAATTAGCAAGTGACTTCAGTAAGGCAAGGTCTACCAATTTTTTTCCCCTTCAATAAAACTTTAAACCAAGTAGTTGCACCAAAGTTAAAAGTTTTTACAACCACAATAGTACAAATGTAATGCAAGTAAATTTTTGTTTAAAAAAAATAAAGTTGTTGAGATAGAAAGTATTACTAGCCATTTACGTTGCTCAACTGTAATTGGTGTGTTTTCAAGTACCACACAGAAAAAAAAGCATCATAGACAATTTGAAAAAAAATGAAAACATGATACATTTATATTTTTAAAGTATCATAAACAAAAGGAGCTACTTACCTCTTTTTTGATCGTCTGCTTACAAAATTAGGATCTTTATCTAAAAAAGAAATTACGAAATTGTAATATTTCTCAAATTTAATCAAAATTAAGGTTTACAAGAACATTTTATTTATCTTTTTAATATATTGTGTACATCTACTAGAATTATATAAAGTATTACTAGTAGCTGCTGATACTGATACTAAAAATTTGTTTAGAATAAAATCTACTATATACCTTCATCAGGTATAAAACACATGTGATTCACAGAAAAAGACACATTACAGTGAGATGATAAACACCCTGTAGGAACGGTAAAATATAGGATAGTCGAACATTTTACGATGACTACAAAATTAGTGTAATTTTGTGAAAATGACCAGGTGTCTCTTTAATTTTAATTCCACTTAATAATCCTCCCACTTTGGTTTTGTTTTTAGCTTCTTTACACAAGAACAAAGGTAAATTAAAATATTTATTGTTTTAGTTGTTCTCAAATTGGACCAACAATCCTTTCCAGCTAAATGTGCAACAGCTCTAAAACTCTTCTGAACTAACATAATGATATTATGAAATAAATGCTATAATTATTTTTATTTAATACATTTAAATTTGAATAGGGATGCAAATTATGCACTAAAAATTTAATACGATTTTTTTTCTAAAACAAACAAATGGTAATCAAGTGGGGTAGGGGTACTTGCAGCCAAATTATGCCCCCCCCCCTCCCATTTTCATCACTGAAAACAGCTACAAAATAATGGCCAATCCCGATTTGAAGAGTTGGGAAATTTAACAAAGGATTGCTATACCTATCCCTATCAAGTTGTATGAAATATGAAGTGGAAATTTTTATCAAATTTGGGAGTTTACGTTGCTTGGCAACCTAACCCACTTGGTCAAATTGAGACCGTCCGTCATACCATAGCTCTTCCCAGGGATCTATCACCACTGACGAATGCCATACTTTATCTTTTATAATAATGATGTTCAAAATATTGGGTTAAACTAAAAAATAGTGGCCGGATATTTTACGTCAAATCTGGGAACCCGGCTAAATGGTATCAGCAACCTTTGGCAAAATTAGCACTGGGAAAGTTTCTTATCCTGTCACGTTCTCCATACTTCGGCCATTCATTGGTTGTCTCGGCACACACCGGTGTTTATTGTTGTTGGACCAGGCGTTATTTTTGAAAAAGACGCCAAATCCGGCCACGATTCTTTAGTTTAACCAAATATTGGTTAGAGAGCAAGAAGCACCACTTTGTAATCATAAGGCAATACAGACAGTTACATAATTTAATAAACAAATTCGGTTAAGGACACTTGGATACACTATCAGTTATTGAAAGATTGAAATTTTAATGTCCTAAAGTAGAGAAGATGAGAAGTATTCATTTATCGATGTCTTAAGGCACTAGAGTAAAGGTAGTGAGACACCAAAACAATATCTTGCATAACATTGGGAAACTTAAAACCCCGACAATTTGTATTCAACTAAATATGCATGCATATATCCAAGCAAAAATCGATACATTTCTTTGGATTCAACTCATATATTTTAATAATAACACTTATAACATAATTATCATAGGCAACGTTTTTACGATCAGAAAATAAATTAATAGATTTAGCTACCTTGCAAATGCCGAGGGATTATTGGCGGCTTTTGTTTTCTGGCTTTACGTCCAGGTCCCTTCTTTTCTTTTTCGGAAAAATTAGCTTTTCGCCCCATAATTTAATTTATAAATAAAAACACATGTGCTTACGGCTGAAAACGTTTTTTTGCTCTCAGAATTCAGAATGGGGCAACTTCCGTCAATCTATTTCTAAGCTTTATGAGCTTTAACACAGCCATATACGAGTGGCATTTTTTAACCACTCGTGACGTCAAAATGTTTACAGATGAAAAGGGCAAGGTAGAAAAATATCTCTTATTGCACTTTGGCGTTGCAGTCATGTAGTGCAGGGCCATCTTGAATGGCCTGTGTAGTGGCGGTTTAAATATAATAGGCCAGTCAATTCGTCCATAAAAGGGGCTGATTTGGGAAAGTTTTGGTGTAGTTTTTTTTAAAGTTTTACTTTATATTTTCGAGGTCGCTGATCACGAATCTGAACTTTTCCACCTCGTATCTTTTCCGGAAATTGAGTTATAAGCAAAAAACATGAAAAAAATCGGACTTTTTTCAGTTTTTTCATTATAACGCAAAAACTGTCAATTTTAGAGAAAAAAAGTCAATTATGAATTTGAAGACAATAAAATTTCCTATAAATTTTGTGCATACCAGGTAGTTCTAAGATGAATAGTTTAGCAGCTAGAGCGCGTCGAAAACAGGTAAAATATCGCGCCCCCCCTAGCTATCTGGACTTGACACCAAACGTTGTACTTTCCATTATACCTTTTTCACTTTAATGCCGCTTTATACTTATAATATCTATCGGTGTCAATGGTATACTTAATAACGAGCATTTGCGGTACATTTTACACTTAAATAAATTTCTGTATTTCAGTCTTTAAAACACCAATTTCGGTCAATGTATTCGGTTTTTCGACAGCGGAAATGAGGCGCGACGGTATTAGTAGCACATGTTTTTCTCCGAAGGGCACCAAAATAAAACACACAAATTAGTGTTACCCTAAGTACCTGTTTCAATTAACCAGTGAGTATATAAGTAGTTTAGTTGACGCTACCCTGGGGGTCTTGTCTGGGGGTCTGACCCATGGCCTCGGAATCTGTCAAGGTGTAATATCAAGGTGGACTCTTGGGATGACATCTATGCAACATGTTTGTGAACAATTAGAAGCTTATTGTAAAGTTGCATATCATTCCTCGGAACAACATGTTGTCCTTAAAGACTCAAGAATAGTAGCGTGATGATAAGGATTGTGAAAAAAATAAGTAAATGGTTCCTGCAGCATTTTCCATTTCCAGATAATCCTGATCTGTTCTCCATTAGTACTGGTGTTGTAGCCGATGAACGAGTCAAGTGCCACAACGCTAGAGAATTGGGCGCTAAAAGTATTGGGAGAATTGTAGGTGAAAACTTTGAAACTGTTAAGTTTAAATGCAGTGACAGAATATACCCCTTGCTGCTATTTATAACTCTATACAGATTGGTGAAGAATTAGTTCTAATCAACCCAACTACAACTATTCCAGAGGATCAGCATTGCAAAACAATCGGATGAAGAGTTGGAAGAATGCCTAAATTACGACTTAGGACCTTACTCTCTATCCCTATTCGACAATGGTTGTTTAAGAAAATCACAAAAATCCACTTTGTACAAAACATTTAAACACATTGAAAATATGAAGTTCAATGAAAAATTTCAATACGTCATTGATGGTGGATTTTTATTACACAGAGTAGCCTGGCCCGCAGATCAATCGTTTGATGCTATCTGCGAAAACTACATAGAATATGTCAGATCAAACTATTAATCATCTGCTGTAGTTGTGTTTGATGGCTATCCAGATTTGGCAGAAGGTGGAACCAAAAGTGCTGAGCGAATAATAAAGGGCCAGAATAAACTTTCTTCAGCTGACATCATTTTTGAAGAAAACATTGTACCAACAATGTCCAAAGAAAAATTCCTTTCTAATCCAAGAAACAAACTGCGTTTAATTGATTTATTGATGACAAAAATTTCTGCAGCAGGAATGATCTGAAAGCAAGCTAAAGAAGATGCAGATACACTAATTGTGAACACCACCATATCTTTAGCTCCAAAACACGAGACTGTAGTTATGGTTGGTGAAGATGTGGATTTATTAGTGATCGTGGTAGGCCTCTGTAAGTTTGACAATGTATTCCTTTTAAAGCCAGGAAAGGGCCAATCACCATCAGTAGCCTTTTCCCCAACAGATGCAGCAGAGAATAAAGTTGCAGAAAATATTCTCTTCCTTCATGCAATGAGTGGTTGTGATACCACGTAATCTCTTTACATGAAAGGAAAATTAAAATTCTTCAAGACTCTTACTAAGAATCCTGATCTTGCAGAGGCCAGCCAAATATTTTACGCCTCCAACTCTACTCAAGACATGGTTGCTGATGCTGGTGAGCGTTTTCAGGTCACCGTATATGGATAAAATGGTGAAAAAGCACCTTCTCTCAATCACTTGAGGTACATTTACTACATAAAAGCCGCATTTAAAACCAAGACCAACATTGCTGCTCTTCCGCCATCCGCCGCAGCAGCAAAGCAACACTCTTTAAGAGTATATTATCAAGTTCAGCAGTGGCGTCATTGAACTAAATCCAGAGGACTGGGGACGGAGAAGGACAAAGAATGGTCTTGTTCCAGTAACAACTTTACTTCCTCCAGCACCTGAAGCTGTTCTAAAGTTGGTTTTCTGCAGATGCAAAAAAGGCTGAAGAAAAAATTGTGGGTGCAGAAAGGCAGGTCGTAAATGTTCTAACTTGTGCTTGAACTGCGAAAGTGTCTGTGAAAATTTCAAAACTGTGTATGAAGATCACATGGAATCAGAAATTGAGGAAGAACAACTGAATTCTACGTTCCTTGATCCAGCTTTTTAACAGGTAAGTGCTATTACTTTTTAACTCAAATTTATTTTTTAAAGTAAGGAAAAAGCATAACTCAAACTATTTTTTTTATCATAGAATGGGCGTAATTCATCGATAACTCTGGTCCTTAAGAAAAAGACGTAACAGAATTTAACTTCTTGTATATTTGTATTGTAATTGTAAAAAACTTATTTTTTAGAAAATAAATGTATTATTCCACAGTTACAGATATTGTACTTTTTTCTAATTAAATTAAATTATAATTGGTGTAAATTGCATCTTTTTGGTGAGAAAATATGAAATAAAATAAACTTCCAGGTAGCAGAAATAGCTGTGAGGAGGTTAAAATCCATTCCTAGGGGGAATGATCAAGGTCGCATCGGGGTGGGTCTTTTTGATTGCTTTTTGGCGAGTGCTAGAAATTTAACTATTACTCTTACAAAGATGTTGTTTGTACAAAAGTTATAGAAAATTTTATTTTCTTCAAATTCATAATTAACTTTTTTTTCTCTAAAATTGATAGTTTTTGCGTTACAATGAAACAACTGAAAAAAGTCCGATTTTTTTCATGTTTTTTGCTTATAACTCAATTTCCGGAAAAGATACGAGGTGGAAAAGTTCAGATTCGTGATCAGCGACCTCGAAAACATATAATAAAACTTAAAAAAAAAACTACACCAAAACTTTCCCCTATTTTTCCCCATAAGACTGGACTATAATGCTTGCACTTTCTTCGAACAGTTCTACTGTTCTACAGTTTGAAGATAGCTATTTTTTTAAAATCAGATTCTACTGGTAGTAGTTTTAAGGGGGTATAGGACACAAAATCTTCAAAAATATCCAAAAAACTATTATTACCTTGAAAAACAACACAGATATTTTGGAATAATTTAAAACAAAAATTTTATTTATATCTGCAATAGAAAGCCAGATATGTAGATTCTTGTGATATGACATATGTGTATATATCATAAACTTCAAAGCTGTTTTTCTCCTTGATCGTGTTTTCGATGATTTTTTGACTTTAAATTGATATAACTCAAAAATCTACTGCCCATACAGTGTTAACATTTTCTACACATATTTTTTAAATATATATAAAAGAAATAGAGGGGCGTAGCGAGAAAGTTAAAGTAAGAAAGGTTGAACTTTGAAGACAATTTTCTCAAAACGAAGATTTTAAGCACGTAGGTACACTTTTCTCCTATCCCATTTTAATTTGATGCTTGAAATTTTGCATGATGTTTTTTGTATGTCTGTTTAACACAGTGAACCAAAAATATTGTAAAAAATATATAGGTTTTTTTTGTAACTGGAAAAGTGAATAAATCGGGCACCAATTTTTCTAAAAGTAACAAAATTTTAAAATTTATGGTATTCTTAAAACTTGAGGTTCATTACACTTATTGAACAGTTTTTTATTTATATATATTAAATTATTTGAGCTTACATACATTACTTTCAGAGAAAAATGTACCCGCAGAAACGTAGTTTCATAAAATTCAAATTTTCAAGCATTTTCAAATGTTAGTTTTTTAAATATTAAAATAAAATTCCTTAAATTTTTTTATAAATATGTATTTATAATAATTCAATGGATTAAAAATAAAAATAATTTTTTGAATTAGTCAAAAAATAAAAAAGTTATATTACTTTCATTGACTGATAAATTTTAGTGTTTTTCTCTACGAGATGTTCCCTGTACCCTTAATTTGTCGTTAAGGATTAGTTGTAAATAAATTATTTCTTTATTTATTTTTTAAAATGTGAAATTATTAAAAAAATTTCAATAATTATTTAAAGAAAAACTTTGACAAATAACAAAAATCAGTAAAGACATAGTTTATTAAGTACATTTTCCTGTTTATAAAAATGCTAAATTTTGGTTTGTCAATAAACAATTTTTTGACTTATAACAAAAATGTGAAACGTCACTTTTTGACACATTTTATTTTTTAAAAACAAAACTAATAATTTTTCAAAATCTTTGACTACCTAAAAGTGTTAGTATATTTAGTATACATTTATGAAAAAAAATTATAATGATATCTGCAATATTAAAGAACAAAGTTAAAAGTGTTCCATATCCTTAACCTTTTCAGTCCCAAAAATTTACTACACTACAGAAACATCCGATATTCACAAAATAAGCTTATTTTAGGTCAAATATACGAATTCCATGAGAAAAAAAATCCATTTAATTTTTTTATAAGGTTTTGGAAACAATGCCAAAATTCTTTAAGGTAGGCGAATACCCAAAATTCTAAAATTTTTACTATTACTTTAATCTTTTCCAAATTTGGCATAGTGATTTCAAATATAATGATTAATGCTTTTTGGGCAATTTTTTTTTATTTAAATATAATTGATTTATTTTAAAAGGTGTTTTTCAACTAAAAAAAGGGGTTTACGCCAACACTTCTAGCACAAAAAGTTTTACATTAATTTACCTGAAAATTTTCACAGATGCTATTTCAATATATATCTGTGCCATCATGAACCTCTAACATCTGGTGTAAGTATACAAGTTTTTTTAAAAAAAAAAAATGTCCAAGTGTAAGTTAATCGAAAAAAATCATTTTTTTGTGGTTAATTAATAACATTTTTCTTAATAACTTTTTTTCTTGCAATTTTTATGTAACTCTAGAGGGTCATTGCATGTATCAGTTCAAAACGAAGAATTTAACACATAATAAATGTTCGTAGAAGCAGCCCCGGCACAAAACAAGAACACCGCCACACTTACTTTCAGTGTTTCTGATTGGCTGAAGCCGCGTAAGTCACTTGGCTTTCAAGCATCCGACATTACAATTTTATATTATATAGAGATAATTCTGCGATATATTTTTCTTAGTTTTTTTTAAAGCTGGGAACATTGAAGTTAGTGTCGCCATCTACTAACGCAACATTGATTAAAATATTTTTAAGGGTGTGGTAGTTATATTTTCCCATGGAATAATCGATCCATTAAGAGATTTGACACACTTTAGATTTGTCATTTAAAAAAAATGCAAAAAATTGCATTATTACATTGTTATAGTTAAAATTGTATTCAATTTTTCTTAAAGATGGAATGCTAAAGTATTACACAAGATTTAATTTACTGCTGCTATCTAGGGACGAATCTTTGAAACAAATATTTTCAGAATGAGTCAGTGGGGAAATGATAATTTGAATGCTTTTCTTACCTTGAACCACTACAAAAAAGTTGGACATTCAAATCCAAAACGAAAAAAAAAAGTATTAAATGAATCAGGATAAAAGAAATTATCCTGATTTATTCATTGTTGGATAAATATTTTTCGAAAAATGAGTTATGATTTTCGAACAAACACAACACAACACACACACACACACACACACAACACAACAACACACACACACACACAATCTATCATTTTCAAATATATTATCAAGGGTGTGATTTTTTAATGTCCTGTGAAAAACAAACACAAAAAATATGAATTTATATTTTGAAGTCTATTGAAATTTTCCGTTAATAAGCGCTGAAATGTAGATAGTTACAAAGTTACTAGATTTTTATACAAAAGTTGATTTAATGCAAAAAATATAAATCCTAATATTATTTAAATGAGTATAAAAAATTAGATTTTTTCATTTTAAATATACTTTTTAGTTATGTAGATTTGAAATATCGTCGCATTAGAGCTACACGAGGGCCAGATTGAATAAGGCGTGGTTTTATTGGGAAAATAGAGACATTGTAAAATATGCTGCGTTTATTTGAGCTAATAAATGGTGTATCATAAATACAAACGCTTTAAAAATAATTTAATCCAAGATGCAACCATGGCCACTTCACCTCGTTCTCAAAAAACTTAACTGTCTTTTTCAAAAGTTCATCACCTTCCTCCCCAACAACCAGGGTTCCGGTGTTCACATCTTTTGCCCGTGTCGCGAGAAAAGCTTGGCGCGCATATTGCTCGATTTGGCTTCCGGATCTTTCCCCCCTAGGAAGTGCTTCAATTGGAGCGCTTTAAGGAAACGCTTAATTTTAAATTAAATTAGTCCTCTGCTACTCTCACCAGTCTCTTTAAGGTAACTGGGGCTGGGGAGCCCAGTCGGTTAGGCACTCGCTTAGCATGCGAAAGGTCCCAGGTTCGGGTCCGGGCATCGCCAAATTAACTGCCGACCTATAAACGGCCTATGCAGCCAAAAATGTCCGACTAATAATACCCCGTGTAAGGGAGTGCACGTTAAATATCCTTCAAAGTCCTAACGCTGCGTACGATGTCGCTCTTAACGGTTGCGTTGGGTGCCTATTCAGCTGCCGGCTCGTCACTTGACTCTGGTTCTAAAATACGACGTCCGTCGCCAATAGCCGTCGTGTAGCTCTAGTGCGACGATAATTCAAAACCTAACCTAAATTTAAGGTAACTAATACCTTAGATAAGGGCTAAAATGTTCGAGTCTTTCCCAGTCACTTTCATAATACTGTTATTCTTCTTAATGAAGCTAGACACTTTGTCCAGTTGGACGCAAACCGTTTGTGCACAAAAGTTTTTTTTTCCGAATGCGGTTTTGAAACACATGTTGTGACCTGGAACCAAGGTTACGAGTCAGCTGTAGCTCTTCCACAGGCACTCGCTGACAACCAACAGTGCAGCCTCGGTTTTCCTTCTTCGCCTCTCTACCCCGAACTGAAGTGAAGTGGAGTGCCTCTTCTCTGATAAAAAGCTGCTTTCTTCCTCCAGTTCGGGCTGATGAAGAAACGAACACTTCTATGAGCCTCTCAGAACCAACACCTGCCACACACTCCACCACAACACACTCAATTCACTTTTATACATTTTATGATTGTTCTCTTCATTCAGTATGTCCACTCCCCGAGTTTCGATAAAGTCACAAATTTCAGTCTCGTTTGGTACGCTCTTCTTTGTCACTTTTTCCTCATCCAACTGATCTCTCAAGGTCTCTTTCTGATTCAGGCTGGCGCAAGCGAGATTGAAGAGCCAGCTTCTGGCGCGTTTTTTCGGCTAGTAGGTCTTGGGATTCTGACAGCTGGGACTCCAGCACACCAGCTTGCTTTGTGTCAGCACATGATCTGGTCTCGAATTCCTCAGGCTGGGCTGATACTGAGTTGAGCTAAGTCTGCAGTTTCTGAATAATCTTTTCAGAATAATCAGTTTTGGCCTTATTCAAATCAAATAATTTAACAGTCATGTCTTGCAATTGCAACTCTAACCGCTTTCTCTTCCTTACAGAATCTTGCGTGGATGTAGACAAGGCGTTCACTTCATTGGCTAACTATCAGACTTTTCAACTTTCAGATTAGACTTAGCTTTTCTAGAGCAGTTTTAGTCTTTTCTAATTAATCGAATTGTTTGTTAAGATTTTTTATTGCAGCATTATGCTTTTGCAATAAGTCACCAATTTGGGTTTCATGGGAAGACGACCCGATTTGGCAACCGGATCTTACATTCCAAGGCTACCTCTGCAGGCAGCTGAAATCAGATACGAGTGATTTTTACCTGGAGAGGATTACTGCCAAACCTCAGGGAAAACTGCTAAAGCCCATTTCACACCTTGTCACAACTACTTGCAACTCCCGTAGGACACCGTGCATTAAAAAGTTGCACTCAGTTCGTGAGATTTTTTCCTGCAAGCACGAAAAAATCGCAGTTGCATGTACCCTTAGCCAATCAGAACTCAGGATTTCCTTGGCTGCATTGTGGCGATTTAGACTTCGCCAACTGGTTGTTTATTTACTTTTTAAGACGCCAACTTTCCCCGTTTGCAAAAATCTGCGCAATTAAAAATGGATATTAAATGGATGGTAAAGATGAAAATTGATCTAATTAAGGAAGTTCGGAAACATAAATTTCTGTTTGATGCAAACAATGCCCATAGTTTGATTAAAGTTTGCTTTCTAAAAGATGAAACTTGCCAAATTTTGAGATGAATAATTTTTTGTGGAAGCCCGAAAATCCAGGTTACCACAAGTTGCGAGTTGCAGTTGCAAGTAGCTGTGCAGGTGTGAAATGGGCTTAAGCCTCCATCCAGCCTTCTTAGAATTCATCGCCGACGGTTCGTACACACGCTTCTGCTATTGGCGCTTCGTCCATCGCGTCAGGTTGGGGGTTTTATCACTCAAAGGCACGCGGATGTCCGGCAACCAAAACAGAAATTGTCGGCGTTGTGGGTACGCGGTGGAGTCTATCCCCCATGTCATCAACCATTGTACGTCCCACAGCACCACATGGAACCTCCGCCACAACGAAATTCAAGACCGTATCGTTCGTGCCATCCCCAGCCGGTCCGGTCCCTGACTCTGATCTTCCAGTTCTCCCCGACATTATCGTGCAGCGGCCCGACGGTTCTCTTAAGATTATCGATATGACGATGACGTTCGAGGGCCGCGTAAAAGCACTTGTTAAGGCCCATCATATTAAGATCAATAAGTACAGCTTCGGAAATAAAAAAAGTACCACTAGTGATTATTTCAGCCGTTAGTCACCCTATATAATCGGACCTTTTTGAGATAGTGAACAATTAACATTCTGAGTTAATTGCATGACACAAAATTTGCATAAGGGGCTGTCTTCATATTAAAAATGTTTATAACTTTGAAATTTCAGTGACAGTTTGGGTTGGTCCCCCCTTACAATTGCTATTCGTAATCGTGATAAAAAACATGTTGAGGTTCCTCATAGAAAGCGGGGTCAGATTAGATGCAGGCGATGACTTCCCTCTACACGAGGTTTGTTGTCTTGGATGGCCTGACATTTTAAAAATCATGATTAAATTGGGATGTAGTATTCATATCCCAAGGAGAGATGGGCAAACGCCACTTTTATGCGTTTGCAGCTCATTTAAATCTGACTCCCCAGAGTTCATAGAGTGTGCTAGTATAGCTAAGTGACCATTATAGCTAAGTAGGCTTCAGCTTCGATTTCAAATTTTGAAGGGGCGGCAAGTTGACACTTTCTTCAAAATATAAATTTTAATTTATTATACATACTGTTAAAATTGAATTTTTTCAACCAAAAGTTAATTTTTAAAACAATATAAAAATCGGTAATTAACTTCATCCTTTATTTGTATGAAGCAAAAGTATTAAGCAAATATTCGAATAATTTTCATAATTTTAAAGTACAATGAAAATTAATACCATACAAGCGATTTGTTAAAAGTCATTGTTTAAATGCATTCAATCGATCGATGACGATGCCGTTCGAGGACAACGTATAAGCACTTGTTAAGGCCCATCATATTAAGATCAATAAGTAAAAACCTTTGATCGATGACCTGGACGCCAAGGGAATCAGTGCAACGGTCGATGCATCATCGGTGCCCTATGATTATGAGACACTTGACATGACTGTCTTAGGGCAGCTTGGTGTGTCCAAAAAAAATGGTGTGTCCAGCCGTGAGGAAGTACGATGGTGTCATCCACCAGCATCTCGCCCTGCCGTACCCCCTGGGCTGCTCGTCCATTTATGTAGCCCTCCTAATGCCTCTGTGGGCCTGTTCCAGTCCCCTGATGGCTCCTGGATGGCATTGAGCGAGACGTCCCTGATGCCGCTGCAAGATCTCCAGCCACGCCTCGATGCACCGGCCCGTGCCCGCCGCCCCTGGACCTGTTAGGTCGTGCTGCTGTCATCCGCCAGCTTTGCCACCCACCTGGTTCTCGCCTTCTCCTGCAAGACCTCCTCCGATGATGGGAATCCCCTGACAGAACCTCGAAGAACTCACGTATCCCTTGACCCTGGGCTTTTGTCTCAGGCTGTGTTTTAAATTTTTGTTTCACCCTCCCAGTTTTTTCTAGGAGCTCTTGTATTTTAATTTTTATGTTTTCTTTTTATCATCCCTTATTTGTTGTATTGTCCCATTTATATGTACCTACGATCCTGACCCTTTTTTGGGTGCTCTGTGTATTTACGTTACCACCATTTTTGGCTTTCTGTACTGATTAATTTTTGGATCAAATAAAGAAGTTTTTATCCTTTTTAGGCAACCAGTTGGAAGGCGACGCTCAATGGGAGCGGTATCAATGGAATAAAATAGTTATCTGCGTGTGTGAGTTGTAGTGCTCTTTACATGGATTTTATGTACGCTACCTAATTGAATAACACATCAACATTTGCTACAGAAATACGACGAATACATATCGAATAGGGCAAGAGCTACACTTTACTGACCGGCTGTTGATTAATCGACGTTTTGTCTTCAGCACATGCCGACCGGTTGTAGATTAATTGACGTTTGATCTTTATTAGATTAGGCCGTGTTTGTCTACGCCTCGATCCACGTCCGATCTGACCGCTTTGCCTTAAGTTGTCCAGTACTGATGATTGCTAGAGCACAGAAGCTTTCAGTGGATTAGATCAGTCGGATCGAGTCATGGATCAAAGTGCCCGAGGAAATTCTTGGGTCCATTGGGTCACGTGACCGATCCATTGCGCAGTAGCTAAAATAACACTGTTTTGTTGCGGTTGTAGATGCCGCTGATTCAATCATCCAATGAAAAGCATTATATTCTGATCCATTCAGACATACTGTCCAGAGAGTCTTTCTACCGCTCTACAGTCTAAAGTTTCCAGTGCCGTTATTGCCCTGAAGTGACCGCTCCATTTGAGGCGGCGACCTATTGTACCGCTAATATGCAGTGATTCAGAAGACGAGGACATGAATAATAATGTTGAAGACAACAAAGATAGATGGTCAAAGAAAGACGAAAGTATAGTTTTGGAACCTTTCGAAGGCAGTTCTGGTGTAAAAATTATGCCAAGTTCCTCCGAAAGCGTAATATATATTGCGAATTTATTCATTGGAAGTGACCTGATTGAGCACTTCGTGAGGGAGTCTAATATATATCATTATCAAATTGTGGAAAAAAATAGAATTACATCAAAATCGAAAAACATGGAAAGACGTCGCGCTGACTAAAATGAAGAATTTTTTTTCCTGATCAAGAACTCTAGGATCGGTGACAACAGCTTTCGATTAGGTTAGGATTGAATTATCGTCGCACTAGAGCTACAAGAGGGCTATTGGCGACGGGCGTCGTATTTTAGAACCACAGTCAAGTGACGAGGAACACCTACAACAGCTTTCGACTTTACCGCTGTAGCATGGAAACATCGAAAACAGATATGATCGCAATACATCAGAGATACCAACTATAAGCTTTAACTCTACCTAAAAAGGGTCATTTTTCAGATTCTACAGATAGTAATATTAAAGCGTCGGAATCGTGCATCGCGTGAATCTCGGTAGGTAGAAACTAGTTTCCTTAAACCAGTTTAGTCGATTACTCGCTATCATTACCAAAGTAGACTTCTGAGGAAATTTTTCTACGAAATTAAGTGGTTTTTCCCCTGCACTCTTCAATTGTGGGTGTCAAGATAGTGACCCCCTCAATGACGATGGAAATTGTCTATATCTATTCTCCAAGAGGTAGGTTTTCCTAAGCATGGTTTAACTTCCTGTTTGATCAACTTGTTTCGCCTTTTATCATTGTAGGGGATTTCAATATCAACAATCAGACGTTGTGATCATATATCTCTGTTGACGGCGAGAATGTTATTAATTTTATCATTGGTAATAATTTAGCTATTCTGAAAACCCACCAACCTACCAGAATCTCTAGTAATTCTTCCTCTTTACTTGACCTCTCTATTGTTTCTCCAGATCTCTCTTTTTGTCATGTTCACTGAAAGTTATCTCTAATCCTTATGACAGTGACCTCTCACCTATTAAAATTGCTATTTATAATGACAACCCTGTTAATATCTCTGTTCGCAAAGCTATCATTTGGAAATATATAGAGAAATTTTTTTTCAATGTCAAATCATGCAGTTCCTCTATACATAAGATCTTACATTGATTTTCAAGACTTAAGCTCAATTCTGATAAAAAATAACTACATAAATTTTTATATTAAAACTAAGAGGTTTGCACCATGGTGGGATAGCCAATGTAGTTTTTTGCAGGGACAGAAAATGAAGTACCCGAGAATAACTCGCAAAACTTTGGACCTATCGGCATGGCTTCTATTTTTAAAAAAAAAATCTAAACTCAGAAATCTGGTAACAAATTTAAAGAGGAAGTTTTGGAGCGAAACATGTGAAGAAGGAGTATTGTTAATAATAACTTTAACGTTTTCAACTGCCTTCATAACAGATCTAATTCCCTTCCATAGAGCAATCAAGTCATTGCTTCTAATTACAATAATCCATTGGACCTCGTTATCCAGTCTGACTTGTTTGCCCAACATTTCTCATCTCATGGTAAGTGTCCCCATCCCATTTTCATTGGCAATGAGGATGGGATTTCAGAGTATAACACTGATTTTTCTCTCTAAAATCAAGTTCTGTATCAAATACCCAAAGAATACTTCTCCTGGCAATGATGGTATCAGTGCTGAATTTCTGAAACTTCACTCTTTACTCTATGTGGAAATTCGGTTACATACTTTTAATTGTATATGGAACTCTGACGTATTTCCAGCTCAGTGTCTGCCTCGGAAATCGTCCCCGTTCTGAAACCTAGTAAACCACCTATAGACATTTCCTCGTATCGCCAATCTACCTAACTTCTGTATGCTGCAAGTTTGTGAGAATGGTCCTCTCTCGCATTATCAATCTTACTGGGTCTTCTCGACTCCATAATAATATCTGGGGCTTTGTTCCCAACAGTGATTGTACTTACACCCTCACTTTAATTCACCACAAAAACACTCTTGCCAAAAATAAGAATAAGTTTGGTTCCTTGGTCAAAATAGATATTACAGCTGCATATGACTCAGTGTGACGAGATGGACTGATGTTCAAACTTCTTAACTTTCGTATTAAGGGTTGGGCAGCATATTTCATCAACCGTTTTCTTTAGAATCGAAGTATTTTTGTCTCTTGGATAAACACTCCCAACACTCTCAGTCTTTGCCAAATAACGTCAGTGTGCCCCAGAGTTCAGTGTTGTCACCCCTCTTATTCTCTATTTACATGCATGTTATTTTTATATCATTCCCAGTAATGTTAATTGTTTTACTTATGCTGATGATCTTTTCATCCTTTACAGTGATTCAACCCTAAATAGAGCTACAAATAAAATAAAGGTTACCCTCAATAGAATTGAGATCTGGTGCAAAACCTGGAAGTATTAACCCCTTGAAATGTGAAAGCATTAATTTTTATAATAAGACACTCCAATTGCCTTTTGTTTAAAAATCAGCCAATTCCCACTGTTGACCTAATAAAAATTCTTGGCATTTTTTCCGAAAAATCTCACCTTCAAACATCATTTTGATTATCTCAAGAAAAATCTTTTGAAAAACTTAATGCGATTTAGTCTATAGCGTCTGACTCACGGAGTACAAGATATTTTCATCTTATCAAAATCTTTTAAATATGCTTATATCAACCCCCCCCCAAAAAAATGCTGCTACTCAAAAAAATACATATCCCTCGACATGTTTTTACTCCATTTTTTACCAAGAATAAATGTCCGACAAAAGAATGTCTCCACCCCTTATATTACGCACTTGGGGGTTGCTATAGAAGCATGACTAATATATAAAGAATGGAATAGAAGCATTATGAATATCCCTTTTCGACCGGCCCTGATGGTCAGGTGGCGCCGATTTAAAATTATGAGACTACATTTGGAGTTTTATCGAAAAAACAATGCGTCAAATAGCATCAATGCCAGCAACTCTTAAAAAAAGACATTTTATATGCGCATAACGAATGGTACAAGTCAACTGCTTCGGTATCAATATTTTTGAAGAGCTCGAACATTCCCTTTAATACCCACACGATCGTGTGAGCCCGGTCGGAAAAGGTTATGGAAATCATAATTTTTTTTAAAGATTTTACGCTACTTCAGCTACTTTTTAAATGGTGCATCGGAAGCAAGTATGGTGACTAACAAATATAATGGTAACACATGCTACACATATTATAAAGAAGCTTCCGATTTGAATTTTTAAATAATAAGTCATTATTTTCAAATTAAATAATGAAACTTATCTGTGGCATTTTTTGGGGGGACTGCGAAAGTTAAAAAGAAATTATATTTCTTTAACTGAAAAATGTACACCGACAATTGTATTAGTACTTACAGAGAGGATTCGGGAAAGTTCTTGTAACATTCAAAAAATTAAATATTTTGAAATGATCCGGTTTTGAACTAATAATTTCATATTTTTTATTTTACTAATGTCAAAAACATTTCTATAGAATTCCATAAAATATACAGTATGAGACATTAAAAAAACATCGAAACGACTAGTCGGACGAGGCCTCTATTATTGCCACCCGGTATAAATAACGGCCTGGCCAATTACGACAAGGAGGCGGCAACTAAACTCCAGAGAGACTTTATGACTGTGGTTCTAAAATACGACGCCCGTCGCCAATAGCCCTCGTGTAGCTCTAGTGCGACGATAATTCAAACCAAACCAAAGAGACTTTAATCTCTTCCCGGGAAAAACCGTTCACTCCATCCTTCATGGTGGACGTGGGTCTTGTCAAATCGATCCTGAGCGTCTTGTTGCTCACTTTAAAGATATATTTGCTGCTAGGTCCCACTCAATTGATTTTGTTTCTACTTCTTTCCCCCTTCCTGACCGGACATCCAATGAGGTCCTGCTATCACCTTATACCAAGGAGAAGGTCTGGGTCAAATTATTGCATACTTCAAATTCTGCCCCTGGTCCTGACCTCCTCCCCTACTCTATCCTTAAGGCTAAAGACCCTGGCGCCCTCATCTTCAACCATCTGCAGGGTAGTCCTGGGTCTTGGAGTAGTACCCGATGCTTGGCGAAAGGCCAATGTCGTACTTGCCTGTAAAGCGGGTGATAGGGACGACATCTCGAATTGGCGTCCGATCCTTCTCAACACCATGGGCAAGGTCTTTACGGGGTGCCTGGGGGATTGCCTCAATGCTTGGGGTAATAAAAATCATTCTCTCACCTCAACAAAAGGGATTCAGGAAGGAACATAATTTCTTGAGCCAGGCAAGACTCAGTAAGTCTGACATTTTTCTGGCCTGGCTCGATTTGGAAAACGCATTTGGTGCCGTCCCTCACTCCCTGATCCTACAAGGACTTATTAACATCAAGGTCCCTCCCCGACATTGTCGTGCGGTTCCCGACGGCTTGCTTAAAATCAGTGATGTGAACGTGCCCTTTGAGGACCGCGTAGAAGCATTCATTAGGGCCCGTCGTACTAAGGTTACAAAATATCAACCTTTGGTCGATGACCTGGCCTGCAAGGGAATTAGTGCGTCGGTCGATGCCATCATCGTCACTGCCCTAGGATCGTTGGACACCTGTAAGGACTACGTCCTAGGGCAAATCGGTGTGTGCAGAAAGTATGCGAAGATGATGCGCAAATTTATCTGCGCTCGCACGATTGGGCACTCTAGAAACATTTATGTTTTTCACATTACTGGTGTTCTTCAATCTATGTGAGCTCCGGCCAACGCATATTGATTGACCGACCATCTGGTCCTTTTTCTCTCGTATCCCTTGGTGTGCTTCTCTTGCATCCGCCCACTGTCCAGCTGGCCATCCCGCGTCCTTTGCCTTGCTGGTCACTCCGGGTCCCCTCCTGCTGGCCCGTTTGGCGGGACTTCATCTGTGATAGTCTACATCATGTTTTGGACTTTTTATTAACCAGACTTACTCCCGTTTGAGATTCCATGTATTTTAAATCTATGTTATCACCATTCTTTATTTGTTGTGCCGTTTTGTCTTGTCTCGTTTTATGTATCTCACGATCCCGCCTCTTTGGGGTATTCTGTATCAATTTTTGTCACCGTATGGCCAGTATGTAACTTTTAATTTTTGAGTCAGTAAAACAAGTTTTTTGTTACCTTAAACTAATTTTAAAATACCAATACCTATGAAAAAAATATTTCCTACACAGAGTAAATTAACCAGTTAGAGGAAAATGAAACTGATTATTGTCAGGAAAATAGATCTAACCATTAAATTAGACTAATGACCACTTTTAAGGGAAAAGGACCAATCAATTCAAAATAAAATAAAAGATCTTTAGGTAACGTTAATGCTTACCAACGGGCTATTAATGGCTAAAGAAATCTAAGGATTAGTGTCAGCCTTCGACTTTACCGCTGTAGCACGGAAACATCAAGTTCGGGTAAACGGCGGGAGTAACTATGACTCTCTTAATTTAGACGGTGTTTCCCCGAGGGAATTAGAAGCTATTGGCGCTCCCATTATTGCTATCATTTTAAACCTCTCCCTTGTCTGTGGAGGCCTCCCAGCGAGATTTACCAACTCCAAAACTATATTTATACCAAAAACTACTGACTCCGTTGACCCCGGAAACTTCCGACCAATTTCAATTTCATCAGTCCTCTGTAGGTGCCTTCATAAAATCTTTGCATCTCGGTTATCGCTCGTCTTAAATCTCCAACCTGAACAACGTGCATTTATAAAAGAGGACGGGATCAATGAGAACTTGTTCCTCCTTGACCTCGTCCTCAATAGGGCCCGCTCCACTTTCAAAAACACCCACCTCGCTGCGATTGACCTTACCAAAGCATTCGATTCAATGAGCCATAGGTCCGTTATTTCCGCCCTTGCTGCGAGAGGGATTGATAGAACTTTCATTGAATATATACGTGATCTTTATGCTACTTCTACTACCTCTTTTCAGGTCAACGGCGTCTACGGTGAGGTTTTTCACCCTACATGCGGGGTGAGGCAGGGGGATCCCCTTTCACCTATTCTATTCAACTTGGTGATTGATGCATTGGTAATTAAGATCAAGGATTAACCTGTCGGGTTACCGATTGACGGTTTAAAGATTTCTGTCTCTGCCTACGCTGACGACTTAATTTTGTTTGCTGAGACTAGAATTGGTCTTCAGACCAGCTTAGACCATGCCTTTAAACTACTGAGTGCGTGTAATCTTCAAATCAATACTTCCAAATCTTTTACCTTGTCCATCTCCGCGGACGCTAAGAAAAAGCAAACCAAGGTTATCCCGGGTACAGCTGTGGAAATAAAAAAGTACCCACTTGAGGTTATTTCCTCCGTTAGTCACCCTATAGAATCGGACCTTTTTGAGATTGTGTACAATTAACATTCGGAGTTAATTGCTCGATACAAAATTTGCATAAGGGGCCGTCTTCATATTAAAAATATTACGATCTTTGAAATTTCCAATAGCAACACCCAATTTTAATAACTTAGAAATGTTAAGCACTCTTGAAAACCCTTAAATCTAAGTTTTTGTTACATTTGGATGAATATTTGACGAGTTATTCAATCGAATCACTTGTGGATCTTTTGGGGACCATCTCTAAAATGACAAGCAAGCATGCATGCAAAGCCGTCTTTATTTATCAATTACACACGTTATCTTATACACTGTCCCCTAAAGGGTAATTAAAAAGCATTTTGTGATTTACTCAGCAAATTATGAATAAAAATTTTTAAAAATTGGGATTTCGCTTAAACTTCGTGTCTTAAATTTATTTCTTTAAAAATATTAAGGGGTTTCCATTCATATTTTTTTAAAAAATCAATATAATAATTATTTAAAAATATAAAAATTGTTTAAAGTACCCCAATATTGAATGCATTTTGTTTGGGTTTTAATAATTTCTTTTCAGTAAAAAATTCGTTTCATTATCTTAATTATTTATAGATCGGGATAGTTTTTCATGTGCAACTCATTTAACATTATGGGACCTAAACTTTGCACGTCTCTAACTCCTCTAATAATGCTTAAAAACTAACAAAATTTGGCATTTCGTATTAACATAGGTCAGAGATTTGAAATATGGATTCAAAAAGGGGTGTTGCTATTGGAAATTTCAAAGTTAGTAACATTTTTAATATGAAGATGGCCCCTTATGCAAATTTTGTGTCATGCAATTAACTCAGAATGTTAATTGTTCACAATGTCAAAAAGGTCCGATTCTTTAGGATGAATAACGGAGGAAATAACCTCAAGTGGGTACTTTTTTATTTCCACAGCTGTACATTTTGCGTAGATTAAAACCCTCTTCCGTCCGTGGGTGTTGAGGATAAATTCAAATACCTTGGTCTCGAATTCAACTCGTACGGGATTTTAAATGCGGACCCTGCTACTCAGATACAGGGCTTGATTGACTCGATAAAATGATCTCCTCTTAAATGTAATCAAAAGCTATTCGTCGTTAAAATTTGCTCATCCCCAAAACATTCCATACCGCGATCCTCTCCCGCACGCCCCTCGGAGTCCTCAAACGGGCCGATATTCGAATTAGGGACTTTATCCGAAAAATTCTACACTTGCCAAAAGATTGCCCTAACTCCTATATTCACGCATCCACTGAATACGGAGGACTCGGAGTTACGTCTTTACGATCAAAAATCCCAGAATTAAGACTTAAACGCCTTGAAAAACTTAAGAAGAATATGCCTATGGAGGCTCTCGATGGGTGTGCGGGTAATTTTCTTATGGAAAATATCAAAAAGTGTATCGACAAATGTGTCGGCACCTCGGACAAAGCCTATTGGGGAGATCATCTCTCCCTCTCTATTGAAGGCGCCCCCCACGCGGGTCGACGACCGGTCCCTAAAAACCATAACTGGGTCTCGGCACAAAACCCGCCTCTAGTTGGCCGGGACTTCGCGAATGCATGTAAGTTGAGAGTGAACGCATAGCCTACTAAGTCACGACTTAGGAGAGGACGCACCGGCGATCGATACTGCGGGGCGGGCAGCCGTTACAAAGAAACGTTAAATCACATTATGCAGAATTGTGGCACAACGCATGGCAAAAGAATCAACCGCCATGACCACATAGCCATATAACATAAAAGCCCACTTAGAAAACAAAAAGTGTTTGGTTCATTCTGAACCCATATTCGATACAACCATGGGCAAACGTAAACCTGACATCATCGCCTTACGTCAGGATTCTGCTCTGGTCATCGATGTCCAAATTGTCGGTGACTCGGTCGACCTAGATCGAGCTCACCGACGTAAGGTTAGGTATTACGGTGAAAATGAGTCCCTCGAAGCGGCCATAAGGAACTTGTACGGGGTGGAGTTGGTTAGGTATTATTCCGTTACCCTAAATTGGAGAGGAGTATGGGCGTTTGAATCTGCAAATTCACTGTTGGATGAGAGAATTATTAATCGTTCTATGTTATCATCTCTCTCCACTAAAGTAATCATTGGTAGCCTCGCTGAGTACAGATTCTTCTGCCGCTCCACCTCGTGCAGGGTCCGAGTGTAAGTCGCCTTGTTTCCCTTCTCCTGTGTTTTGGGTGGTTCCTTGATCTGCGGCTCTCTAGTATGTTATCAAATATTTCAAGTTCCCCTTTTTTATCTTGAAGTTTCATTGTTCATGTTTTTATTCTCGATGTATTCTCCAGGCCGGGGCGGGGCCCCTACTGCGTAGTGGGCCTACACCCGGAAAATGTAAAATGTCTTTTTGTCAATAAAGATTTTAAATAGACATATGACTCGTGTCTTGTTCTGCACCTACCCCATGATACCCCAAAATCATTTTCCCACGCTAATGCTCCAGATGGGGGACTCGGCATTCCGAGCTTGAGGTGGACAGTTCCTGTCTTGGCATTTAAACGCACAGGGGTTCCACTGTTAAATTTCCGTAAATTTGAGGGTAGGGTTCTTGGTTCGACAAACCAAGTTTGGGCAGCTTTTAAGAGATCTTTGCTAACTACGTGTGATGGAGACGGTCTTAAGGATTGCGGGAGGGTACCCATTACCAGCCGATGGGTACTTGATGGTACTAATCTCCTAACGGGGCGAGATTTTATCTCTGCAATCCAAATTCGATCAAACACTTTGTTTTCAAGGGCTAGGGCCGCCAGAGGAAGAAAAATAAATCATCAATGTAGCAGAGGCTGTCCTCAGCCCGAAACATTGAATCACATTCTTCAAAATTGTTTCGCGACACACAAAAGTAGAATTAATCGTCATGACCGAATAGTTGACTATGTGCTAAGGGGTGCGGAGCAGCGAGGATATCTCGCCCAAAAAGAACCATCTTTCCAGACTAGTTCCACGTTAAAACCTGATCTTGTCCTGAATAAAAATAATAGGACTTTAATATTAGATGTGCAAATTGTCAATGATCAATTCCCCTTAGATGTCGCAAACAAAAATAAGATTCAGAAGTATCATCCCTTATTAGAGGTATTTAAGGACCCAGACTCAACCAAATTGATTGCAATTACGTTTAGTTGGAGAGGGTCATTATGCCTCACGTCGGCAGTTGATCTGTTAGATGAGGGATTGCTTAGGAAAAGCGATTTAAAGATTCTTTCGGTTCGGGTGATCGACGGTGGCCGGAGATGTCATTCCGCATTTCAGAATATGACGACTTGCCGAAGGGTAGGGTGATGAAGGGAGTTGAGGTGGCGTTGTGTGGGGCACTTCTACTTGTGAACCCTGCCGTCCCAGGGTGAATGCCCCCTGCCCCCCCGGATGTTTGGCCTTGTCCGGTGGCCCCCAGTGGAGTTTGGTGGACATGACTTGCACTGGGGGGGAGGGATTAAAAATTAGACATATGACTCGTGTCATATGTCTAAATTAAGTTTAGTTTTTTAGTCTAGTAAGTTTAGGTTTTTTAATTATTTTTTGTTATGTCCTTGGGTCGGGGAGAGGAACACCATCTCATTCCCGATAGCCTCTCTAATATTGAGAATGACATATTTAAAATAGATCCCGAACCCAGGCTACACATATGGGTTCCACTTAACGTTGAGGAGGTTCATAAGGCCTTCCCTCCTTCTTCGTCTTCTCCGGGACCTGATGAGGTTACTCCGAAAATGTTAAGGTCGGTTGGAGCACCTCTCCTTACAATTATCTTCAATCTGGCCCTTCTTTGCGGTGGGTTACCAGCCCGTTTCACACAATCTAAGACAATCTTCATTCCGAAAACTTCTGGTTCTCTGGGTCCGGGGGAATTTCGCCCGATCTCAATTTCATCCGTTCTTTGCACAAAGTGTTCGCAAACAGATTGGGGGAGTCCCTCGGGCTCCAGCCGGAGCAAAGGGCTTTCATCAAGGAGGACGGGATAAATGAAAATCTTTTCCTCCTTGACCTTATTCTAAATAATGCTCGTTCAAAATTTCGCGAGACTCACCTTGCCTCTATCGATTTGACTAAGGCATTTGACTCGATGAGTCATAAATCGATCATTTCTGCCCTTGCCGCGCGTGGTTGCGATCGAGGTTTTATATCCTATATCCGGGATTTATACGCGCATTCTGAGACAGCTTTTCAAATCAATGGCCAACGCGGCGATACCTTTCACCCGACTTGTGGCGTCAGGCAGGGAGACCCCCTCTCGCCGATACTGTTTAATCTTGTAGTCGATGCCCTTATCTCTAAGATTAAGGAGAACCCTATTGGTGTTTCAATTGACGGTATCAAAATTGCGGTGTCAGCTTACGCTGATGATATAATTCTCTTCGCAGAAACGAGGATGGTTCTCCAAAATAACTTAAACCTGGCGTGTGAGATACTGGGGTCATGCAACCTTAAAATTAACTCGACAAAGTCTTTTACGCTCTCCATTCTCGCCGACGCAAAGAATAAGAAAACATGGGTATCCTCTTGAAATTTCAAAATTGATAACTTACCTTTGACGTCGGTGGGGGTGGAGGGAAATTTTAAGTATCTTGGGCTCCGATTTAACTCGTTCGGTCTTATCTGTGCTGATCCGGCAGCTCAGATACAGGAGCTCTTAGATACCCTTAGGGGAACCCCACTCAAGTGTAATCAGAAACTTTTTCTTATTAGATCCATGCTCATTCCGGAAACATTTCATGCAGCACTCTCGCGCACCCCCCTCGGAGTTCTCAAGAAGGCAGATATTCGTATTAGAGACTGTGTTAGAAAAATTTTACACCTACCCAAGGACTGTCCAAACGCTTTTATTCATGCGGAGATTGAGGACGGCGGTCTTGGGGTCACCTCTCTACGAACAAAAATTCCTGATT
Source organism: Hylyphantes graminicola (assembly GCA_023701765.1). NCBI lineage: Eukaryota > Metazoa > Arthropoda > Arachnida > Araneae > Linyphiidae > Hylyphantes > Hylyphantes graminicola. The sequence continues at coordinate 38,138,792 of CM043123.1, forward strand.
TAAGACTCAAACGCCTAGAAAAGCTTAAAAAGAACATGCGTGAAGAGGCTCTGGGTGGGTGTGCGAGGGACTTTCTAATGAGCAACATTAAAAGAAATCTTGATAATTGCGTTGAAACTTTTGGTAAGTCATATTGGAAAGAGCATTTAGTTAGCTCTGTCGACGGCGCTTCCCTTGCAGGTCAGCGAGTCGTGCCTGGGAATCACAAATGGGTCGCAGCACAGAATCCATCCCTTGTTGGTAAAGATTTTTTGACGGCCTGCAAACTCAGAATAAATGCCCTCCCGACGAACTCCCGATTGCGACGCGGGCGCGCGGGAGACCGCTTCTGCAGAGCGGGGTGCCGTTGCAAGGAAACCCTATACCATGTACTACAAAACTGCTCCCGAACACATGGCAAGCGCATCTCAAGACACGACCATATAGTGAATAATGTCAAAACCCATCTCGATCAAAAGTGTAGTAGAGTATATTCGGAGCCAATATTTTGCACGGCTGTCGGTAAACGAAAACCTGACATTGTTGCTATTCGGAATGATACCGCCATCGTAGTTGACGCCCAAATTGTGGGCGACTCGGTTGACCTTAACAGAGCACATAATCGGAAAGTTAATTATTATGCTGGCAATGAGGTCTTGGTCGAAAATATCAAAACCCTGTACGGGGTGGAAGTGGTAAGGTTCCATTCCATAACTCTAAATTGGAGGGGAGTTTGGTCCTCGGAGTCGGCGGCCGCTCTGATTGATGAACGCATTATCTCCCGGGCTATGCTCCCCTCCCTCTCGACCGGAGTCCTCATCGGTGGAATGACGAGTTTCAACTTCTTTTGCCGCTCCACCTCGTGCAGGGCCCGTACATGAGCACTGGGTATTAATCTTGGTCTTGTCTTGTTTTTCCCTTTTTCTGTCTTTAAACTTGTCCTCTTTTGTCCCGGGTTGGGAGTTAGTGGATCTTCCTGATGTTCCTAATTTGTTATCACGTTTTTCAGGGGTCTTAATATGACCCCTGATTCTGTATTATAATATCTTATATTATCTCGATGTATTTTTGAAGACCGGGGCGGGGTCCCCGCTGTGCGGCGGACCTACACCCGGTAAAATGTGCAATGTTCTGTAAATAAAGAATTTAAATAGACCTATGACTCGTGTCGTTTGGGGGGGGGGGTTGCTATCGTGCCCTCCTTTGGGGGGAGGGGGGATTGATCCTGTGCCCTCCACGCGTGACTAGTGTTGTTTTCTCTTTGATCAAAACTAGTCCGCCCCCCCCCCCTGGGCAATCCACCGGTTTAAGATCCACACGGGGAAGGTCGTTCGCGGTTCCCGTAACCGGTGCGAGCAAACAACAGGATCCACCACCTTTCCTTTTGGATCGGTGGTCCTTAAAGTCAGGGTATTCCCTTTTTTAATTTACGGTATTACGTTGTTCTGGTGTTTGTTGTGGAATCCACAAGAGCATTCCTGACTACCAGGGTCATGGCCAGTAACTCGAGTGGTTTTTGCTGCGGGGTGTGCGGCCGGCCGTTTACATCTAAGGTCGGCTGCAGTCAACATGAGCGGAAGGCTCACCCCGCTTTTTATTATAATTCAAAATGTCAACCACCCATTCTAAAGAAGGCCCGCTGGTCTGCGGAGGAGGAGGGTCTGCTGGCATTAAAAGAAATCGAATTAATGGGAAAAGTACCTAAGCCCAGATTTATTAATGTAGAACTTCAGAAATGTTTTCCTGAAAGGTATGCAGAGGCCATCAAATCCCATTGCAAAACAGCAACTTACATATCTACTCTCAGAAATCTTAGGGCTTCAGGTCCCTCCTTCCTCCCAGGACCCAGCGGTATACCCCATCCCATAGCTTCTAGTAACGCCACCTTAAATAATACTAATAATAGTGTTTCTCTATTTTCAGGCAACTCCGATGGGGACAATGGCGGTTTTGGGGCCTCACAAACTTGCTCTGCCCCTGAACCTGCACCGGATATACTATCTTCTCCGGGTGCCTCAGATATTGAAGCGGTGACAACAGGATCTATCAACAACCCTGAATTGTCTGTTCTGTCACCGCCAGTTTTTGCATCTACCCCTGTCGTCGAGTTGCCTCCCGCGTCCATTACATCATTAGAAGAGGGAGTAGTACCTTACAACCGCCTTATTTATGAGCACAGTGATACTGTGAGCATTACCGAACACTCAAACATTCTTCCGATTGATCCAGACAGTAATAGTGTTGTTATTCAGAATACTAACGTTTTACCAAGTCAAGCTTCTGAAACCGATATCCCTCTCTCCGAAGACTTGTTCTCTGCAAGCGACACTATCAACTCGTCGGTAAACCCGGTTAATTCTCTACCATCCACAACTGCCCCATGTATAAATTCTGCCCCCTTGTTTAATAGCCCTGATTTTAACTCTTCATCCAGTGATTTTAACGTTGAGGAATCCCTTCGGGAGCTATCAATTTTAAATGATGACGTAGATTTTAACCTTTCTATCATTAACTTTTTAGATATTATTTTCGAATCATATTTTCCAATCAAGGCGGGCCCATCACTAGCACTTTTTAACATTTTTTCTGATTTTAAACGGCCTTCTGAATTTTCCCTTTTTAAACTTCAATTTGCGGCCGCGCTGGACGACATTTTCCCCCAGGCTTCCTCCACGCCTAAAAGCTTCAATCCTCCTTCTAAAACTGCTAATCTATGTAATCGTCAATTAAAAAGACAAAATATGCTTTGACTCAAAAAACCTTTAAAAGAACCCGTCCCGATGTATTAGTAATATTCTCGAGCCAGTGTCGGACGTGTCCTGGCCGAAAGAGGAAGAATTCTTTGACTTCTGGAAAAGGGTTATGTCGTTTAGTGCGGTCCCAGATGATGCCGCTACCACACTGGACCTTATGTTCCCGGTGGATCCCAATCCTGCCAAAACTATCTGGTCTTACATTTCTGTCGAGGAGGTTAACAAGGCCCTTCCAAAATCAGGATCTGCGCCGGGACCAGGCGGTCTCAGTGCGGCTGCTCTTCGAGCAATTGGGGCCCCTTGATCAGTGTCATCCTAAACCTCCCATTATTGTGCGGGGGATTGCCCTCACGTTTTATTGAGTCAAAAACTATCTTTATTCCAAAGGCCTCGGGGGTCAAGGGCCCCGGGTGAGTTCAGACCCATCTCAATATCGTCTACCCTTTGCCGGTGCCTCCACAAGGTATTTGCTAACAGGCTAATTGATTTAATTGGCCTAGAGCCCGAGCAAAGGGGTTTCATTAAAGCAGATGGCGTCAGCGAAAATGTCTTTCTTCTTGACTTTGTACTATATCGCGCCAAAACTAAGATCAAATCAACTCACCTGGCGGCCATTGACCTCGTCAAGGCTTTGATTCCGTTTCCCACCAAGCAGTTCTTAGGTCACTCTCGGCCTGGGGCGTGGACAGGCGATTCGTCGGCTACATTGAACATCTATACTCGTCCTCAATAACCAAATTCTGCGCGGGGTCCCTGACGTCGGAAGTTTCATCCGTCATGTGGCGTACGTCAGGGTGACCCTCTTTCCCCTCTATTCTTCAATCTTGTAATTAACGGTTTGGTTAAGAACATCAAAAGTTCCACAGTGGGTTTAACATTTGACGAAATGAAGCTTAATATTTCTACTTATGCCGACGACATCGTCCTGTTCGCTAGTTCACAACCCGGTTTGCAGAGCCTTTTGGACAGGTCAAAACATCTCCTGTCGGCCTGCCACCTCAAAATTTCTGGATCAAAATCTTTTACCCTCTCGATTCGGGCTGACGGCCATCGTAAAGTTACTTCCATTGTCAACGGGAAGTTTAGCCTGGACAGCAACCCCATTCCGGCTCTCAATGTAGAGTCGGAATTCAAATATCTGGGGTTGCGTTTCAATCATAGAGGGCTCGTCCAGACTAACCCTACATCCATCCTGCAAAACGATGCGTCCAAACTTCTAAAAGCCCCTCTTAAGCCCAATCAACGACTTTTTGCTTACAGACAATATGTCCTGCCCAAAACGCTGCACTCCGCAGTATTATCCAGATCTTCTTTAAATTCCCTTCGGCAGGCGGACGTGGTAACTCGCGATTTTGTCAGACAGGTTTGCCACCTGCCGAAGGATTGCCCTAATAGTTATATCCATTAAAAAATCTCAGAAGAGGGCCTGGGGATCGCCAGTCTCCGAACATCTATTCCCGAATTACGTAAAACCCGCCTAGACAAGCTTAAGGGGTCTAAGGAGTCTTAAAAATGTGCAAAGAAGGAACTACAAAGCATAGTTTGATCTTTCATGTAATTTTTTAACTACTCAATATACAAGTATAATTTTTTTATATGTAATTCTACAAGATTTATTTAATATGAAACAAATTTTAAAATTTATGAAACTTTAGCCAAAACTAAAATAAATGATATTAAACATAAAGCTATTTGAACACATTGTGATTAGGCTTGCGCGGCAAATTGTGAGGTCAAAATTGAAAAAATGAATAAGAAAATGACTTTATATTGTACAAATATGTACAAACAAAGACTTATACCTAAATTCTCAGCTCAATTTTAATTAGAATTTATTTTAAGAACTTTTTTCTGAAAAAATTTATAAAAATTTTTGAATTTTGATTTAAAAAAATTTTAAAAATTATTTCTAATTAAAATTGAGCTGAGAATTTAGGTATAAGTTCTAGTTTGTACATATTTGTACAATATAAAGTCATTTTCTTGGTCATGTCTTCAATTTTGACCTCACAATTTGCCGCGCAAGCCTAATCACAATGTGTTCAAATAGCTTTATGTTTAATATCATTTATTTTAGTTTTGGCTAAAGTTTCATAAATTTTAAAATTTGTTTCATATTAAATAAATCTTGTAGAATTACATATAAAAAAATTATACTTGTATATTGAGTAGTTAAAAAATTACATGAAAGATCAAACTATGCTTTGTAGTTCCTTCTTTGCACATTTTTAAGACTCCTTAGACCCCTTAAGTGTTATACGTCTTCGTCAGCTATGGCGGGTGAGACTGGTGAATTCCTGGGGATAAACCAAAAACGTGTCTTAGACATGATGGTGGGCACCCGGAGTGACGTCTTTTGGGCGGACAATTTAAGAGAAAACGTAGATACTCAGACCTTGAGTGACAGCCCTAAAACATCAGGGCAGCACAATTGGTTGAATCAAGCTTCCGGTCCTCTCTCTGGTAGGGACTTTGTCAATGCCGTGAAGCTCCGGGTTAACGCTCTACCAACGCTGACAAGCCGGCTCAGAGGTAGAATTGGTGATAGATTTTGCAGAGCCGGGTGTCATGCGAAAGAAACCGTAAACCATATCTTACAGAATTGCGCCCGGACTCACGGCAAAAGAATACATCGACATGACTATCTTGTCAATTCCCTCCGCTCGCACTTGGAACAAAAATCTTTGACAGTCTTTAAAGAGCCTATATTCGAAACCAAGTGCGGAAGGAGGAAGCCCGATCTGGTGACGGTCAAAAACGATACAGCTTTCATCATTGACGCCCAAATAGTCGGCGATTCCGTCCACCTTGATCGGGCCGATAAAGAGAAAGTCTCCTATTACGGGGAGAACCGGGAGCTCCGTAGTTGCCTTTCCTCACTTTATTCAGTTTCGAACCTCGTCTTCCTCTCCATGACGTTAAATTGGAGGGGGGTCTGGTCCGCCAAAAGTGCGCAAAGTCGCCTTGATCACAAGATCATTGGGCGGACCATGGTCTCCTCGTACTCAACTAAAGTTTTAATTGGAGGGTTGGCGGGGTTCAATTTTTTTTAATAAGTGTACCTCAGGATTTTACAGACGGTAGTTCCCCGCACAAATCATTTATTTCTTGTATGTTATCGTCCAGTGATTTTAGGCAAAGCGAATGAGAAGGTTTTCTCTTCGCTCCTTGTCGGGTCTATTGCCGTCTTGGTATTTTAATTATTCTATGTACATATATTCTATATTTTACTATGGCAGCAGCGCAATGAAGATTTTTTGTGAAAGCGCTTTTTGTCGGCTTGCTGCCCGAAGATCTAAACTTTTGTAATTTGGAAGCGGGATCTCCTTCTGCTCTCTGTCGGGCATCCCATGCAATATTTTGAATCACATTTTAAGATCAATTTTTATGTCTAAACCTGGCCGGGTTGTCATAGTTTATTTTAAATCTTTCGATTTTAAATTTTAATGGGCTTTTTTTTATCTTGGTTACTTCTCTATATGCCCTGTATTCTGGGGTATGCATGCCGTACCATGTATCATGTCATTTTTCTGAATAAATGATTTTAATAGACCTATGACCTATGCTTGGGGGGGGGGGACTGCTCTCGTGCCCTCCTAGTGTGACTGGACGTTTTCTCTTTGATCAAAGCCAGTCCGGGCCCCCCCCTGGGCAATCCACCGGTGTTTAAGATCTTTCGGGGAAGGTCGTTCGCGGCTCCCGTACCGGTGCGAGCTAACAACGAGAGCCACTGCCTTGCGTCTCGCTCGGCAGCTTCAGCCAGGGTTTCCTTTTTTTTTTTCAAAAATTTAATACGTTGTGCTGGCATCTGTCACGGTATTCCGTGCTGGTGTCCTTGGCTTTTCGGGAATCATGTCCAACAATGCGAGTGGTTTTAAGTGCGGGGTCTGCAGCCGACAATTTACATGTCGGATCGGCTGCAGTCAGCATGAGAGGAAGGCTCATATCGCCTATTACAATGCTAGGAACGCGCCTAAGGTCTTGAAAGCCATGTGGACCGAGGAGGAGGAGGGCCTTTTAGCTCTTAATGAAATTGAATTAAACTCTAAAAATCCTAAGCCACGTTTCATCAATGTGGAATTACAGAAATATTTTCCCGATAGATCAGCGGAGGCCATTAAATGCCATAGGAAATCTGCGGCCTACGTGAAACGTTTAAAAGATCTTCGGGAAGCCAGTCCCTCCTGCCTCCCCGGCCCCAATATAATGCCCTCTGGCATCAACTCCGAGTGTACTATTAACGACACTAATAATGACTGTTTTTCCCTGCAGCAACTCGGCCACTGAGGGTGACGACTGCCTCGGGGGCGCAGCGCCAGATGGTTCTGCCCCTGACGGACCGGGACCAACATCTACCCCGGTCGCAGCAGTCTCTACAAGGGTGACGCCTCTTGCTGAAAGCACCAAATCTTGTTCTTCTGTTTTGCCGTCACCCGTTTGCTTTCCATCCAGACCCTCTTCGCCCGAGTTACCTTCATCTATCCCCGGCCATGCGTCATCTATTCTGGCCGTACCGTCCACTTCTGGTGGGGATGCAGTGGAGTTTAATCGCCTCTCTTATGACAGCAGTACTACTGCAGTCATTCCGTCTACCGATAAGAACTTGAACTTAAACTTTAACTATAATAACTCTTCTAGTGACATTTGTGATTTTAAGCCGCCTGTTAGTCTGGCTGAAGATGATATTGTACAAGTTCGTGCCAGTGAAGAATGTGACTTGAGGACAGACATCCTTAACGATTCATCGGTCTCAAGCCATTAAATTTTTCAGTCACCCACGCAATCTGATTCAGGTAACAATTTTTGTCATAAATCTCTGAATCCTGAGCTTTTATCCTCTAACGACTCCATCAATGTTGAGGAATCCCTTAAGGAAATTTCTATGTTAAACGAAGATCTTGATTTTAACTTGTCCGTCATGAATTTTATTACCATCTTGTTCTCATCATATTTACCTCACCCAAATGACCCTTCCCTTAGTCTGTTTAAAATTTTCAACCATCTGAAAAATACTTATGATTTCAATTTGTTCCGTCTCGAGTTCGCGGCGTCGCTGGAGGATATTTTCCCCTCCTCCCCTCCTAGAAAAGTCTCTTCCCGCCCTCCTAAGAAACAAGAAACAACCTAAACTTTCCAATAGAGAACTCAAGAAACAAAACTATTCCGTTACTCAAAAGTTCTTTAAAAAGAACCCTTCTAGGTGCATTTCCAATATCCTTGAGCCTATTTCTGACACAATATGGCCGGATAACAATATTTTTCTCGATTCTTGGAAACGGGTTATGTAATTCAGCGGTGTTCCCTCGGACTCGGACGAAACTCTTAATTTTATCTTTCCGGTGGACCCCGACTCATCAAAACGCCTATGGTCGCATATTACTGTGGAGGAAGTTTTCAGTGCCTTCCCTAAATCGGGCTCCGCACCGGGCCCTGACGGATTGACGGCCGCAGCCTTAAGGGCTGCCGGGGCTCCCCTTGTATGTATCATCTTGAATCTCTCACTTTTGTGCGGGGGTCTACCGGAACGATTCAACATTTCTAAAGCGATTTTCATTCCAAAGACCTCTGGGTCAAGGGCCCCTGGTGATTTCCGCCCCATCTCCATCTCGTCTACTCTCTGCCGGTGCTTTCATGAAGTCTTCGCCAACTGGCTCATTAAAATAATTGGGCTGGAACCCGAGCAGAGAGGTTTCTTTGAGGAAGATGGAGTTAGTGAAAATGTTTTTATGCTCGACTTCATCCTATATAGGGCGAAAACAAAACTCCAAAACACCCACCTTGCGGCCATTGACCTGGTTAAGGCCTTTGATTCCGTATCCCACCATGCCATTCTAAAGTCACGCTCGGCTTGGGGGGCGGACAGGCGATTCGTCGGGTACATTACCAGTCTCTACAATTCGGCGCAGACAAAATTTCTGACCTCCGACAACTTTCACCCCACTTGTGGGGTTCGTCAGGGCGACCCTTTATCTCCACTATTCTTTAACTTGGTCATCAACGGGCTTATCCGTCATATCAAATCTTCTCCCGTGGGATTACGAATCGATGACCTAAAAATTAACATTTCTGCTTATGCCGAAGATATCGTCCTGTTCGCCGAAACGAAACCCGGTCTCCAAAGTTTATTTGATACCGCAAACAAATTACTCTCTGCATGTCACCTAAAGATCTCAAATTCAAAGTCCTTTACATTGTCAATTACATCCGATCGACATCGTAAAATCTCTACAGTTATTAGCGGGGGCTTTTGCCTGGACGGTAATCTGATTCCGGCTCAGACCATCGAGTCGGAATTTAAATATCTTGGATTAAAATATAATCACAGGGGTCTGGTCCAGGCTAGCCCCGCTCTCTCTTTAAAAGACGATACTGATAAAATTCTTAAAGCCCCGTTAAAACCCAACCAAAAACTCTATGCCCTTCGTGTTCACGTCCTCCCTAAGGCGCTTCACTCCGGAGTCCTTGCTCGATCTTCCCTTAAATCCCTTAGGCAGGCCGACGTAATAACCAGAAATTTTGTCCGTCGAATCTGTCACCTGCCTGGGGATTGTAAAAATTCATATATTCATGCGAAAATCTCTGAGGGCGGCCTAGGGATCACCAGTCTTAGAACCATCATCCCGGAACTGAGAAAGAAGCGGCTTGACCGCCTCAAAATTAATATGCCTGACTCCGTTCTTTCTGGGACGACTGGCGATTTCCTGGCCCTTAATATTAAGCATTCTCTTGACAATATGATTGGGACTCGGAGTGACGTCTTTTGGGCGGATCAACTTAGAGATAATATTGATACCCAAGCCCTGAGCGATAGCCCTAAAACATCCGGGCAGCATGAGTGGGTTGGCAAAGCCGTTGGTCCTCTCTCTGGTAGGGATTTTGTCAACGCCGTGAAGCTCCGGGTAAATGCCCTTCCGACGCTGACACGCCGGCTCCGTGGTCGAATTGGTGATAGGTTATGCAGGGCCGGGTGTCATGCGAAGGAAACTACTAATCATATCCTTCAAAATTGCACCCGGACTCACGGCAAACGCATTCACAGGCACGACCATCTAGTGCATTCCCTTCGTTCGCACTTGGAAAATAAATCCCACATTGTCTATAAGGAGCCAATCTTCGAAACTAAGTGCGGGCGTTGGAAGCCCGATCTGGTGGCCATTAAAGGTTCCGTTGCTTATATTATCGACGCACAAGTGGTGGGGGATTCGGTTCACCTTGATCGGGCTCACAAAGACAAAGTCTCCTACTACGGGGAGAACAGCGAGCTGCGCCAATGTATCATGTCCTTCTACAATGTTTCGGACCTCGTCTTCCTCTCAATGACCCTGAACTGGAGGGGGGTTTGGTCCGCTAAAAGTGCTCAGTCACTTCTTGAATATAAAATCATTACGCGGGCCATGCTCTCCTCTTATGCTTCTAAAGTTCTCATTGGGGGGTTGGTGGGGTTCAATTTTTTCAACAAGTGTACATCTACTTTTTGGCGACATTGAATTTTTATTTTGCGGCAGCGGTTTCATGTGCTCATTGTCGGTCGGCCACTTGCTGTTTTTCTACCATCCCTCACTTTAGTATTAGTCCTCTCATGTTCTTTTATTGCCCCTATCTGGTCCACCATCTCTGAAACATCAATTTTTAAACTTGTCCTGTCTACCCAGTTTATGGTTTTGATACCTTTGTATGTTTTAACCTTGTGTTTATTACATATATTTCATTGTGATTTACATGTTTCCCGTTTGTGGGATTTGCTACATTAAAAATGTATAATGTCTTTACTTGAATAAAGATTTTTAATAGACATATGACTCGTGCCATAGGTCCTCCTTGTCGGATTAGTCGGATTCTCCTTGTCGGATTAAGTCCCGATGGCCTCAGCCAACGGGTTAGCAGCCACAGCTGGCAGTAGCGAAAGTTCTGATTTTGTTTGTGCTAATTGCGATCGTGTCTTTTCGACTAAGACGGGTTTGGGCGTGCATAGGCGCAGGGCTCATTTTAGTGATTATAATGACGAGATTAAAACTGATAGGGTGGGGGGGGGGGATTGATCCTGTGCCCTCCACGCGTGACTAGTGTTTTCTCTTTGATCAAAACTAGTCCTGGCCCCCTTCGGGCAATCCACCGGGTTCACGATCTACACGGGGAAGGTCGTTCGCGGCTCCCGTCCCGGTGCGAGCAAACAACAGGATCCACCGGATTTCCATTCGGATCGGTGGTTTTTAAGTCAGGGTATCCCCTTTTTATTAAATTTTCTTTTATTACGTTGTTTTGGTGTCTACTGTGGAAACCACAGGAGCATTCCTGGCTGTCAGGGTTCAGGGCTAGTAACATGAGTGGTTTTTGCTGCGGGTTGTGCGGCCGGCCGTTTACATCTAAGGTCGGCTGCAGTCAGCATGAGCGGAAGGCTCACCCCGCATATTACAACTCGAAAAATCAACCACCTTTTCTGAAGAAGGCTCGCTGGTCTGCGGAGGAGGAGGGACTGTTAGCGTTAAAGGAAATTGAATTAATGGCCAAAACCCTCCTCGGCGCCGGGCCCCGATGGGGTTCGTCCAACCCATTTGCGGCGGTTGAGGAGTTTTGTCCTCTGTAAACTTTTCAATCTCTTTTTGTTTCTGGGCCGTCTTCCCATTCGCTTATTGGAATCTAAGACAATCTTTATTCCCAAGCAGTCCGACTCAAATGGACCCGGTAATTTTAGACCTATTTCCCTCAGTTCAGTTGCGAGTCGTTCTTTCCACCGACTTCTTTCCAAACGCCTCGCAGCCGTTCTCCCAATTTCGGAAGAGCAACGCACCTTTAAGAAAACTGATGGAGTTTGCGAAAATGTCTTCTTGCTCGACTTATTACTGCAAAACGCAAATGATTTTGTTCGATATCTCACTGGCCTTTATAATAATAGTTTCACTCGCCTTTCCTTTCCCGGCGCTTCGGGTAACGCTTTTCACCCCACCTGTGGGGTTAGGCAGGGAGACCCTCTGTCTCCGTTACTCTTCAACTTAGTAGTTGACGTTTTGATCAAAAAGTTAGTCTGTTATTGGAGTGTCTATTGATGAAACGCTAATTACGACTAGTGCTTTTGCCGACGATATCCTTATCTTTGCGTCATCCAAATTTGGCCTACAATCCCAGTTGGACAAAGCGGTCAATTTTCTGGCGAAATGCAAACTCAATATTAATATCGCTAAGTCCTTTTCGATTAGTGTCGAGATCGACGGACATAATAAGAAAACAAAAATTACTAACCCATCCTTTACTGTCTGCGACGCTAAACTGCTTTCGTTAAAGCCGGGTGATGAATTTAAATATCTGGGTGTTAAATTTAGGACCGATGACTTGTTGTTTTCTGTCCCTAACCCGCATTTGAAATCCTGGCTTGAACTCTTAGCTCGTGCTCCATTGAAGCCCCAGCAACGAGTTTTCATTGTTCGTACCTTCTTACTGCCCAAAATTTACCATACATCGGTTCTATCTAGAATTAGAGCACGTACTCTAGAAAGAGCAGATAGGCTTGTCCGTGCGTTTATACGGTTTCACCTTAACCTCCCTAAGGATTCTCCGAATGCTTACATTTATGCCGGCATTAGGGATGGGGGCCTGGGCATTCCTTCATTGCGAGCTGTCGTCCCTGAACTTACAGGGTGTTCCAAAATTGACCGGAATTGTATAGGACGCAATTCCTAAATATTTACCCCGCCCCCGCCAATGAAAAACGGCTAACTAATTGGCCGCCCTTTCGGTCGTGCATGAAATCTTGCACTTGTGCTACACAAGAATGTAGAACTTTTAGTTTGGTTTGGTTGAATTTACATCTGATAAAAATTATAGGTTCAACTAGTTTTCAAAAAAAAAAAAAATTAGGAGGCTGTTTTATTGTTTAAAAAAACTTGATGTTGACCATCAGTCTATACATAACAATTATTGTATTTTGCTTATTTATGCTGGGTAGGTATGCACATATACAGGGTGGTTATAAAATAACGCTCGCTATTCGGGGTGGTCTGTAGCTTTAATGAATAATCCAGATGCAGAAGACTTTGAGACACTTACTAATCAAGAAGGGGGGAAAGAATGGAGTCATAAAAAACAAACTCGTCTCTTGACCAGGGTTCTAAATTACGAGGCGTAATTGGATGCGTTGGCCGTAATTAGTCATAATTGGCTACGCCGCGTAATTTAGTACCTTGGTCAAGAGACGAATTTCGTTTTATTATTCCATTCTTTATCGAAGAAAAGAAACTCGTCTCTTGACCAGGGTTCTAAATTACGAGGCGTAATTAGCTCTGTTGGCCGTAATTGGCCATAATTGACGACGCCTCGTAACTTAGAACCCTGGTCAAGAGACGAGTTTGTTTTTTATGATTATTCTTTTTTGTGATTATTTTTTTAAGATTCTATCTTTTTTATGATTCCATTCTCAACCCCCCCTTCTTGATTAGTAAGTGTTTCAAATTTTGAAGCATTTGGACTATTCATTCAAGCTACAGACCACTCCGAATAGCGAGCGTTATTTTATAACCACCCTGTATATTCCGGTGTGTGTGCATGATCAGAGACCCGCTTATAAGATTTCGTCAAGTAAGACAGCCACAGAAGGATTTTTTACTGACAGAGAAAGGAAGTACACCCAGGGCAAAGGCGGGAATTGAACCCGCACTCATTACAGCGCGCGGACTGCTAGCGTTATGGCCTGCAATCCAAACCACTCGGCTATCGATCCCCACATGACACCCTAAATTGTCTCCGTGTTGGTAGATGGTGCGGTTGGTAGGTTCAGTCTCTACCCTACTATAGAACTATTTGGTCCCAACACATGCACATTTCGACAAACTGTACATTTCTATCGCAAAACGTTTAGCTCCTTCCAATTTTCAAACATCTAGCTCGAATTTGAAACACACCAAATTATTTAAATCGAAATCCAAACACAAAAATTCCATTTTCATAGTTACTAATCATTTTTAGTAGTTTTAGAAACTGTGATGTAACAGAATCTTCAAATTGTAAAATTACTAGGCAATATGTCGATTCAATCAAACCAAACTCAAAACAAATGCATCCCTTCGTCAACGCATTCTCGTGCTGCCCTAGTTCAAGTATGCAACCACGACCAAAACGCGTGATCAATTGGCTTTTTACTATTTTTCGGAGGGGCCGGCTCAATATTTCGGAATTGCTTCAATTCCTATTCCGGTCAATTTTGAAACACCCTGTAGGTTCAAAAGGCTCAACCGAATTCGCCTATCCTTAAGCGAGCAAGCTATTGACTATTTTATTGGTAGCCAGCTGCTCCGTCATATCTAGGGATCCCTTGACTTAACTAATTCTAATACCCCAAATCCCTACTGGAAGGATAAGCTACACTCTAGTGTTGATGGTGCCGGCCTCAAAGAATCCGATTAAGTCCCTGGTCAACACTCATGGGTTACGGGAGCGAACCTTTTCTTAAATGGGAGGGATTTTATTAACTGTAATAAGCTGCGTATCAATGCCCTCCCTTGTCGTTCCAGGTGTTCACGTGGGACGTCCAGCGACAGGCAATGCCGTGCAGGCTGCAATCGAGTGGAGGACCTTAGCCATATTCTACAAGTCTGTCCCCGCAAGCACGGCTACCGCATTCGACGACACGAGGCAGTTTCCAATTACATAGGAAGGAAACTTGAACAGAAAGGGCACATCGTTTACTTTAGGGGAAATAAAAAAGTACCCACTTGAGGTTATTTCCTCCGTTATTCATCCTAAAGAATCGGACCTTTTTGACATTGTGAACAATTAACATTCTGAGTTAATTGCATGACACAAAATTTGCATAAGGGGCCATCTTCATATTAAAAATGTTACTAACTTTAAAATTTCCAATAGTAACACCCCTTTTTGAGTCCATATTTCAAATCTATGACCTATGTGAATACGAAATGCCAAATTTTGTTAGTTTTTAAGCATTATTAGGGGAGTTAGAGACGTGCAAAGTTTAGGTCCCATAATGTTAAATGAGTTACACATAAAAAACTATCCCAATCTATAAATAATTAAGATAATGAAACGAATTTTTTACTGAAATGAAATTATAATAGCCCAAACAAAATGCATTCAATATTGGGGTATTTAAAACAATTTTTATGTTTTTAAATAATTATTATATTAATTTTTAAAAAAAATATGAATAGAAACCCCTTATTCTTTTTAAAGAAATAAATTCAAGACAGGAAGTTTAAGCGAAATCCCAATTTTTTAAAAATTTTATTCATAATTTGCCGAGTAAATCACAAAATACTTTTTAATTACCCTTTAGGGGACTGTGTATAAGATTACGTGTGATTGATAAATAAAGACGACCTTGCATGCATGCTTGCTTGTCATTTTAGAGATGGTCCCCAAAAGGTCCACAAGTGATTCGATTAAATAACTCGTAAAATATTCATCCAAATGTAACAAAAACTTAGATTTAAGGGTTTTCAAGAGTGCTTAACATTTCTAAGTTATTAAAATAGGGTGTTGCCATTGGAAATTTCAAAGTTCGTAATATTTTTAATATGAAGACGGACCCTTATGCAAATTTTGTATCGTGCAATTAAATCAGAATGTTAATTGTACACAATCTCAAAAAGGTCCGATTCTATAGGGTGACTAACGGATGAAATAACCTCAAGTGGGTACTTTTTTATTTCCACAGCTGTACCTTCAAAACACTGTGTGCTGTTCAGGGTAACGACAAGGAGCTTAGCAGGTGAGCCATGCTAAAATCGTTATCGCTCAGCCAAACTCGCCAATAAAACAAAACTAGTTATTTTTCCAGTTTTACACATACAGGGTGTTTCAAAATTGACCGGAATAGGAATTGATGCAATTCCGAAATATATTGAGCCGGCCCCTCCGAAAAATAGTAAAAAGCCAATTGATCACGCGTTTTGGTCGTGGTAGCATACTTGAACTAGGGCAGCACGAGAATGCGTTGACGAAGGGATGCATTTGTTTTGAGTTTGGTTTGGTTGAATCGACATATTGCCTAGTAATTTTACAATTTGCAGATTCTGGTACATCACAGTTTCTTTTGGTTTGGTTTGAATTATCGTCGCACTAGAGCTACACGAGGGCTATTGGCGACGGGCGTCGTATTTTAGAACCACAGTCAAGTGACGAGCCAACACCTGAATAGGCACCCAACGCAACCGTTAAGGGCGACATCGTACGCAGCGTTAGGACTTTGAAGGATATTTAACGTGCACTCCCTTACACGGGGTATTATTCGTCGGACATTTTTGGCTGCACGGGCCGTTTATAGGTCGGCAGCTATTTTGGCGATGCCCGGACCCGAACCTGGGACCTTCCGCATGCTAAGCGAGTGCTTAACCGACTGGGCTCCCCAGCCCGCATCACAGTTTCTAAAACTACTAAAAATGATTAGTAACTACGAAAATAGAATTTTTGTGTTTGGATTTCGATTTAAATAATTTGATGTGTTTCAAATTCGAGCTGGATGTTTGAAAATTGGAAGGAGCTAAACGTTTTGCGATAGAAATGTACAGTTTGTCGAAATGTGCATGTGTTAAAACCAAATAGTTCTATAGTAGGGTAGAGACTGAACCTACCAACCGCACCATCTACCAACACGGAGACAATTTAGGGTGTCATGTGGGGATCGATGGGCGAGTGGTTTGGATCGCAGGCCATAACGCTAGCAGTCCACGCGCTGTAATGGGTGCGGTTTCAATTCCCGCCTTTGCCCTGGGTGCACTTCCTTTCTCTGTCAGTAAAAAATCCTTCTGCGGCTGTCTTACTTGACGAAATCTTATAAGCGGGTCTCTGATCATGCACACACACCGGAATATACAGGGTGGTTATAAAATAACGCTCGCTATTCGGAGTGGTCTGTAGATTGAATGAATAGTCCAAACGCTTCAAATTTTGAGACACTTACTAATCAAGAAGGGGGAAAAAGAATGGAATCATAAAAAAAAGATAGAATCTTAAAAAATAATCACAAAAAAGAATAATCATAAAAAACAAACTCGTCTCTTGACCAGGGTTCCAAGTTACGAGACTTCGTCAATTATGGCCAATTGCGGCCAACACAGCTAATTACGCCTCGTAATTTAGAACCCTGGTCAAGAGACGAGTTTAGTTTGTTTTTTATGATTCCAATCTTTCCCCCCTTCTTGATTGGTAAGTGTCTCAAAGTCTTCTGCATTTGGATTATTCATTCAAGCTACAGACCACCCCGAATAGCGAGCGTTATTTTATAACCACCCTGTATATTCCGGTGTGTGTGCATGATCAGAGACCCGCTTATAAGATTTCGTCAAGTAAGACAGCCACAGAAGGATTTTTTACTGACAGAGAAAGGAAGTACACCCAGGGCAAAGGCGGGAATTGAACCCGCACTCATTACAGCGCGCGGACTGCTAGCGTTATGGCCTGCAATCCAAACCACTCGGCTATCGATCCCCACATGACACCCTAAATTGTCTCCGTGTTGGTAGATGGTGCGGTTGGTAGGTTCAGTCTCTACCCTACTATAGAACTATTTGGTCCCAACACATGCACATTTCGACAAACTGTACATTTCTATCGCAAAACGTTTAGCTCCTTCCAATTTTCAAACATCTAGCTCGAATTTGAAACACACCAAATTATTTAAATCGAAATCCAAACACAAAAATTCCATTTTCATAGTTACTAATCATTTTTAGTAGTTTTAGAAACTGTGATGTAACAGAATCTTCAAATTGTAAAATTACTAGGCAATATGTCGATTCAATCAAACCAAACTCAAAACAAATGCATCCCTTCGTCAACGCATTCTCGTGCTGCCCTAGTTCAAGTATGCAACCACGACCAAAACGCGTGATCAATTGGCTTTTTACTATTTTTCGGAGGGGCCGGCTCAATATTTCGGAATTGCTTCAATTCCTATTCCGGTCAATTTTGAAACACCCTGTAGGTTCAAAAGGCTCAACCGAATTCGCCTATCCTTAAGCGAGCAAGCTATTGACTATTTTATTGGTAGCCAGCTGCTCCGTCATATCTAGGGATCCCTTGACTTAACTAATTCTAATACCCCAAATCCCTACTGGAAGGATAAGCTACACTCTAGTGTTGATGGTGCCGGCCTCAAAGAATCCGATTAAGTCCCTGGTCAACACTCATGGGTTACGGGAGCGAACCTTTTCTTAAATGGGAGGGATTTTATTAACTGTAATAAGCTGCGTATCAATGCCCTCCCTTGTCGTTCCAGGTGTTCACGTGGGACGTCCAGCGACAGGCAATGCCGTGCAGGCTGCAATCGAGTGGAGGACCTTAGCCATATTCTACAAGTCTGTCCCCGCAAGCACGGCTACCGCATTCGACGACACGAGGCAGTTTCCAATTACATAGGAAGGAAACTTGAACAGAAAGGGCACATCGTTTACTTTAGGGGAAATAAAAAAGTACCCACTTGAGGTTATTTCCTCCGTTATTCATCCTAAAGAATCGGACCTTTTTGACATTGTGAACAATTAACATTCTGAGTTAATTGCATGACACAAAATTTGCATAAGGGGCCATCTTCATATTAAAAATGTTACTAACTTTAAAATTTCCAATAGTAACACCCCTTTTTGAGTCCATATTTCAAATCTATGACCTATGTGAATACGAAATGCCAAATTTTGTTAGTTTTTAAGCATTATTAGGGGAGTTAGAGACGTGCAAAGTTTAGGTCCCATAATGTTAAATGAGTTACACATAAAAAACTATCCCAATCTATAAATAATTAAGATAATGAAACGAATTTTTTACTGAAATGAAATTATAATAGCCCAAACAAAATGCATTCAATATTGGGGTATTTAAAACAATTTTTATGTTTTTAAATAATTATTATATTAATTTTTAAAAAAAATATGAATAGAAACCCCTTATTCTTTTTAAAGAAATAAATTCAAGACAGGAAGTTTAAGCGAAATCCCAATTTTTTAAAAATTTTATTCATAATTTGCCGAGTAAATCACAAAATACTTTTTAATTACCCTTTAGGGGACTGTGTATAAGATTACGTGTGATTGATAAATAAAGACGACCTTGCATGCATGCTTGCTTGTCATTTTAGAGATGGTCCCCAAAAGGTCCACAAGTGATTCGATTAAATAACTCGTAAAATATTCATCCAAATGTAACAAAAACTTAGATTTAAGGGTTTTCAAGAGTGCTTAACATTTCTAAGTTATTAAAATAGGGTGTTGCCATTGGAAATTTCAAAGTTCGTAATATTTTTAATATGAAGACGGACCCTTATGCAAATTTTGTATCGTGCAATTAAATCAGAATGTTAATTGTACACAATCTCAAAAAGGTCCGATTCTATAGGGTGACTAACGGATGAAATAACCTCAAGTGGGTACTTTTTTATTTCCACAGCTGTACCTTCAAAACACTGTGTGCTGTTCAGGGTAACGACAAGGAGCTTAGCAGGTGAGCCATGCTAAAATCGTTATCGCTCAGCCAAACTCGCCAATAAAACAAAACTAGTTATTTTTCCAGTTTTACACATACAGGGTGTTTCAAAATTGACCGGAATAGGAATTGATGCAATTCCGAAATATATTGAGCCGGCCCCTCCGAAAAATAGTAAAAAGCCAATTGATCACGCGTTTTGGTCGTGGTAGCATACTTGAACTAGGGCAGCACGAGAATGCGTTGACGAAGGGATGCATTTGTTTTGAGTTTGGTTTGGTTGAATCGACATATTGCCTAGTAATTTTACAATTTGCAGATTCTGGTACATCACAGTTTCTTTTGGTTTGGTTTGAATTATCGTCGCACTAGAGCTACACGAGGGCTATTGGCGACGGGCGTCGTATTTTAGAACCACAGTCAAGTGACGAGCCAACACCTGAATAGGCACCCAACGCAACCGTTAAGGGCGACATCGTACGCAGCGTTAGGACTTTGAAGGATATTTAACGTGCACTCCCTTACACGGGGTATTATTCGTCGGACATTTTTGGCTGCACGGGCCGTTTATAGGTCGGCAGCTATTTTGGCGATGCCCGGACCCGAACCTGGGACCTTCCGCATGCTAAGCGAGTGCTTAACCGACTGGGCTCCCCAGCCCGCATCACAGTTTCTAAAACTACTAAAAATGATTAGTAACTACGAAAATAGAATTTTTGTGTTTGGATTTCGATTTAAATAATTTGATGTGTTTCAAATTCGAGCTGGATGTTTGAAAATTGGAAGGAGCTAAACGTTTTGCGATAGAAATGTACA
Organism: Hylyphantes graminicola; assembly: GCA_023701765.1. NCBI lineage: Eukaryota > Metazoa > Arthropoda > Arachnida > Araneae > Linyphiidae > Hylyphantes > Hylyphantes graminicola. The sequence continues at coordinate 38,158,765 of CM043123.1, forward strand.
GTTTGTCGAAATGTGCATGTGTTAAAACCAAATAGTTCTATAGTAGGGTAGAGACTGAACCTACCAACCGCACCATCTACCAACACGGAGACAATTTAGGGTGTCATGTGGGGATCGATGGGCGAGTGGTTTGGATCGCAGGCCATAACGCTAGCAGTCCACGCGCTGTAATGGGTGCGGTTTCAATTCCCGCCTTTGCCCTGGGTGCACTTCCTTTCTCTGTCAGTAAAAAATCCTTCTGCGGCTGTCTTACTTGACGAAATCTTATAAGCGGGTCTCTGATCATGCACACACACCGGAATATACAGGGTGGTTATAAAATAACGCTCGCTATTCGGAGTGGTCTGTAGATTGAATGAATAGTCCAAACGCTTCAAATTTTGAGACACTTACTAATCAAGAAGGGGGAAAAAGAATGGAATCATAAAAAAAAGATAGAATCTTAAAAAATAATCACAAAAAAGAATAATCATAAAAAACAAACTCGTCTCTTGACCAGGGTTCCAAGTTACGAGACTTCGTCAATTATGGCCAATTGCGGCCAACACAGCTAATTACGCCTCGTAATTTAGAACCCTGGTCAAGAGACGAGTTTAGTTTGTTTTTTATGATTCCAATCTTTCCCCCCTTCTTGATTGGTAAGTGTCTCAAAGTCTTCTGCATTTGGATTATTCATTCAAGCTACAGACCACCCCGAATAGCGAGCGTTATTTTATAACCACCCTGTATATGTGCATACCTACCCAGCATAAATAAGCAAAATACAATAATTGTTATGTATAGACTGATGGTCAACATCAAGTTTTTTTTAACAATAATGCAACAACCTATCAAAATGAACAGCCTCCTAAAAAAAAATAATTTGAAAACTAGTTGAACCTGTAATTTTTATCAGATGTAAATTCAACCAAACCAAACTAAAAGTTCTACATTCTTGTGTAGCACAAGTGCAAGATTCCATGCACGACCAAAAGGGCGGCCAATTAGTTAGCCGTTTTTCATTGGCGGGGGACGGGTAAATATTTAGGAATTGCGTCCTATACAATTCCGGTCAATTTTGGAACACCCTGTATAAACATTATGTTGTTGCTTAGTTTGGAAGAAATAAGAATGTTTTCAACTTTCAAGTAAGCAATGACTTTGATTTGCGGTTTGTTTACGTTACCCCGCCAACTATTGTTCCGCCAACGCATGCCAAAGACATGCCAAATACCGTCTGTTAGCTTCGACATTAAAAATGGCATTTTCTGGTAGTATAATGATAAAAAATATTATTTTTAGAAATGTAATAGTCCACATGATGTTTAATTTACAATACAAAGATTAAAAAGTAAAGCTTTATACCTTTTTTCCGAGTTTAAACAGCTTTTTTATTCCATAGCAATGACACACGCCGGTATTAAAACATTGATTACAGCTTTACCGTTAAGAATTTTAATCCAAAAAAGAATAAATATTGAAGAATATAGATCATTAAAAACAAAATCAATAACAAATAGTTGTGTCGCGGTGTGCATTTAAGTTTAATTTAATGTTGAGATATAAAATAATAAGTGTGTATATATACATGCGAGAATTAATATACCAACACAATATAAAGGGAATATATATATATATATATATATATATATATATATATATATATATATATATATAATATATATATATTATATATATATAAATATATATTTTTTTTTTTGTTTGAATTATCGTCGCACTAGAGCTACACGAGGGCTATATATATATATATATATATATAGTACAAGTAAAACAAAAAAACAGAAACAAATATTGAAAAAAGACAAGAAAACAAACAAAAGAGGTAATGAAAGTACAGTTAATCATTGTTCGGCGCTGAAGCTGCCTCAACGAATGACAAACATCAATAAATGGATAAAACACACAAAAATAATAAAATGAACATGAAATTGATGAGTATGTCACACTTCATCAGGGGACAACGTAACATAAGTCATCAAAAAGGACAACGCTGTTTTTCTGTTAGGGCAGACTGAAAAGTCAATAAATATTACCCTATTTGTCCCGAAACAGCGTTAGAAACCATAAAAAGACAATAAATCAAAAAAATATGAACAATTAAATGAAAAAATGAAAATAAAACTAACCCCATGAGTAGCAGCCAAACGGGGCCCTCCACGGGGCAAACGAGGTGGTCGTAAAATTAAACAACCCACTATCACCAACCTACAAACTACAATTGATACTTTAGAAACTAAATTTATCACTGACTTCAACTGGAAATATGTCAAAAATTTCATTTTTTCACTTAATAAAAGAAATCTGCTCACTGTCTTAAATTCCCTGGAAACACTCCTTTTCAATAATATCCACTTCAAAATTCTTTTTAATGATTTGATCAAATATAAAACCTCCAATTTGAATTTACCCACTTTAAAAGAAAGAATTTTCTTCACCTTCGACTTCCTCCATCCCTTCTATGATCAATTCAACTTCAATTATATTATCAATAAACTTTATAATCTCTTCCCCATCAATAACCTCAATATTACTAAAGCCTTCAAATACACCACTCCCTTTGGCAGATCCATTTTTAACTACAATAAATTTTGCTCCAATACCAACTCTTTTAGAAATAATGCCCCCTGTATCTGCAACAATCCCATTTACAATACTTTTATCGACAAACACTTTGGACATATTATCACAGGGGACCTCAATCTCATCCAAGACCCTCAACTTAAAGACATCCTCTCTAAAGGCACGAAATTTAGACCTATCTTCCACAACAAAATCCATAAATATAAATTTTCTTTTCTCAACAATATTGACAACTTCATTCTTAAAATTTCCTACCAATACAATGTACCATTGGAATCCTTCACTTCCTGGAAATGGCTTTTATATAAACATTTTACTCATTTCATAGATAACCAGTTTCAAAATTTTCAATTTTGTGATTACAATACCATTCTATTAAAATCAGCTATTAAGACACTTCAAAACAATTTCATCATCACTCCTGTTGATAAGGCCTCCAACAATTATGCATTCATCTGCAAGCAATTCTACTTGTCACTTCTTGACAATGAACTCAATAGCTCTACTACTTACACACCTTCCAAATTAAATTACTCCAGTGTCTGCAAAAAAATTATTGCCTTCAATAAATACTTTAAAATTAATAACTCCTGCATTAAATTTCCATACATTACAATTACTCCCAAATTTCACAAGTCACCTTTAGCCTTTCGCTTCATTACCTGTGGCTCAAATGCCTACATTAACAAACCTGGTTTAATCTTCTTCAAGCTTCTACAAAAACTTTTATTTTATCTCCAATTTATCTCCAATGAAGGCTTTACATGGATTATCAATAGTAATTCTCCCGTCATCAATTTTTTAAATAACAATACCATCAATTCCATTGATACTTATGATTTTAAAGACCTCTTTCCTAGTATACCACTTTTTCATTTAAAAGATGTCCTGACCCTTACTACAATACAATGATTATAGCAATATCCTCAATCAATCTGATCAATCTGATTTACTGGAATAAACTTGTTAACTTTTTGTATTTTTAATAACTTCATTTTAATGGTGAAAAACTTTTTTTACAGACAATAGGCATACCACAAGGTAGTAATTTCAGTAGTCTCCTTACCAACCTTTTTTTACATTGGTTGAAAAGAAAAGAATTATACACTCCTTAACTTTAATGCTGCTTTCAGGTTTATTGATGATTTAAATTTTAATAACCCAGATTTTAACCCAGATTTTATCTGGCATAATATCTGGCATGATACCCTAATGAGCTTATCCTAAAAAAAAAACCAATAGCTTCTATCTTCAATTCATTTCCTTGACTTAGAAATCTCTTGCAACAACTCTACTATCACCACCTCCATCTACGACAAGCGTAATGACTTCAATTTTAATGTTGAAAATTCATTCCTAAATGGACCTCATTCCTTGGACCTCCAATTTATCAATTAAAGTTTATCGCAACATCATTCTCAATCCACTCAATAAGGTTCAATTTTCTCACTTCAAGGATTTCTACATTTCTTTGACAAACAACCCACTATCCCAAAATTCATTCATAATTATACTATCTTCAATGACGTCAAATCTTAAAACTTGTCATTGCTGCACTTTTCACTGTGACCACCATTAACCTTTTATTTTCTAACGGTTTTCCAAGCACACATGCCTGAATTTATTTGTCTACCAACCAACTACGGTTGTTTTTTTTACTCAGGTTTTTTTGGCTGCTACTCATGGGGTTAGTTTTATTTTCATTTTTTTTCCATAAATTTTTCATATTTTTTTGATTTATTGTCTTTTTATGGTTTCTAACGCTGTTTCGGGACAAATAGGGTAATATTTATTGACTTTTCAGTCTGCCCTAACAGAAAAACAGCGTTGTCCTTTTTGATGACTTATGTTACGTTGTCCCCTGATGAAGTGTGACATACTCATCAATTTCATGTTCATTTTATTATTTTTGTGTGTTTTTACCATTTATATATATATATATATATATATATATATATATATATATATATATATATATATATATATATATATATATATATATCAATCCTTAGTATCGAATAGTGGTTAGTACTTAATAATTAAAAAGGGAGCGTTGTGAATTTTGAATAACTGGGGCTGCGACTATCCCTGTCAGGTTGCATTAATTTACCAAAATGATATTGCAATATAATCAATAACATAATATGAAAACAATAAAATGCTCTAAATAAGGAATCCCAAATTTTGTCTAAGAAAGCGAATTTATTAACCCAATTAAATGTGATAAAAATGAAAATTAAACAAGCAAAGATAAATATATCTGGATTTAAGGAATGGATTGAGGTTGGATGATGTAAATATATAAATAAAAATACCCTAAATTAAAAAATTGTGGGATGTTTGATAACGTTTTCAATTGGGATTGAATAACTATGCAAAATGAGACTCACGGATGGAAGATCATACTGCATTGGGAATCGAAGCACTGAGACTGGAAGCTGTCATCGGGGTGCTTGGAGCTGGCATCGGAATGTTGGGAACGGGCATCGTAGTGCTGGGAACGCGTCGGAGACTGCGGGGTGGTTTACTCAGTCGATGCTGGACCAACAGAGATCAGGGTGGAGGCGGTTCGCTGGGACTTCAGCGGCCAGGTGCAGGCGGTGCGCTGGGAGCTCAACTGCCAGGTCTGGAGGTTATTCATTAGATGCTGGAGCACCAGATTAAGGTGCAGGCGTTTCGCTGAGAGTTCATTTTAACCGTGTTTGGAGATAGCATACTCAGGACTGGAGCTGATGGGCGATGTTTGTAAGAGATTTTTTTGGATTCTAAAGCTTCATGTTTTTTTATTCTTTCTTTTCTCTTTTTCTTGGCAAGATATATATATATATATATATAAGTCCGGTTTTCTTCCACGTCATGGTCCGCCTTTTCGTTGTGGGCGTCGTCCATTCGTACTATTGGTTCAAATCTCCCTCTGTTTTATTGCCTCTGTCCAATAGAATCAGTGGGAAAGCCAGCTCTTTCCAGACATTTTTCGTAGAACTCCAAATGAGACCACCTAGTGAGTTTGTCGCCAAGTGTTCTCTCGCTGTCACTCTGACTGCTAAGTCAATGAATTTATTGGCCTTTTTATGGCCCTACACACTGAAACTTCTCATCCGCGAGTCCCAAATCCCATTGTAAATTCCTTCGCTACTGTGGGAATGGAATGTTAAAAAAAAAGGAGCGATGCATTATTGTTACGATCAATTAATGCATCACGACAAGTTGTTACGTTCCTTTGATTATATCGTTTAGATGCGATTTATTAGAGCTTAGCTGAGTCACCGTGTAATGTCTACGGGGAAAAATAACAGCGCCGTATCTCTGGAGCATGGCTATGCTCCAGCCAATCAGGTGAGAGCATCATGTCGCAACCCTCATACGCAGATATTCCAGTAACCCTAGTTTACTTGGAGCCCCGTTTCAACTCTACTGCCTCTGGCGTCCTCAAACCGGATCTTCTTGCGGTGAAGGGCTCCCGGGCTCATGTTATCGACGCTCAAATTGTTTCTGCTGGGGAGCCCCTCCGACGAGCCCACCGTCGGAAAATTGAGAAATATAGCTGCCTGTCGCAACTCATAACCGCTCAGAACGGTCATTGGTGGAGTAGCTATATTCAACTATTTTATGAAGACTACCCACCGTGCTTCTTGAACTCTTTGACTCTTCCTTTCCGTCAGTCTCACACGAACTTACCCTTCTGCGCGGGTTCAACGTTGCAACTATTTAGTAAACCCGTTCTGTGGGGGTACTTCGCTTCTCTGCACCCCTTCTACGCGGGGACATTTTGCTTCTGCTAGCCATGTTGTATTTTATGTAATAATAATGATCAATAAAAAGATTTTGTAGACCTATGACTTGTGTCATAGGTCACAGGCACGACCATTTCACAGGCACGACCATCTAGTGCCGGTCTGTTTTTAGTCTGATGGCCTCTGCTAACAGAAGTTCAGCTCCCTCCCGTGGTGGCGACGAAGATTCATGTTGCTGCTCTGACTGCGGGCGCACCTTCAGAACCAAGAGAGGACTTGGTGTCCACCGACAGAAGACGCATCCGGAAGAATTTAATCAAGAGATAAATGTTGACAGATCCAAGAAAAGATGGTCAAAGGAAGAAGTTCTAATGCTGGCTCAAGCTGAGCTGTTAATGGCGCGGGATGATCCCAATTGCCGGAATATCAATAAGGCACTGTCACAACAGTTCCCAGGCAGAACCTTTGAAGCAGTGAACCTTTGAAACGGGAACGCGTATTGTATTTCCAAACTGGACCAGATCCTCAGGGATACACGGAATGAAAATCGTGGACTTTGCCTGGTGTCATTGGACCTGTGCAAGGCCTTTGACTCCGAAAACCACCTGGCAATCTTTCACTCCCTGGAGGCTCTGGGAGTGGATGACAAGTTCACGAAATACTTAAGGTTCATTTATGGCTGGGGAAGGACCATTCTTACTTATGGTGGTGAAAAGTCTGTACCATTTCTCCCCGGACGCGGCGTGAGGCAGGGTCTATGAATACCTGGAATTCAACCTCAACTTTGGCAAAGAGAACCTCAGGATTTTTATCAGCGAGGAAACACGACCAGGCCTCATCCAGGAGGGCTTCGTTAGAACCCGCAGAGGCGGGGCAAGATTAAAAAATGCACACCAGGTATTCGTAGATGCCTAAGTATTCATAGACCCTGCAGGGGTGACCCTTTGTCTCCCCTGATTTTTAACGTCGTGTTTGACAACATTCTACGGATGGTTACAGAGAATATGGGCATAAAGTTCCGTGGTGAGCTAATTGGCAAAATTGCCTTTGCGGACGACTTGGTACTCCGTGCGGAAAATGCACGGGACCTACAAAGTATGTTGGATATGACCATGCCAGTGGTGCAGGCATGCGGTCTTAGAGTGAATGGAGAAAAATCAATTGCAATAAATTGGTTGGCTATTGGTAAGGAAAAGAAAAGAATATACGACCATCGGCGGACGATTCAAGTAGGGGATCGTCGAATTACATCAATGGCAGCCGACGGGTCGTTCAAATATTTGGGAGTGAAATTCTCCGCCCTCGGGCGTGAGAAGCTGAATAGTGGACTTCACCATAGTTTGGAAACTCTAAGGAGTGCTAAACTGAAGCCACAGCAGAAGATGTACTTTCTAGTGCGTCATCTCCTGCCAGCACTGTCCCATGAGCTAACGTTTGCGAAACTGCAAGCGGGGGCACTCAAACAACTGGATTTTGAAATCAGGCGATTTGGTTGCACAATACTACATTTGCCCAAAGATGTCCCCGTATCATTTTACCACACTAGTACCAAAGACGGGGGCATCAGTATCCCCTCCTTGAACAATTATATAATTACCCCTCCTTGACAACTTATAACAATTGTGCATGACTGGTAGAGTATATATGGAATTTTTTTTCGAAAATACTACTATCAATGATTAAATCACATTTGAAAAAGAACCACATAATCCAAACGAATTACTTCAAGTCAATTCTAATTTCTGCGAGTTATTATTTTAAATCAGAAATTCGGTCTTTAACTTGATTAATATTGGATTTAAAGTAATACTAACTCAATTGAAGCATTCTAATACATGTAATATATTTATTGTAACAAAGGCTCATGGACCCACAATTAAATAATGCTATGTATAGGGAACTTGGGTCGATCTCACAACTAACTAATAAGATACGAATGATGTAAACGTGCAATTCTGAATAAGTAATATTTTAAATAATAGCTTTTTTGTACACTTATAGAATGGCTAACAAAACAAATGCCGAAGCCAAAGCTAAAAGAGAATATGATAGGAAAATCAAGCGATTAGAGGAGAAATTGAACTTTTCAAATCAAAAAGTAGAAAAGTACAAACAAGTATATTGGATTAAAAAGTAGACTTGGAAGAAAAAGTACAGAACAGGAGCCACTGAGTCCACAAAGGTTAGAAAGTTATGGAAATCAAAAGATTTCACCTACTATCAGAAGACGTCTAGTATTGGGTGAAGTCTTAACTCAACAATTACGTCAGAGTTTTAGTCAATGAGTAAAAGCCAAAGTAATAAAAGAAAGTATTACACAATTATGAAAACCAAGCTTCTTCATAAATGCAGATTAATGAATGCTGCATCCAAAGAAGGTATACTAAAAAGAAAATCCGCTAATAATTTTAAAATTCTTAAAATGCGGACGCTACCAAGAGGACTTTACATAAATAAAACAACTAAAGATGAAGTAATTAACCTTTTTGAAAGAGACGATGTATCTCGATTCACCTCAGGTAAAAAAGAATTTCTTACACGTAAGAAGGTGAGAAAACAAGAGATTTTTAAATGACACTTTAAAGAAACTTCATAAAAAATTGAACAATTGCAAAGAAAAAATTAGGATATCAATCATTTTGTCGACTGGATGGATGGATGGATGTTTGGTTTTTATGGCGCAAGGGCATCTGAGGCCATACTTGCGCCAAACACTAGGTTTAAATTTTAAAACAGGTCAAAATAATTCATAAAAGCGACACAAAACATTTAAAAACGATTCAACATCTAAAATTAAAAAACAAAGATTTTCAAATAAAAGGTTTAAATGGTTATTAACAGCAGTACATAACATTTAAAGACAGTGACACATTTAAATCAAAGAATAAAATCCAATATCAACTAAAGGAAAACAAGGCATGATATGTTGGATGAGATAGAATGTCATGAATAGATGGATTTAGAATATTAAAATATTTAAGCCTGCTCAGAGTTAAAGCTGGACAGTCGACTAAAATGTGGTATACACTTAGCGGGACATCACACATGACACATATGGGCTGATCTTCTGCCAGCAGAAGGTGTACATGTGTGAGTCTCGTATGCCCAATCAGGAGGCGTGCTAGCACAACCTCCTGCCTTCTGCTCGGTGAGGGTAAAAATTGCCAGTTTATTGAAGGTGATATCTTATGAAACTTATTTTCTGTTGGGAGGCCCCATTCATTTTGCCAAACTATTTTGATTGCATAGGCACAAGCCAGCCTGGCATCGGGCAGATTGAGGGGGGCGCGGTGCTTTGACTCATTTTGTCGACTGAATCCCTTTTGAATAAAATATCCTAAATTAAATGACAGAGATATTTGTTGTTGCATTCAGCATGTAAATTTTGAAGCTTTGGATAAAAACTGTATAAAAAAAGGAGTATTTCAGCATTTCTCCAAGTGTTGTTTTAAAAGAAATGTGTTGCCAAACATATACTGCAAACTGCATCTTTCGGCAATGTTCTCAATGTAAAGAGAAAAGCGTGACGATATTTGAAACTGGAGACAGTGACGTCAAAGTCAATCGATGGTCCCGACTCAAGCAGAATCAAAGAAAAAATGAGAGTAATTTATAAAAAATTCTAAGGGAGAAATTTCCACATCTCTCAAAGAACTTATTTCTTTGTTTAAAAACTCCATTGAACAGTTTATGAAGAATGCAGGCAATATGATGCACCAATTTACTGTTTTTTCTAATTTAAAGTCGACACTGCAGCCTCGACAAGCCGTAATGCACATTGACTTTAGTGAAAACTAACTGCAAGTATCATGAAGACGAAGAAGTCTTTTCACTTTGAAGGGTCTAAGAAGCAAATAACACTTCACACCGGAATTTTGTACCTCAAGCAATCAAAAAAATCTGAAAGCTTTCCTTTTTTGCATAGTTTCAGATAGTTTGGAACACAATGCCTTTGGTTTGGTTTTTGGTTTGGTTTGAATTATCGTCGCACTAGAGCTACACGAGGGCTATTGTCGACGGGCTTCGTATTTTAGAACCACAGTCAGGTGACGAGCCAACACCTGAATAGGCACCCTACGCAACCGGTAAGGGCGACATCGTACGCAGCGTTAGGACTTTGAAGGATATTTAACGTGCACTCCCTTACACGGGGTATTATTCGTCGGACATTTTTGGCTGCACGGGCCGTTTATAGGTCGGCAGCTTTTTTTTTTGGCGATGCCCGGACCCGAACCTGGGACCTTCCGCATGCTAAGCGAGTGCCACAATGCCTTTGCAGTTTGGGTTCACTTAAAGCCGATTTTTCAAATTGCAGCTGAGATTAATAAAGGCACTACCGATTTCCACATATTTAGTGATAGTCCATCTAGCCAGTACCGAAATAAAACAATGTTTCACATAATATCAAACTTTGCTGATAAAATAATTCATAACTTAGAGAAGCTCGCATGGAACTATACTGAAGCTGGACATGGCAAAGGAGCCCCAGATGGTATAGGAGCCGCGCTGAAGAGATCAGCAGACAGAGAGATCGCCGAAGGAAAAGATATTCCAAATATGCAACAGTTTATCTCTGTTGTAAAAGAGATGCCCTGGAGTACATATTGTAGCAATAAATGGTGAAGAAATGAAAAAATGTAAGTCTGAACATGTCATGTAATCCACCCACTTTGACTGACACCATGAAAGTTCGCCAAGTAAGATATTCGAAAGAAGTATCTGGCATTTTATTTAATACTCTTAGCTGTTTTGAATGTTCGGAGAAAGGCCCTTGCAACCATTTCCATTTTGCCAGTGGATACTCAAGATCTGGTCAATTGAAACAATCAAAGACACAAAAAAGAAATAATTTAAACTTCAAAAATGCTGCACGCAAATTATACTAAATGTCCTTTATATATAGCACCTTGCGCGGAAAAGGACGTTTCGCAAAAAAAAGACCATTCTTTAGGGGAGCCGTTTAAAGTTTTGGTACAAATTCAATTTATCACAGAATCGCACCAAATGAACGTCGAACTAAAATATTTGGCATGACTACCTGCTTTATGAGTAGCAAAAAGTATACGTTGTCATTTTTACTAAGTATAAGTGTTCATTTTTTACTTTAAATTTGTATTTTGTATGAAATTTTCAGTTACGTAACTTTTCCACGTACCAATTCGCTAAAATTTGAGAGGAAAAGTGACCTAGATGAAAATTCCTAGTAAATTTACATTTGCTAAGAATTTTACTAACGTTTAAAGGAGTAGCTGGTACAAATATCAAATAACTCCGGACTTGACAAAGAAGCTGGGGAACCCAGTCAGTTAAGCACTCGCTTAGCATGCGGAAGGTCCCATGTTCGGGTTCGGGCATCGCCAAAATAGCTGCCGACCTATAAACGGCCCGTGCAGCCAAAAATGTCAGATGAATAATACCCCGTGTAAGGGAGTGCACGTTAAATATCCTTCAAAGTCCTAACGCTGCGTACGATGTCGCCCTTAACGGTTGCGTTGGGTGCCTATTCATACCCGCCGATCCTGCCCTGACGTGCCCCCGTCTCGGCAGCTCGGTTTTTTTTTCGCTTATTTTTTGCCGAAAAAGTAATCAGGTGTTTTTCTGTTTTAGTTCAGAATCATGGCAAGTGCTTCGCATCAGGTTGATGCTGCCTCCATAAGCGTCCGGGGGGCTCAGCCCTTTGCCTGCCCAGATTGCCGTAGATCATTCTCGTCCTTCCCTGGCCTCCAACTCCACCGGAGGAAAACTCACCCGGTCCAATTTGAATCCGAACTCAAAATGGCGAAAAAGAAAGCAAGATGGACCAACGAGGAGTCTTTACTGCTTGCCCATTCTGAAGCTGAACTCCTTGCATCAAACAGAACTATTCGCTTCATGAACCAGGAACTTGCAAGAATTTTCACCGATAGAACTATCGAATCCATCAAGGGCCAGAGACGTAAAGAAGCCCACAAGGAGCAGGTGACAGCAAGACTTCAGTTACTGAACTCAAGTAAGACTTGTGATAATAACTCCTTAACTACCTCTAATTGTGCTTCTAATGTCATTAACACTGTGAACTCAAACTGTGCTTCTAGTGATACTACCTCTATGAACCCAAACAGTGCTCAATCACCTGTTACACTGGACATAAAAATTTGAAAAATTTTCTGCGAATCAGATGAAAGTACCCAATTCTGAATGATTTCAACGTGCTAAACTCGAATATCACCTTAAAAAATAAAAGTTAGCTCTTGTTTTTGAGTTACGGTCGTTTTCTTCATTGCATAGGATACGGCGAAATGCATGGGCGCACCTATCACAAAATTTATTAAAGTCCATTTTGTTTACAGAAACTCTCCTAAATTTTGCTTATAAGGTTTAATTTAATATTATCAACATGGGGTTGGTAAGAGATGATAATTTACAAGAATTTTTACACACATTCGCAGCTTAATACCCCAATAGGCAACATAATTGTTCTCATTTTAAAAGGTGCAGAAAAAAAAAGAGCAATAAATTCCTCACATTTCTTCATGGTTGTTTTTAGAAGCTGTAGCATATTTAGCAGACGCATGGCTATTATCCTCGTTAAAACTATAAAAAATATTGGAGACTTTTTAGTAAGTAGTATCGTGTTGGACCGGACACATAGTTGAAGGAATGTTAGGCTATTTAACATTTAGCTTTTTCTAAATAACACCTCATTTAACCAATGAGATGATGCAGAAATAATTCATTAATCTGATTTGTTGGTTCCCTTTTAATCAGAAAATGACATTCCGTTTTTTTTTTCAATTAAATTTTATATAGCATACGGCACTATCTGTTGTCCCAGATGAAGTCAAAGTGACAAATTTGCTACACAAGTTTAACTACATAAGTGAGGAGTCCCGAAATTATTCCTAGTCTCCCATCTTTGAAACCAAAATACAAATGATAAGCATTCTTTACTTTTGCACAGTGATGACCCTTTTTGTGTTCAAAAAATTGCACTTTGCCACAAATATAACAGAAGTTATTAGCTTTATTAATGCATTTACAAGGCATTACAGTTATAGATTTATTACTAATACTAATTTTTGATATTCTACAGCTTCTAAAACAACCAAGTGCGAAATACAAGGAATTTATTACTTTTTATTCTGCACCTCTTGAGATGAGAACAATTACGTTGCTTAGAAGGGTTGTTTAGCTGCTAATATGGTTGCAAAAACCTTGAAAGTTATCATTTCTTCCCACTCCCAGGTTGATAATATAAAATAAAATCTGTATAAGCCTCAAATTCGGAGGTTTTCTGTAAACAAAATTGACTTTAATTAATTTTGCGTTTGGTGCGCTCCTACATTTCGCTGTATCTTATGCAATGAAAAAACGACCGTAACTCAAAAACAAGAGCTAACTTTCATTTTTTAAGGTGATATTCGTGTTTAGCATGTCGAAATCATTCAGAATTGGGTACTTTCATCTCATTCGCATTTTCACTGTTGACCAGTGTTATTAATGTGCGCCGACCCAGAGGGGGCATCCCGGTCAGTACCAGCATAAGATCGACTCCTCCAACGTTTATCAGTAAACGCCCCGTTACGTCGAGGACGGGTTTGTAGTACCAATACTATAAATACTCCGCCTTCTTTAGGTGATGATGCTTCTTCGAAGCTCAATTTGCCTATACCTGTCCCATCCACTTCCACGACGATTGATCCCCTATCCTCCGGTGCGACCGCGATTGTCCCCCCTGATGACGCTCCTCCTCCAATTGTCACTCCTCCAACCCCGGAGATTATTACCTGTTCTGATGCTACTTTGGGGGGGTTTGCCCGCGTTATCGAACGTTCCCATTAAGTCAATGATTGTTTTACCGGAAAGCGAGTCGTCCCCCCCTACCCTGTTGCAGAACATTGACTCTGTTATTCCCAATGTCCCGTCCTCTCCTTTCCCATCTACTAGTACCCAGGTAAACTCCCCTACGATTTTTCCGCCCCTCACCTGGGACTCTTCGATTATTGCCCCTCTGCCATCTACCAACTACCTTTTGCTTTTTGCCTCCCCTGGTCCCGTGATTAATCCCGACCCTTCGGGCGATATTTTCCCAAGTCCTAGCTCTGGTGCTACCTCGCAGGTCGAGAGGCAAACCCACTTTCGGTTCGGCGAGGAACAGGCTTCCTCGTCCTCACTTAATATTGAATTCAATTCTTTTGAGCCGGGTTTCCGCCCACCCACGTTCAGTACGGACCTTGAGGCCTCGGGTGTTGAGGGGGGCAACTGGGGCGAATTATTTCAGGAGTTCTCTGATCTTGCTGCCGATATAAATCGGAGGACATCCTGAACTTCATCGGTATTATCTTCGATGCATATTTTGGTAATCCATCGGGCCCCGCTAGAACTCTCTACGAAATGTTTCAGGAATTCATCGAATGTAGGGATCCCTTACTTTTAAAGGCTAAACTCTCGGCCCACTTAGATTCCCTTTTTCCTGTCCGAAACCCCAAGAACCCTAAAGGTAGAGTTCCGAAAAAGAACAACCCTAATCAACGCCCCATATCCAACCGTCAGAGGAGGAGGGAACGTTACGCCATTGCCCAAAAGCTTTTTAGGAAATCACCCAGCAAATGCTTAGACTTTCTAACCAAACCTCAAAGCGATTTCCAGTGGCCCGACCCATCTAACATCAAATGTTTCTGGGAAAATGTCATGTCCCTGGGGCGAGATGAGAGTTCTCACCTTGTCCCTGACAGTACTTTAGGCATTAGCAACGGCATTTTTAACGTAATTCCGGACCCTCCCGAACCAGTTTGGTTACCTATAACAGTTGAAGAGGTTAGTGAGTCGTTCCCCTCTCCCTCTTCCTCCTCTGGCACGGATGGGGTATCCCCCAAAGAGCTAAAAGCTTTGGGTGCGCCCCTTATTACTATCATTCTAAACCTCTCTCTGGTCTGTGGGGGCTTACCCGCAAGATTCACTAATTCCCGGACCATTTTTATCCCAAAATCCACGGACGCCGTTGATCCGGGACAGTTCCGACCAATTTCGATCTCCTCCGTCCTTTGCAGATGTCTGCACAAGGTCTTCGCCTCAAGATTATCTAAAGTCCTCGACCTTCAACCCGAGCAACGCGCTTTTATCAAAGAGGATGGTTTCAACGAGAACCTCTTCTTGCTCGATTTGGTCTTAAATAGGGCGCGAACTTCGTTTAAAGAAACGCACCTAGCCGCAATCGACCTCACGAAAGCTTTTGATTCAATGAGCCACAGGTCGATCATTTCTGCGTTAGCTGTAAAGGGGATCGATCGCATTTTCATCGACTACATTCGAGATCTTTATGCTACCTCAACAACCTCGTTCCAGATCGGCGGCGTCTCGGGCGATTCATTTCACCCCACCTGTGGGGTCAGACAGGGAGATCCCCTGTCTCCAATTCTATTTAATTTGGTCATCGATGCCTTGGTAATCAAAATCAAGGATTCCCCTGTCGGCATCCCGATTGATGGACTCAAAATTTCAGTCTCAGCCTATGCTGATGATTTAATCTTGTTCGCTGAAACAAAACTTGGCTTACAAACTAGCCTCAATAACTCCTACGAGTTGCTAAAAGCTTGTAACTTACAAATTAATGCTAATAAGTCTTTAACGTTATCTATTCTGGCTGACGCTAAAAAGAAGCAAACCAAAGTGGTCCGGGTAACTTTAAAATCGACGATAACCCTCTTCCGTCAGTCGGGACTGACAGTAGCTTTAAGTACTTAGGTTTGCACTTCAATTCCCATGGTATTTTAAGTGCAGATCCTGCCTCGCAGATGCAGGACCTGATTAATTCAATTAAAGGGACCCCATTAAAATGTAATCAGAAGCTATTTATCGTTAGAAATTTGCTCATCCCAAAGGTTTTTCATTCTGCAATTCTGTCCCGGACACCCCTCAGAGTCCTCAAAAAGGCTGACGTTCGCGTAAGGGACTTTATTAGAAAGATATTACACCTACCGGGCGACTGCCCAAATGCGTACATTCATGCTTCCCCCGAGTTCGGGGGACTTGGAGTGACCTCACTAAGAACTAAAATCCCGGAACTCAGATTAAAAAGGCTGGAAAGACTTAAGAAAAATATGCCTGACGAGGCTCTGGGGGGGTGCACGGGTGAATTCTTGATGAGCAATAGTAAGAATGCCATTGATAAGTGTGTGGGTACATTTGATAAACACTATTGGAAAGATCACCTGTCTCTCTCCGTAGACGGTGGCCCCCTGGTAGGTCAAAAATTCACGCCTAGAAACCATGGCTGGGTCACTGCACAAAATCCCCCTCTAATCGGTAGGGACTTTGCCAACGCGATTAAACTCCGAATTAACGCGCTGCCTACCAAATCTCGCCTCAAACGCGGCCGCACTGGCGACCGCTACTGCGGGGCGGGTTGCCGTAGTAAAGAAACGCTGAATCACATTTTACAGAACTGCGCGAGAACGCACGGAAAACGAATAGACAGGCATGATCATTTAGCAAACAATGTGAAATCCCATCTTGAGTCCAAGAGATGTACCGTCCATTCCGAACCAATTTTCGATACATCGTTGGGAAAACGTAAACCCGACTTGATCGCAATTCGGCACGATTCTGCCTTGGTAATAGATGCTCAGATTGTCGGCGATTCTGTCGACTTAAATCGTGCTCTTCGGCGCAAAATAGACTATTACCGAAATAATCCGAACCTTGAATCAGCCATTAAGGACCTGTACGGGGTGGAGGTGGTGAGGTTTCATTCTGTCACTTTAAATTGGAGGGGGGTGTGGGCATCGGAGTCGGCTCTATCTTTAGTCGATGAACGAATTATTTCCCGCTCCATGCTCACATCCCTTCCAACCAAAATCCTGATTGGTGGAATGTCTGAGTACAAATTCTTCTGCCGCTCCACCTCGTGCAGATCCCGGGTCTAGTTATTTTTCCGGGGGGAGCGACAGATGATCTGCGGAGTTCGCCCTAACAACAAATGTTTCAAGTGCCCGTTGGCCCTTGAAGTCTTATTACTTTTAGTTCATTAAGTACTCATTGTATTCTCTCAGGCCGGGGCGGGGCCCCTACTGCGTAGTGGGCCTACACCCGTAGTATGTAAAATGTCTTTGTGTTCAATAAAGATTTTAAATAGACCTATGACCCGAGGGAGGGATTGCTTGACTTGATGACTTGGGGGGGGGGGGGATTGCTCTCGTGCCCTCCTAGTGTGACTGGACGTTTTCTCTTTGATCAAAGCCAGTCCGGGCCCCCCCTGGGCAATCCTTTTAAGATCTAAGATCCATAACTGGGTCTCGGCACAGAACCCGCCTGTAGTTGGCCGGGACTTCGCGAATGCATGTAAGTTGAGAGTGAACGCATTGCCTACTAAGTCACGACTTAGGAGAGGCCGCACCGGCGATCGTTACTGCGAGGCGGGCTGCCGTTACAAAGAAACGTTAAATCACATTATGCAGAATTGTGGCAGAACGCATGGCAAAAGAATTAACCGCCACGACCACATAGCAAATAACATAAAAGCCCACTTAGAAAACAAAAAATGTTTGGTTCATTCTGAACCCATATTTGATACAACCATGGGCAAACGTAAACCTGACATTATCGCCTTACGTCAGGATTTTGTCTGGTCATCGATGTCCAAATTGTCGGTGACTCGGTCGACCTAGATCGAGCTCACCGACGTAAGGTTAGGTATTACGGTGAAAATGAGTCCCTCGACGCGGCCATAAGGAACTTGTACGGGGTGGAGTTGGTTAGGTATTATTCCGTTACCCTAAATTGGAGAGGAGTATGGGCGTTTGAGTCTGCAAATTCACTGTTGGATGAGAGAATTATTAATCGTTCTATGTTATCATCTCTCTCCACTAAAGTAATCATTGGTAGCCTCGCTGAGTACAGATTCTTCTGCCGCTCCACCTCGTGCAGGGTCCGAGTGTAAGTCGCCTTGCTTCCCTTCTCCTGGGCTTTGGGTGGTTCCTTGATCTGCTCTCTAGTTTGTTATCAAATATTTCAAGTTCCCCTTTTTTGATCTTGAAGTTTCATGTTTCATGTTTTTATTCTCGATGTATTCTCCAGGCCGGGGCGGGGCCCCTACTGCGTAGTGGGCCTACACCCGGAAAATGTAAAATGTCTTTTTGTCAATAAAGATTTTAAATAGACCTATGACCCGAGGGAGGGATTGCTTGACTTGATGACTTGGGGGGGGGGATTGCTCTCGTGCCCTCCTAGTGTGACTGGACGTTTTCTCTTTGATCAATGCCAGTCCGGGCCCCCCCTGGGCAATCCTTTTAAGATCTAAGATCTTTTCAGCGTCGTCACCAGTCCTCCACTCTGCCATCTTGGCTAGGACACCTCTTCAAACTTTGAGGAAAACCGACATACGCGTCAGGGATTTCGTGCGCCGGATTCTTCATCTCCCCAAGGACTGCCCAAATGCATATATTTACGCTGAAGTCAGCGAGGGCGGTCTCGGGGTGATGAGCTTTCGGACGCGAATCCCTGAGTTGAGGCTTACCCGTCTTGAAAAACTCAAGAAAAATATGCCACCAGCAGCCCTGGCGGGCTGCACGGGGGTTTCCTCTCTACGAACATTGGGAAAAACCTAGAGAATTGCATTGGGACCTCAAGTAAGAGGTATTGGGTCGAACACCTCTCAAACTCTGTCGACGGCGCCCCCCTTGCGAGTCCTAAAGCTGTCCCCGGTAACCACACTTGGGTTTCATCCCCCTTCACCCCTCTAGTCGGTCGCGACTTTGCAAACGCAGTGAAACTTAGGATAAATGCGCTACCTACAAATTCAAGGCTTCAAAGAGGAAGATACGGCGACAGACTCTGCAGGGCGGGCTGCCGTCGCAAGGAGACCTTAAATCACGTCCTCCAAAATTGCAGTCGGACCCATGGGAAGAGGATAGCACGCCACGACCATATTGTTAAATACCTCTCCTCCCACCTTGAACAGCGCCGGTTTACGATACACCTTGAAACCATTTTCGACACGGAAATCGGCCGACGCAAACCCGATATTATCGCGCTCAAGGGTCCGACAGCCCATGTCGTCGACGCACAAATTGTCGGCGACTCAGTTCAGTTGGAAAAGGCGCACAATCGTAAAATGAATTATTACGCGTCCAACCAATGTCTGATAGACGGTATTAAGTCCCTGTACGGGGTGGAACACGTTAAGTTTCATTCTCTAACCTTAAACTGGAGAGGAGTGTGGTCGTTTAACTCTGCCTCTAGATTACAGGATGATAAACTTATTCGTAAATCAATGTTATCTTCGATCTCCTCTAGAGTCATCCTTGGCGGTATAAGAGAGTATAACTTTTTCTGCCGTTCCACCTCGTGCAGGAGACGTACTTAGCTCACTCTTGTCTCGGCCGGGTTCGAGTTCTTGGCTTTCCGCTTCCCCTGGGTCCCGGCTGCGGTTGCTATTCAAAATTTTTGTCAACAGAGTTTGTTTTTGTCCTTAGTCGACTTAGACAGTTTGTGCATTTCCTGTAAAGTGTAGAATTTTTTTTCTCTTCGATGTATATGTCGGGTCTGGGTCGGGTCCCCCGCTGCGTCTGGGGACTACACCCATAGTTTGTAGAAATGTTCTTTGTGTAATAAAGAATTTTATAGACCTATGACCCGAGGGAGGGATTGCTTGACTTGATGACTTGGGGGGGGGGGGGATTGCTCTCGTGCCCTCCTAGTGTGACTGGACGTTTTCTCTTTGATCAAAGCTAGTCCGGGCCCCCCCTGGGCAATCCTTTTAAGATCTAAGATCTTTTCAGGGTCGTCACCAGGACCGGACGGTCTCTCCGCGGCTGCTCTTCGGGCTACTGGTGCTCCACTAATTTGCATTATCCTGAATCTATCTTTGCTTTGCGGGGGATTGCCGTCACGATTCACTGAATCTAAAACTATTTTTATCTCTTTGTGCTTTAATCAGCTTGGGACATTGGGAAAAAGGAGTTTAAATTATTTATATAAAGGCCACAAAATAATCATACAGACAGAATATAATGTCAATGATTTTGAGGAAATTCTACAAGAAGAAATTTTGTCTAGAATGTTTGTTGTTGAAATGTAACCTAACGAAAATGTTTTCTTCTCATGCGTTTTAATTTCATAATTTTCTAGCATGATGAGGGCCGAGTCTTCTTTTCCTCAGAAAACTACAGAAATAAAAGAAACAATAAAACAGCAAAAATTAATAAAAAAAGACTGGGAAAAGAAAAACAAAGAGAAAACTCTTATTAAGTTTTGCATTCGAGAGACTTTTTCCCACAGGACAGACTTGTTGAAAGAGGGGGCGACATTTGAAACTATCCTAAAAGGATACCCTTGCTTTTCCTCAGCTGAATATGTAAGTTTTAGGAATGGCCAGAAGACTCCACTCTCATTTCAGCAACTCAAATCCACAATATGTACCCTTTCCCACTTTCTTAATAATTGCTGATAGATTTTAAAAATCTAAGATTTTTTTATTAAAAGATTTTGAGCATTAGTTATAGCTTTTTTTAAATTTTTTAAAAAAAAAGCTCTAACTAATGCTCAAAATCTTTTAAATATAATTAAAAAATTTAATTTTAAGGGCTCAATAAATTTAGATTCATAGTATATTTAGATTCATAGATATTTAGTTTCATAGTAAGTTACACAAAGTTTTTTTTACCACTTACAATGATTAAATGTAGAAATTACAATTTCATGTTTAAAGTTACCATAAAGTCTTCCTGTACGTAGCTCTTTATAATAGCGTTAAGGATTTTATGATCACCTTAGAAATGTCCAGCAACATAGCTTGCCTGATTTCACGATGTTATCGTTGAAAGGATTTCTTTTTATTTCAGTTTCTTGTAGAATTTAGCCTTATGATAGGGGCAAATGATTTTAAATCAATGTCAAACAGACTAAAAGAATTCTTTGAAAAAGTGAAAGAAAAGCTGCAAACAGGAAAAAAGGTGATTTTTCAAAAACATATAAACAAATAACATTCTTTCTAATATGTTATGTTCGAATTTTAACTTATCTTAATCACTGATTTGGCTTTAATTTTGTATCCTTACTAAAGTTTTATTAATTTACAGAACTTATAGATGAGTGTAAAGTAGTTAAGGTCACATAAATCAGCACTTGTTATACACTATTTGTACTTGATTTTTTCTTTATAAAATCTTATGGGTTATTTATTGTACAAATAAATATACTAGGTAATATTTTTTCCCCCAGTTTGATGATACTCTTTTAAGCAGTTGGCTTTCTTTTGAGAAGATGACTTCCATTGTAACTATTCAAGACCTCAGATATAAGGCTATTATTGAAGTCACTGAGGTAGGTGTGTTCTTCAGTTTACTTACTAAATTATTAAGAACAGGGAAAGGTGTAAACTTTATATTATGATAAAACAGCTTAGCTGATTTTCAAATTTGAAAGGCACAAATAATAATTTTTTGTCTTCAATGTAGATAATTCACATGAAAAACATGTTAAGCTTATTCAAAATAATTATTGCATTTTGGCATCTGTTAGGAAAAAAAATATTGGATGATGGTTGAGGGGATGTCTGTGAATTATATGATTTTTTAAAATAAATATCTCGTCTCTCCTTTCCTGGTTCCTCTCGCGACGCTTTCCACCCCACTTGCGGGGTTAGGCAAGTCTTTCATTGGTGTATCAATTGACGATACGCTAATAACGGCCAGTGCATTTGCCGACGACATTCTTATCTTCGCGTCAACTAAGTGCGGCTTACAATCTCAGTTAAATAAAGCAGTTAATTTCTTGGCAAAATGTAATCTCAATATAAATGCTGCCAAGTCCTTTACCATCAGTATCGAAATTGACGGACAACAAGAGAACTAAGATAACGAATCCATCCTTTACTGTCTGTGGTGCTAAACTGTCTTCTCTAAAGCCGGGAGACGAATTCAATTATCTGGGGGTTAAGTTTAGAACCGATGGTCTCTTATTTTTGACCCCAACCCACTTCTAAAATCCTGGCTCGAACTCTTGGCTCGTGCACCGTTAAAACATCAGCAACGAGTCTTTGTCATTAGAACTTTCTTTTTGCCTAAAATGTACCACTCGTCTGTTCTATCTAGAATCAGGGCACGCACCCTCGAGAGAGCCGATAGGTTGGTTCGCGCTTTTATCAGATTTCATCTCAAACTCCCTAAAGATTCCCCTAATGCCTACATACATGCTAATATTAAAGATGGGGGCCTGGGCATTCCTTCGTTACGTGCTGCCGTCCCCGAACTTAGGTTCAAACGGCTTGATCGTATTCGCCAATCTTTGATTGAGCGAGCCATTGGCTCTTTTATAGGTATGCTGCTGCTCCGTCATGTTAAGGGAGCCCTCGATTTCACTAACTCTAATACCCAATCTCTTTATTTTAAAGAGAAATTACATTCCAGTGTATATGGAGCTGGCCTAAGAGAGTCAGATAAAGTCCCGGGCCAGCATTCATGGGTTACGGGAGCAAACCTATTCTTGAATGGAAAAGATTACATTGATTGTAACAAGTTACGTATTAATGCCCTCCCTTGTCGTTCTAGGTGCTCACGTAGGAGATCCAATGACAGGCAGTGCCGTGCAGGCTGCAACCGTGTGGAGGACCTAAGTCACATCCTGCAAGTCTGTCCCCGCACGCATGGCCACCGCATTCGCCGGCATGAGGCAGTATCCAACTACCTGATGAGGAAACTTGAGCAGAAGGGGCACATTGTCTACAGAGAGCCTCGCTATAGTGATATCCCAGTACTATCATCAAGAGTGGTAATTGGTGGAGTTGCTACCTTTAAGTACTTCATGAAAACTACACACCGTGCTATTTGACTTTGAACTATAAGACTCTTCCTTCCCATCTGCGTCGTCACGAGTTTACCCTTCTGCGCGGGTTCTACGTAGCATTTATTACTGTAAACCGTTTCTGTGCGGGTACATCGTTTCTCCTGCATCTCTTCTTCGCGAGGTCTTTTTGCTTCTGACATGCCTTGTTTGTAGCATGTAATAATGATCAATACATGATTATGTAGCCTATCTCCATCTTAATTTAGCCCATCCTTTACTCTATCGGCGTCCACCCATGGCCACTCTTGATTAAGCACTGCCGGCATCCACCTTGGCCGCTCCTTTGGAAGAACAGCCCTCCCCTCCTTGTCCTGCCGCCACTCATATATTGATGAGAAGCTTCGTCTCGCCGCCGATGTCGGCAAGTAGTTTGTTGTAGTTATGATAATGAATAATAAAGTATTTGAATAGCCCATCTCCATCGCCTCAGTTGTTGTGAGGCATTTCCACAAACTTCTGGCGAAGAGGCTATCTATACTACTTGAAGACATCCTGGAACCTGACCAACTTGGTTTCAGACCCTTTGATGACATCGGGAATTGTTTCGGGATTCTGGGTAGATTAATCAAGAGCTCATTGGAAGATCTGCTTCCTATTTCTATTTCTATTTCATGCATTGGTCTTGAAAAGGCATTCGACTCCGTTCTCCATGCCAGTATCCAGTTCTCGTTGAGAGCCATCGTGATTACCGAGGAGTTTGTTGAATACATCAAGTTTATATATGAAAATGATTTTACAAGTTTATATTTCAAGGGTGCTCTTTCCGATCCTGTGAAACCCAGCATAATAGTCAGACAAGGAGACCCCTATCACCCCTACTCTTCCTGGTTGTGTTCGACAACATCCTCCGTGCAGTTCCTAAATACGAAGGCTTTAAATTATCGGGGATTGATGATCCAGTGAACAAAATTGCGTACGCCGATGACTTATTTCTCGTTGCTGACTTCCCGCTTGTTCTGCAGAACACATTCCAGATTATCCAGCCAGTCCTGGAGGCAACTGGTCTCGGGATCAACACGAAGAAATCGATCACGTTCCAGTGGCTTAAGGACGCACAGTGGGGTATTTGACCGATCTAGCTGGACAAACACATTTTTTCACTTCTGGTAGTAATGTATGAAATCTTAAGTTAATTTCAGTTATTATAAGTACAATACAACATTTTACAACAACTAGTTTTATAAACCCGGCGTTGCACGGGTGCACCCTTAACCCGTAACTGGTAATATCCGTCTGATAGTTTTCCACGATTGACGCAATGGTTGGTTGTGTTTGTGTTTTTTTTATCTTTGTCTGATAGACGGATGTTACTGGGAGTGTTTGTCAGCGAGATGTTACCAGTTACGGGTTAATAACGGTGATTGTTTTCTATGTAAACTATTATTTTATGCCAATTGATGCCTCCCATTCTGATATGAAGGGTTGTCCGATTATATCCAGGGCCTTCCACGAGACTTTCTCATAGACCCTGTCGCCTTGCATGCGGAAGGTCCCAGGTTCGTGTCCTTGCATTGCCTACATAATTGCCGACCTACAAACGACTCGTGAAGCCCCGAAAAATGCCCGACGAATTACATCCTGTGTGGAGGGCATGTTATATATCCTACAAAATCCAGAAGCTGCGTATGATCACGCCCTTCAATTTGCGTTGGGTGTCTACTCATGTGTCGTCTCGTCACTTAACTACCTCTAGTTCAATGATAATTCAAACTAAACCTAACCCATTCTTATTGGACGACAACATCGTGGCGAAGATTGTTCTGGATTCTGCCCCAAATGATTGAATTATTTACACAGCTATAGAGTTAAATAAGAACGATAGAACTTTTGAAAGATATGTGCATCGGAATGTAAATCATCTTCAAAGGTTTTCGTTTATTGCATTTGTTGAACGCCATCGCAACTCTATTTGGATATTAGTGATGTTTTTAGTACTAGAGAAGCATTCTTTCCCACTTTCTTTAAGCTTGGTTTGTGTAGCGAAAGTGAACACTTCCAAATCTGTGTTTTTCGTAATTCTTTTGTTTTTCTCTTTTTACTCCGATCACGAGTCAGTGAAAGGTCGTCAAACGTCTACCTTGGCCTTTCACAATTTTTGGAAATAAAAATAAACTTTCAAGCCAATCTTTGTTTTCTAGAAAAAATATCTTCTTTTCTTTGAGATTTATGACAACGAAATTTGAATTTAACTAACACTTGAACCCTCTTTATTTCCCGCGTGAGCTCATCGGAAAAATTATCTAAGTTTAAAAGGTAACTTTCCGAAAACTTCAATTTTTCATTTGTTTTTCAAATTCTGTTACTGCATACAAGCAAACTCTTTCCAAGTCATGATTACAACTTTTGATGATCCTAACAAAAAATTAACGTTTTGAGACAAAGTTGAAGCTTGCGTACTTTGTTAGATCACATACCTACGATGCCAGAAAATTACTTTTATATCACAAAACCGCAAAAACCCGCAAGAAATTTTACCAGATTCTTAAAGTTTAGACTCTAAGCTTTCTTTTACGGAACTTTGCGGAACTATATGATTAATTTTTTAAAATGCAAATCAAATCGAAGAACATTGATGATGAAAAATAGGACCTTTTCAAAACGTTAATATGCTTAAAATAAAACATTTAAAATAATTAAAACTGGTCAAAAGTATACATTCTTACTTGCTGTATTAGATTCAATAACTCAAATCCATTTTTGCTGTATAATAGGAAAAAAAATAATTACAGCTCCGTCTGTTTACGAACGTCAGAAAAATAAAAACGAACACAACTGAACAACTATCTTTAAACCAGCATTACGAATGTGAAAAGTCGTCTGCAATTAAAAAAAAGTGTTGTTCGACACGAGCTCATTATTCGTCTATCAGAAATGACGATTTTTTCTTCATATGTTTAGGTTTTTAAAATCGACTTTTGTCCAGCTAGATTGGTCAAATACCCCACTGTGGGACAGGAAAAACAAGATGATTTTTGACCACCGCCCTTTCATCAAAATTCGTGGACACCCACTTCAAGCCCTCCAAGTCACGGACACCTTCAAATACCTAGGGATTTTCTTTGCTCCTAGAGGCAAGACTCCACCGAAAGTTGACCTACGGGAGAAACTTATGGTTCTACAAGGTGTCCCTCTCAAGCCACAGCAGAAGCTTTACTTTCTAGTGCACCATCTCCTGTCCGGATTCCAGCATACTCTAACCTTTGGGAAATTAAGCTGTGGATTCCTAAAGAAGCTAGACATTGTCATCCGGTCCCTCAAGCGAATCATCCTAAAGCTGGTTAGGGATACGCCCACTGCTTTCTACCACACAATCGTCAAAAACGAAGGGCTCGGGGTGCCCTCCATGAGGTGGAATATCCCAGTGCTAGCTGCAAAGCGAGGAAACACCAACCGGCTAAATTTTGACGGGGACGTCGAGCTACGATCTACCAGTCAAGTTGCGTCCAGATGGAAGAAAATCTTTTATAACAGTTGTGACGGCTCCGGTTTGAAAGAAGCCAGCACAGTTCCTCAGTGCCACCAGTGGCTGCCTGATGGTACTACACTAATGTCAGGTCGATCTTTCATTTCAGCCGTCCAAATCCGCTCTAACACCCTCCTCTCCCGAGCGAGAGCTAATAGGGGTCGCCCGGATAAACAACAGTTTCACCAATGCTCGAGAGGTTGTCCCCAACCAGAAACCCTGAATCATATACTGCAAGTTTGCTACGCGACCCACGAACTTCGGATAAAAAGACACAACAGGATTGTGGATTACCTCCATAGGGGATTTCTTCAAAGGGGTTTCACAGTCCATACGGAACCACTATTCGAAACACCAGAAATACTGAAACCCGACCTAGTCATCTATTCTGAAGAGGTCACCGTCCTGGATGTGCAAATTGTGAACGATCAGTTCTTGCTTGAAAAAGCGAATAAAGCGCGTTCACGATAAGAATGAGACAACTTCATTTCCTTTTAAATTTCACAATTTTTTTTTTACATTAATTCTTTTTACATCAAAGTGACTAACAAACATTTTTATTTACCTTTGATACTTTAAAACGACTAATATACACCGTTAAGTTGTATTTTAAGAAAATTTCTGCTAGCCGTCACCATGACAATTTGTACAGTTTCTTCCGATACTGATTTGAGGAGACGATGATATACCCTCTGGAATTGGGCCAAGTTTTTAGGCTCCTTTTTCTCGTAGAAATATTTGCATTTCATAATTAAGCAAAAATTTTCAAACCCTCTTGTATGTCGGACGTTCTTCGCATTTTCCTTCGTGGGTATGGAATAAATATTATGGTTCCTTAGACACTCTCCCACTTCCTTCGCATAATATATCTGATCAGAACAAAATATCTTCTTTCCGATTACGTTCGAGGATAGAGGGTATTAGTGCTATATTTATATATTGTTGAAAGTAAATTTTACCATTCACAATTCCTCAAAGAACACGGTTTGGACACAATCCCGTCCTCATCCATGGCGTGCCCCAACATCATTTTTCTGGAAAATTTCTCTTTAAGCTTGATTCTATATTCTATGGGAACAGTATCAGATAAAGCAGAATGGTAGTACTTACTACCACCAGCAACATTAGGATCATACATGAAATAATACTCGTCAACAATGACGAGTTTCAGTCCTGATCCAGATGGAATCAATTTCGTTAAATGTTTAAACAGTTTTTCTTAATTAGTTGTTTTTGATATTTTATGTATATCGAAACCGTTTTTTTCCTTAAAAGCTTTTAAATTCAAATCTTTTTATGATTTTGTGCACATAAGCTTTAGATATCTTCTATTTCCAGACGATTTGGCTCATAAATTATCAGGTTTCTTTTCCACAACTTTCTTAACCTTCGTTACAAAAGTTAGGTTCTTTCCAAATATTTTTTTTACGAAATTTCAATTTTTCCTAGTTCATCGTACTGCATTAAAAGACGATATATAGTTGTTTTTGAAATTTTTCGCCTTTTAAAATGTTTAAAGACTATATTCGTGAATCTTCTGCCATTAAAATTTCAGAATTGTACAATTTATTTTCGAATAGCATTCGATAAATGAGCTGGCATGGCGAATCTTGCAGCAGCAACAATAAAAATCATATTTTATTTTAAAGTGTAAGAGTTGTACTTTATGCTGGTAGTGTAAAAATTTGCAGTTTATAAGTTTCTTGCATTATCTTAGCCAATCGAATTGTCTCATTCTTATCGTGGACGCGCTTTAGCAATAAAATTAAGAAGTATGAAGAACCACTACGTCCCCTTTTACAGGGACAAAGAAGTAGGTATAGTGTGATCGGGGTTAAAGTGAATTGGCGAGGTATTATCTGTGGAACAAGTGCTAAGGATCTTCTGGAGAAGAAGTTAATATCTACACGTGACTTGAAAATTATTGCGGTGAAGACGATGTCATCAAGATATGACGTCCCACGTACGTGGGCTGAAGAAAAGAGTGGGGTGACTGATCGAAGCCGGTCTTCCCTGCCTTCTCGGGGATAATGCCCCTTGCCCCCCGGACGTTTGGCTTGTCCGGTGTCTTGTTGTTGCTTTCAGGTTCAAGTGACGACCTATTCCAAGAAGTAAGAGTGATGATCAGTCTAAAACACTACAATATTCTAAAGTGTTATGGCCTTAGTATTGGACCTGATTATAAACCATATGTCATTACTGAACTCTTACGAAGCTGCTTGCTAAAATATTTGAAAGGTAATGTCTTTTGCTTGTTATAAGAAAAAGTTTTCATAACATTTATCACACTTTACTTTTTATGAGCATTTTTGTATCAATGTAAAATATATTAAAATTGAATTTTATAAACATCAGATACCTTCAGAACTTATATTTTTAACTAAAACATAATTTTTTTTATTCTTAATGACATTTTGAAACGCAGTAAAGAAACCCTAAATCATATCATGCAAAACTGTGGAAGAACACACGGTAAAATAATTAATCGGCATGATCATATTGCTAACAATGTTAAAGCCCACTTAGAAACCAAGAAATGTTTAGCACAGTAAGAGCCTTTTTTTGTTACTACCTCAGGCAAAAGAAAACCAGATATCATCGCTATCCGACAAGATTCCGCATTGGTTATTGACGCTCAAATTGTCGGTGACTCGGTCGACTTAGACCGGGCTCACCGGCGAAAAGTTAAATACTTTAGTGAAAATCAGTTCCTCGACGCTGCTATTAGGGACCTGTACGGGGTGGAGGATGTGAGATACTATTCCGTAACTTTGAATTGGAGAGGGGTGTGGGCTTTTGAATCGGCCAATTCTTTATTAGATGAGAAAATTATTACGCGATCTATGCTCTCATCCCTCTCCTCTAGAGTGATCATTGGTAGTTTATAATATAGGTTTTAAGTCTGAATATAGGTTTTTCTGCCGCTCCACCTCGTGCAGAGTCCGGGTGTAGCCGCCTCGCCTTCTCTTCTCCTGGGTGTTGGGGGGGGGGGTTGTCCTGATCTGCGGTAGTCTCTATTGTTATCAAATGTTTCGAGATCCCTAGTTGGATCCTGAAGTTGTAAATGTTCATGTTTTCATTTCGATGTATTTTCCAGGCCCGGGGTGGGGCCCCTACTGCATAGTGGGCCTACACCCGGAATATGTACAGCTGGGGAAAAAAAAAACGAATCACCCCTCGTTTCTCGGCTGGTATTAATCAAGGAATTTTGTGTAAAGTGTCAATTTTCAGGAAATTGCGTGAGGAATTGAGAACTGGCAACAAAAATTGTAATAGGGGTCGTCTACATATTAAAATGAGTACCAACTTTGAAAATTCCAATGGCAACACCCAATTTTTTTTACATAAAAATGTTCAGCACCTTCGAAATACCCCATGTATAAAAAATAATGATTTATTTTGCATTATTTGCTGAGATATAAGTATTCAAAGTTGAACGCCCATAATGTTAAAAAAATTTCACAAACTTTTATTCATTCCTCTACAAATAAAATGAATTAAACAAAGATTTTTTTTCCATTATATACTTCTTAATTTTCCAAAACCAAATCACACATGTTTTTTCATCAATTTTTCATTTTTAATAATTTTTTATTTAAATTTAAATAAGAAAAAATAAAACATGAATAGCAACCCCAAATTTTTTTTACATAAATCGATAAAGTAGATCAAGTAGAACCAAAATCCCGAATTTTTTGATTCAATAACAATTATTTGCCGAGTTATTGTAAAAAAACTGAAAAAGACGAATTTTAGGGACCGTGTAAAAAATTACTCGGCAAATTTGATCCTAGATTGCATTATCATTTGGTGATTAAAAAGCGTTTGTTGGTAAATGTTTATTCAGGTTATCGATTTCTGTCAAATGTCTAAAAATCTTTTCTTATTTCAAGTGCATACAATGTATTTTCTTTGTATAATTAACATTAAATTATATCGGTTACTATATTTGTAAATGAATGTTATTTCCAATACAATTTCAAAAAGTGTGTTTAATATTAAAAATTAAATACCCTAGAATATTATTGGGGAATTCTGTTTTAAATACATTTGATTGTTACCACATTAATTATTTAAAATGATTAGTGCCTACTGCGCGTTGGTTAAAAATCATTACCAAATCATTCCGAGTAATTTTATTTTGCTTTCCTTAAATATTGTGTTAGGGTCGTAACCCTCAATTTGCAATACATGGTTTACCGATAAAGAACTAAACTCCTCGGCGCAACAGCTCATTAGTGGCCCAGGGCCTGCCGTGCCCATTTCAGCTTTCGTGATACAAGGGCTCTGGGGTGCAAGGCATATGTCCCGGTAATGTGGAAAGCCTCACGCGGAATTCCCAGCGTTTAGTTCCCCAAGCATGCTTGGTCCGCAATTTATCGACCCACTTAAGGGATGAAAAGGATGGGCAACCTCGCATAATCCGGGATTCGATCCCCGGACCTGTGGCGTGGCAATGGGAAATAAGCACTACCACCAATCCACTGGGCCGATATTACCGATAGAGTGCGACGATTTTTAAACAAACTTTTTGCAGCAATGCGAATGAAACAAAAATTTGCTAAAAAGTTTAAAACATTAGTGTAATAATCATGTTTTTCAATCTGATTGTAACTAATAGCATTTGAAAATCTGTTCGTTATAAATAACCGCATATACGACTTAATTTAAAATTAAAACTTTTCATCTTCTAGCCTTTATTTTATTTCTGAATTTTGAAATCCAAAATTAAAAATAAAAAGAAAACATTCGAAAAATCCCAATATTACTGAAGAAAGTTAAATTCTGGCATCCGTTGGCGAGATTATGCTAACCCTTTTTTAGCTTGTCGTTTTGAAAAGACGCAACCAAAATATTTCATTTTTTCACTTAGGAGATTTGCCCCTAAACGAGTTCAAAATTAAGGCTTTAATATCTCAGCAAATAATGCAAAATAAATAATTCTTTTTTATACATGGGGTATTTTGGAGGTGCTGAACATTTTTATGTAAAAAAAATTGGGTGTTGCCATTGGAATTTTCAAAGTTGGTACTCATTTTAATATGTAGACGACCCCCATTACAATTTTTGTTGCCAGTTCCCAATTCCTCACGTTATTTCCTGAAAATTGACACCTTACACAAAATTCCTTGATCAATAGCAGCCGAGAAACGGGGGGTGATTCGTTTTTTTTTCCCCAGCTGTACAATGTCTTTCTTTAATAAAGATTTTAAATAGACCTATGACTCTAAATTAAGAAAGGAGAGTCGGAGTTCCAGTTCATCAAGCAAGATCCACCCCTACTTGTGCCCGTGCCCTCCCCACAACCAGAAAAAGAAGAGGTGTGCCAGTCCATCCAGAGCTCGCCCCTTCTGGTTCCAGCCCTAGTTCCGGTGATGAGCCACCCTCTCCGGCTCCTGAACTTGTCCCTGTCCCCCCAGCTGAGGAGCCTCCAACTCCCGAGCCTCCCCTGGATGAAACGCTGATTTACAACTGGGCGGATGATTACATTGAAGAACTATCCGGTATCCTTCCAGGCCCTCCATGTCCCCTTTAGGATAAACTTGACATGCCTATCAAGATCTGTACCATAGAACCGGACTTAGCAGTATCTCTAACAGAAGAGTTCATCGCAGTCAATTCCATCGCTGACGACACACCATCAGGGACCAGGGGGAGGAAAAGGAAGAGTAAACCTCCTGCTGTAAAGAACTCTCTTTCTCGAAAACAGAAGCGCAAAGCCGATTATGCCAAGGTCCAGCGGCTGTACTGAAAGTACAAAAAGCGCTTGCTACTCCAGTCTCTTCCAGATAGCGAATTTTGCAGACGAGCTTCCTCCTGGAGTCGTGTTTGAATTTTGGACCCACTTACTAAAGGAAAGCGTCTCTGATACTCACTCCAACGACGTGTTCCCTCCGGCCAACAAGATTGAAGATCCCTCATCTCTTAAACTGTTCTTTCCAGATGAGGTTGTCCCGTGCAAGATGGCATACTACACGGCTACCGGACCGGACGGGGTGACCAGTAGGCCGTGAATTAAAGTTTCAGCCAGATCTAAATGCAAGATCTACACAGTCTGGCTTCGAACTCAGAAAGTGCCTCTTTGCCTAGTGGGATCCAGGACTATCTTTATAGCCAAGAAGATGAATGCTGATAGCCCCGCTGATGCCCGCCCGTTCTCGATAGCTTCCATCGTATTGATACAATACCACAAAATCCGGGCAAAGATATTAACTAGGGTGCTTGAAGATGTCCTTGACCCTGCCCAACTGGGGTTTCGTCCTTTCGACGGGATTGCTCTACTGCAGAGCTCTCGAGATGATCTACTCCCAGTCTCTATCGCTTGTCTGGTCTAAAAAAGGCATTCGACTCAGTGTTGCACTCGTTTGTCCAGTCATCACTAGAAGTCCCGGGCGAGTTTTGCAAGTACATCTCCTTTATCTGCGACAATGCCTTCACCACCCTGTGCATCAAAGGAGAATCATCTGTTCCAGTCAGACCAAGCAAAGGCGTTAGGCAGGGGGACCCTCTTTCCCCACTCCTGTTCCTGATCGTATTCAACAACATCTTGAAGGCAGTGCCCAGCTATGATGGTTTTAGGCTTTCAGGAGAAGATCGCCCTGTTTCGAAAATAGCATATGCCGACGACCTATTTCTCATCGCTGACTCCCCGCTATGTCTACAGAACATTTTTCAGATTCTCCAACCAGTTCTGGAAGCGACTGGATTGAAAATAAACACCAAAAAGTCCGTCACCTTTCAATGGCTCAAGGAAGGGAAGCGGAAGAAGATGGTCTTTGACCACCGACCGTTCATCTATGTCAGGGCCCAGCAATTGTGAGCCCTCCAGATAACCGACATATTCAACTACCTGGGGATCAACTTCACACCAAAAGGGAAGACACCTCCGAAATTAGAGTTGAAGGAGAAGCTTGAAGTTTTGAGAATGTACTTTTAAAGCCCCAACAGAAAATCTACTTCCTTTTGCATCACCTGCTCCCTGGATTTCAACATGTGCTAACCTTTGGGAGGCTTTACGGGGGCTTTTTGAAGAAGTTAGATGCACTACTCCGGTCCCTCGTTCGCATCATATTGAAGCTGCCAGCTGACACTCCCATAGCATTCTTCCATGCAAGCGTTAGAGATGGGGAACTAGGGTTTCCTTCTCTTCGATGGCATGTTCCTGTGCTGGCCGCTAAGCGAGGTAGCAACAACCGGCTCGTCTTCGATTGGTACAAAGAGTATAAGAGTACGAAACAAGTTCTTGGACGATGGAAGGGGCTACTCTACGAAAGCTGCAATTTCGCCGGTCTCCGGTAGTCGAGTGCAGTGCCCCAATGCCATCGGTGGATCTTGGATGGAACATCCTTAATGTCAGGAAGAGCCTTTATCTCGGCTATCCAGATCCGCAGCAATATTCTCTTCTCCAGGGCCCGAGCTGTGAGGGGGAGGCTTGAGAAACAACATCAATGCTCTAGGGGTTGTCCCCTACCTGAGACGCTAAATCACATGCTTCAAATCTGTTTTGCTACACATAAGGCCTGAATCAAGAGACACAACAGACTCGTCGACTACATCCACAGAGGCCTGTTACGAGGTTTCACTGTCCACTCGGAACCTCACTTCGAGACACCGTCGCTCCTAAAGCCAGACCTGGGAGCCTACACTGATGAGGAGGTCTTAGACGTCCAGGTGATTAATGACCAATTCAGCTTAGATCGTGTGAATATGAATAAAATCACCGAGTACGAGGAACCTCTTCGCCCGCATTTGCGGAATCTACGCTCCAGGTGTGCAGTCGTTGGGGGTGACCATCAATTGGGGAGGAATAATGAGCAAGAGGAATGCTGAGGACTTGCTGTCGAGGAAGATACTATCTACTCGGGACTTAGGGATCCTCATTGTTAGAACTTTAGAAGGAGGAGCTTTGGTGCACAGGGTTCACCAAGAGATGACGACGCGCAAGCGCACGGTGAGGCAAGAAGTTGGGTGACGAAACCTACCCGGCTGCCCATGGTGACCCCTTCCGTTAAAGGGGGAATGACTCTTTCCTGAGGTCTTTTGAACCGTAGGGTTGCAAAAATAAAACTATTACTCGTGTTATTGGGGACGGTGCTGAATTGCATTTTCCCCTCTGCCCCTCCCAAGTAATACACCCACGTCCTCAACGAAACAATGCTAAACTCTCTAAAAGGGAACATAAGAAACAAAAATTTTCTATCACGCAAAAGTTCTTTGAAAAGAATCCCTCAAGGTGTACTGCTAACATTCTCGAGCCTTTCTCAGACTTTGCATGGCCCAACAATGACATTTTTCTAGACTCGGTGGCGGTGACATTTAGACTCTTTTTGATTCTGTCACAATCGAGAAGTAAGCGTCAGCTTCCGTTAGCCTCTCTCTTGCTAGGGTAGCACGGTGCTTTCTCGTGGAGCCCCTGCTTCAGCTAAATCCGTGCTATCTGCCAAGTTGCCTTGACGTGCCCCCGTCTCGGCAGCTGGGTTTTTTTTGCTTTTGCATTGGTGAATTAAACTATACACTGTTTTCTAGGTTGAAAATGAGTGCTACTCGTCGAGAGGACGAAGCCTCGGCAAAAGCACCAGAGGCCCTGCCCTTGGCCTGCTGGAACTACTGCGGGAGGTCGTTCGAAACCTAACCGGGACTGCAGCTACGCAGGAGAAAAGCCCATCTTGTCAAATTCGAACAAGAGATCGCCACGATAAAGAAGAAGGCGAGATGGTCTCCAGAAGAGTCGGCTCTCCTGACTCAGAGTGAGGCCGAAAAGAAATATATCAGGTTTATGAACATCGGAACTGGCCAAAATCTTTACGGACAGAACTGTCGAGTCTATTAAGGGGCAAAGACGTAAAGCGGAGCATAGGCCCAAGTGTTAGCTCGAACCAAAAATATCGCTAAGGTTAACTCCTCCAATGCTCCCTCGTCCTCTGCCCCACTTCCTAGATCCAAGACTAACTCTAATACAAGTGCCAAAATTGCGTTTTGGCAATGTTCTCAATGTAAAGAGAAAAACGTGACGATATTTGAAACTGGAGACTGTGACGTCAAAGTCAATCGATGATCCCGACTCAAGCAGAAATCAAAGGAAAAATGAGAGTAATTTATAAAAATTACTAAGGAAGAAATTTCCACATCTCTCAAAGAACTTATTTACCTCAAAGAAATTTAAAGTCTACACTGCAGCCTCGACAAGCCGTAATGCACATTCACTTTAGTGAAAATTTTAACTGCAAGTATCATGAAAACGTGCAATCTTTTCACTTTGGAGGGTATAGGAAGCAAATAACTCTTCACACCGGAATTTTGTACCTCAAGCAATCAAAAAAATCTGAAAGCTTTCCTTTTTTGCACAGTTTCAGATAGTTTGGAACATAATGCCTTTGCAGTATGGGCTCACTTAAAGCCTATTTTTCAAAGGGCAACTGAGTGGATGCCCTGGAGTACATATTGTAGCAATAAATGGTGAAGAAATGAAAAAAATTAAGTCAGATCTGAACATGTCATGTAATCCACCCACTTTGACTGACACCATGAAAGTTCACCAAGTAAGATATTCGAAAGAAGTATCTGGCATTTTATTTAATACTCTTAGCTGTTTTGAATGTTCTGAGAAAGGCCCTTGCAACCATTTCCATTTTGCCAGTGGATACTCAAGATCTGGTCAATTGAAACAATCAAAGGCACAAAAAAGAAATAATTTAAACTTCAAAAATGCTGCACGCAAATTATACTAAATGTCCTTTATATAAAGCACCTTGCGCGGAAAAAGACCTTTCGCAAAAAAGACCATTCTTTAGGGGAGCCGTTTAAAGTTGTGGTACAAATTCAATTTATCACAAACAAATGAACGTCGAACTAAAATATTTGGCATGACCACCTGTTTTATGAGTAGCAAAAAGTATACGTTGTCATTTTTACTAAGTATAAGTGATCCTTTTTTACTTTAAATTTGTATTTTGCATGAAATTTTCAGTTAGGTAACTTTTCCGCGTACCAATTCGCTAAAATTTGAAAGGAAAAGTGACCTAGCTGAAAATTCCTAGTACATTTACATTTGCTAAGAATTTTACTAACGTTTAAAGAAGCTGGTACAAATATCAAATAACTCCGGACTTGACAAAGGAGCTGGGGAGCCCAGTCAGTTAAGCATTCGCTTAGCGTGCGGAATGTCCCAGGTTCGGGCTCGGGCATCACCAAAATAGCTGCCGACCTATAAACGGCCCGTGCAGCCAAAAATGTCCGACGAATAATACCCCGTGTAAGGGAGTGCACGTTAAATATCCTTCAAAGTCCTAACGTAGCGTACGATGTCGCCCTTAACGGTTGCGTTGGGTGCCTATTCAAGTCTTGGCTCGTCACCTGACTGTGGTTCTATAATACGATTAGCCAATAGCCCTCATGTAGCTCGAGTGCGACGATAATTCAAAAACCTAACCTAACCGGACTTGACAAAGATTGCTCATTATAATTTTCAGTTGGTTGGGTTTAAGAGGAACCTTAAGAATTTTTACTGTCAGAAATCAAAGTGGAAGCGGGGCTAGCCTGGACGAGTCCTCTATGATTGTACTTAAAAACAAAATATTTGAATTCCGACTCGATGATCTGAGCCGGAATGGAGTTATTGTCCAGGCTAAAGCCGCCATTTATAACTGTAGCAATTTTACGATGTTTGTCTGATATAATAGAGAGGGAAAAAGACTTTTAGTTTGAAATTTTAAATGGCAGACGGAAAGCAGACTATTGGTTTTATCGAGTAAACTTTGCAGACCTGGTTTTGTTTCGGCGAACAGGACGATTTCGTCGGAGGAAGCAGAAATATTAAAAGGTTCCCCCAAAAGGTCATAGGTCTCTTCAATTATTTTATTAATAATTATCATACAACAACATGCCGACGGCGGCGACTAGGAGAAGTTGCGCATCAAGATTGGCGGCCCGTGTAGGGGAGTGCACGTTAAATATCCTTTAAAGCGCTAATAAACGCTGCGTACGATGTCGCCCTTAACGGTTGCGTTGGGTGCCTATTCAGGTGTTGGCTCGTCACCTGATTGTGGTTCTAAAATATGACGCCCGTCGCCAATAGCCCTCGTGTAGCTCTAGTGCGACGATAATCCAAACCAAACCAAGGTTGGCGGCAGAACAAAGGAGGAGAATTCTGGGCGTCATTAAGATTGGCCTTGGTGGTCGCCGGTTGGGCTTCTGTAAGATTGGCCAAAGGTGGACGCCGAAAGAGAAAGTTCAGTCACCGAAGGTGAGGGCGTAGAAAGGGCCGGTTACGGGCTGTACACTTTTAGAAGAAGTTGTGGCACGAAAGTCCACCCACTAACACCCGTGATCGGGTTACCGGGAGATCTTCTTCTTCACAAGCTCAACAGCCCCCTGCAGGCCAAGGCTGACTCGCTGATCCTCCTCCAGTTGGCCCTATTAGCCGCAATGGCTCTCCATCGGTTGACTCCTATTATTTTGAGGTCCCTTTCGACATCGTCTCACCATCGTGTGGGTGGTCGTCCCCTACGTCTTATACCTTCAATTTTGGAAAAAGTCACTTTATTGGTGTTAAAGTCCTCGGGACATCTGTACAGATGGCCCAGCCACCTAATTCGGGATGCTTTTATAGTTCTCACTATGTCGGTCCCGCCAAATTTACCGAATTTTCTGTAAATTTCATAGTTGTAAAGTATTCTCCACTCATTGTTCTCCTTAATAGGTCCAAATATCCAAATCCCAGCAGAAACTAATGTTGAAGCTATTGTGTTTGAGTTTAAAGAGGAGCTTTACAACTATTGAAACTGAAGGATGAGATTTATATGAAAAATTACTCAGGGCATCTAATACACTTTTTGAATCTGAGTAGATAATCCAAGATTTAGAGTTTTGATCTGCAATATGGTGAAGGGCGAGATAAATTGAATAAATTTCTGAAGTGATAACCGAGCATGAAGGATTGAGTGTTTCCGCTATTGTGATGTCATTAAAGACTGCTGCAGAGCCAACATGAGCGTGAGACTTGGAACCATCAGTGAACACTGGTTTAAAAGAAAAATTAAAAAAGCGATGCTCATTAAAAATGTTCACAAAAGCAGAGTCCGGCAATGATGATTTTTTAAAATGAATAATATTATGAATATGTACAGGTGACTCTTCCCAAGGTGTAAAATTAAAGACCCTATAATCATCTATATCAAGAATATCCAGGAGTTTTTTCATACGGATAGAGAATGTTGGGATGAATGACTTTTTATTAATGAAGAACTGCTGGAATTTTGGGTTTAGAATTTGGGGATATAACGGGTGAGTGTGATTGCTTTTTATATTGAAATAAGCAGCTAGTGAGAGTTTTTCCCGACGATGTTGCAGGGATGGCTCCTGGCATAAAACATAAAGGCTTTGTACTGGCGAAGTATGAAAAGCCCCAGAAGCCAACCTCAGACCCTGATGATGAATAGTGTCTAGATACTTGAGAGCCGATTGTCTGGCAGAACCACATGCAGCGACACCGCAATCAAGCTTGGATCGTATCAAAGCACGGTAAATTCTCAGCATGGATGTCGTATCAGCACCATAAGTTGTGTTACATAGTACTTTTAAAATATTGAGGGACTTACTACACTTCTGCCGTAGATGTTGAATGTGTGGCAAGAAGGTGAGCTTACTATCATAAATAACACCCAGAAATTTTGCCTCTGATCTTACAGCGCGGTGAATGTGATTCAGGAAAAAGTCAACAGGGAAAGAGCTGGAGGCGAGATCATAGAAGCACTTCTTGAAGTTATTTAATCTCTTCAGCCGAAGCTCAGGGACGATTACTCGAAGTGACGTTACTCCCAGGCAGCCGTCACACACGTCTCCATGAATGAACGCATTACATGCGTCGTGCGGAAGGTTAAAGTGCTTTCGGATGAAACTTTGTACAAATCGGTCGGTCTTTGTCATCACCCCTATCCGAACCCCAGGGCCGTCTTAAACTAGGCTGGGGCCCTTGGGCACACAATGATTTGAGGCCCTTTTGGAAATTAAAAAAAAGTGAATTGCAGTAACTTTTTTTACTGAGTAGGACCATTTATTATAGGTAATGAAATACAGTATGATATAATCGGTCATTACTGATATTAGAATGTTGCTGGTTTTTTGGTTACGATTACGGTTTCTTTCGGGAATTCTGTTGAGCAAAATCTTTAATTATATCATAAAAGTCAATTTTTTGAAGGATATCACTTTCTATGCACATAAATGACAAATTATTCAGCCGTTCATGTAATATTGTTGTTTGCAATTCATTTTTTATTCTCTTAAGCTGCCAAAATGACCGTTCTCCACTACAATTGGTAACCATTAGGCAAAGGAATATTGCTGTAGCAATTTCTACATTTGGAAAAGTTTCTTAGAATTTGTCTGATTTTATTAGGTTAGTAAGATTGAGATATTTAAATCCACTGATTGCCTTGCTATGTTTTTTAAATATTAGCTTAACTGAAAACATCTCATCTGCATTAATGCCTTCATGATAAAACTCTGCATATTCTATGCATTTTTTTGGTCAAATCAACAGATTCGATTGTTGTTAACTGACAAAGAAAACTAAATCGACTGTCAATTTCTTGGTATATGCTGCAGAACGTCTTTTTAATGTGCATTTATTGTATGGGAATGAAAGTATCTACATGAAACTTTTCCTTGCCTCTCAACTGTGCAGTCTCTGATGATCCTTTAAAAAAAGTGATGCGTGTGCTGAGGGGCGAAATATTTTTATTTCAAAAATGTATCTTTGTAGTCAGCATATGGATTTTTATCTTTAGCAGCCGTTTCGTTACTGATCAAAATTATTGCGTGCGGTACATAACTGATCAGAGATTCGCAAAGTCTCGTTACAACGTCCATGGTCATAGTGCTATTCTGTAAACTTAGACTTGTTTTATTCATAACTCCCAAAAGATCTTTCCATATTTCCGTTAGAAGAGTAGTCTCTAATCCCCCCGCCTTTTTTTGCTAGGCTTTGGGCTTCCTTCCTAGTGAATCCTGGTTGATTGAATGATGTCACTTGTAATTAAAGACAATGCTTCAGAAATATCTAAATTACCATTTTGAAAAGCATTAATAGTATTGGCGCTTTTGCAGACAATCTAGTAACTATCCAATCTCTAACTTTCCATCGTTTTGTCGAAGCCGAGAAAAAAGTGTACAATTCAACCATAAACAATGTCGACATTTATGTTGGTTCTTGTTTCGATGGTGCAGCTTGACTTTGGAATCGGAGGGATTGCGTATATACCTTCTGATCTGATAAGATAGCTGATTTGTGAAAAAAGTGTAATGTGCCCGACAAATATGTTTTGAGAATAAATGTGTGAGAGAAATTGTCGGTCCTTCAGGGCCCCCTGAGAATGGGGGCCCTGGGCATGGACCCCGTGTGCCCTTATGGTAAAGACGGCATTGCCGAACCATGAAAGTACGGACAGGGGGAGAATCATGGGTAGAAGGAATTCTCTGATGATCAGGAGCCGTTGTTGGGGCTTGAGTGGCGCACATGCTAGCTTAGCTAGATCCTGAAATTTGCAGACTTTGGAGTAGAAAGGAAGTCCATAAGTTCGAAAGAAGACGCCAATGTATTTAAATTCTTCGCCCAGACGATGCGCGAATTTTCGTGCCTTTAGGGAGGATACGGGGATCTTCTATTTTCATCCTATTATTACGGCCGTCCGGGTCAAGAGACAGGGTGAAAGACTTGGCAGAGTATAAACTTGGCATTAGACCCCTCACCCTGGCCGAAGTTCCATCTTCGAGACTGCCTTTCTCTTCCTCCCCAGGCCCTGATGGTATCAAAGTAAGCGAGTGGGTAAAATCAATAAACGATCCAAATGCAAATTATTTAGCATTTGGAGTAGGATTGGTAAAAACCCATGGTTAATTATCCCTTCGAGAACCGTGTTCATTCCAAAGAAGCTTGAGGCAGAAAGCCCAGACGGCTCAAGACCTAGCTCCGTCGCCTCTGTCATTACAAGGCACTTCCATAAAATCCTTGCAAAGAGACTCAGTGGGGTCTTGGAAAGTCTTTTAGACAAGGGTCAAATTGGCTTCCGCCCAAAAGATGGCTTTGCGGAAGCTATCAACATCATCGACAGTGCTTTAGAGATCCGCCAGGGGCAAATTCAGCCCTTTACTCTTGCACTGATTGACCTTAAAAAGGTTTTCGATTCCAGCTCCCATACTTCCATCTATCATTCACTAACAGCCCTTGGAATTCAGAGCAATTTTGTCAATTACTTCCAATTTCAATTACTTTTATCCCAAACCATATCCCATTGTACTCAACCGCGACCACCAAACTACTCTTTGGCGGTCAGTTCACCCGCTCAATAATTCCATCAATAGGTGTAAGGCAAGGTGATCCCCTTTCTCCCTTGTTGCTTCTAATGGTTTTTGACAACGTTTTAAGGGTTATACCGGCAATCGAAGGGGTTAAAACGT
Source organism: Hylyphantes graminicola (assembly GCA_023701765.1). Taxonomy (NCBI): domain Eukaryota; kingdom Metazoa; phylum Arthropoda; class Arachnida; order Araneae; family Linyphiidae; genus Hylyphantes; species Hylyphantes graminicola. The sequence continues at coordinate 38,200,819 of CM043123.1, forward strand.
CGGCAGGCCTTACCAACCATCTAGCCTTTGCCGACGATCTGGTCTTGCTAACATCTGACCAACCAGGCCTGCAAAATGTGGTCAATTTAATTGTTCCCGTCCTTAGATATATTTATTTCCACGTCTGTGCTCTAAGTCATTAACTTTGTTATGGGTGAAAGACGGGAAAAAAAAGCGAGCCATTTACAATGTCAGACCCCTTGTTTCCGTCAACAACAGGTATCTCGAACCATTGGACACAAACAACACCTTCAAATATTTGGTAGTTAAGTTTACAGCAAATTGCAGATCTCCATTCAAAGGTAACTTGTTTGAAAAACTAGCGGTCCTCCGATATGCCCCGCTAAACCCCAGCAGAAACTTTTCTTCCTGGTCCCATCCTACTTGCATAAGCTTACCTTCTTTAAAAAGTATGGAGGAAATCTGAATAAACTGGATAAGCTGATAAGTTTCGCACGAATTGTGCTCCACCTCCCACGCGACACGCTTAAAGCTATCTTCCATTTTAAGGTTCGTGATAGGGGTTAGGAATACCAAGTCTGCGATGGACAGTACCAGTTCTGTCCTTTAAAAGAACCGGAACTCCGCATGTGAACCTGCGTACATTTAACAAATCAACACCACTAACAAAGTATCAGCGGCCATGCGCAGGGAACTATATAGTACCTATGCTGGTTCAGATTTGAAGGAGACAAACCATATCCCAATTGCAAGTGGTTGGGTGCTCGGAGGGTCCAAACTCCTATCCGGCAGGAGCTAAATTCATTCAATTCAGTTAAGGACCAACACTCTATATGGTAGGTTTCGGGCAGCTCGGGGGCGACCGATTGACCACCAGTGTAGCCGGCGCTGCACCCAACCCGAGACCCTAAATCACATGTTACAAAACCGTTACGCTATTCACAAGCCTAGAATAACTAGGCACAAAAAACTCGTTGAGTACATAAAAAGGGGAGCTGAACAACGCAAATTCTTGGTGCAATTTGAACCTTCGTTCACCACCAAAGTCGGGACTCTTATACCTCACCCTGTTTTAATTAAAGGTGACGCAACTACCATCTTGAATTTCCATGTGGTGAACGACCGGTTTCTCCCCTTGAAACCACGAACAGTAATAAAATCGCTAAATACTCGCCATTAATTGAACACCTTGGCAGTGATAGCGACCATACCAAAGTCATTGTCGCGACTTGAAATTGGAGAGGTGCCTTCTGCAGAATATCAGCAGAAGACCTTCTCGGGACCAACATCATCCGTAAAAGAGACATTAAGATCTTAGCCGTAAGGGTACTAGAAAAGGGAACCACCTGCCACTCGATTCAACAGAGAATGACGACTTGCGCTAGCCGCAGGGTGAAGAAGGGGGAGGGGGTAATCTTTGTGAGTCACATTTCCGGTGCTCCCTGCCATCCAGGGACAAGGGATCTCTACCTCCGGATTACCCGGGCCCAAACCTGTTGTGGTCTTGGGGTAAGGGATTAAAAAATAGACATATGACTCTCTTAATTTATACCTTTTAAAATTCTCAAGGCCCCCACTTAAACCAAATCAAAAGTTTTATTAATGGCTAAAGAACTCTTAAGGATTGGCGACAGCTTTCGACTTTACCGCTGTAGCACGGAAACATCAAAATCGAGTAAACGGCGGGAGCAACTAGGATTCTCTTAATTTAGACCTTTCCTCAAATAATGCCCCTAACGAGTCGCTGGTCGACTGTCCAGGGGTCTCTACAGGTTTACACAACCCCTCAGGGGAAATTGAGTTTAACTCAGATGATCCAAATTTTCGTCCCCCGTTATTCAGCAACGAGACTATCGATGGGGATAATCATGCCCCATTAGAAGAGCATAGTAGGAGTTTATTTCAGGAGCTATCAGTCTTAGCGGAGGACGTTGCTCGCTCAAATGACTTTTTGGACTTTATTGAAGTCCTTCTTAATGCTTATTTCCCAAATCCGTCTGGTCACGCTAGAACTTTATCAAACATGTTTAACGAGTTCGTCTTAGTGCAGGACGTAAATCTTCTAAAAGCAAGGCTCTCCTCCCTGCTCGAGGACGTTTTCCCTAAACCAAAAACGAGGAAGGTCCGTCCCAAAAGTAAACAAGGTGTCGCGGTAAATATTTCCAACAGACAAAAAAAGAGGGAGAAATACGAAAAGACACAAAAATTATTTAGTAAATCTCCTTCGAAATGTTATAAGTTCCTAACGGGAAAAATCAGAAGAGGTCACCTGGCCTCGAAATGATGTGATCTCGTCGTTTTGGGAGATTGTTATGCCCTTGGGTCGGGGAGAGGAGCACGATCTCGTTTCCAGTAACCTTTCTAATATTGAGAACGACATATTTAAAATTGATCCCGAGCCCCGCTTATACATCTGGGTACCACTTAACGTTGAAGAGGTCCATAAGGCCATCCCTCCTTCTTCGTCTTCTCCGGGACCGGATGAGGTCACTCCAAAAATGCTAAGGTCGGTGGGAGCACCTCTCCTTGCAATTATCTTTAATCTGGCCCTTCTATGCGGCGGTTTACCAGCCCGTTTTACCCAATCTAAAACAATCTTTATTCCGAAATCCTCTGGCTCGGTGGGTCCGGGGGACTTCCGCCCGATCTCGATTTCATCCGTTCTGTGCAGATGTTTGCACAAGGTGTTCGCTAATAGGTTAGGGGAGTCCCTAGGACTCCAACCGGAGAAACGGGTTTCATCAAAGAGGACGGAATAAGAAAATCTTTTCCTTCTGGACCTCATTCTTAATAATGCTTGCTCAAAATTTCGCGAAACCCACCTTGCTTCGATAGATCTGACCAAAGCATTTGACTCGATGAGTCATAAGTCGATCATCTCTGCCCTTGCCGCGCGTGGTTGCGATCGCGGCTTTGTATCTTAAATCCGAGATCTATACGCGGATTCTGAGACAGCTGTCCAAATCGGCGGCCTAAGTGGCGATACCTTCCACCCAACTTGTGGTGTCAGGCAGGGAGACCCCCTTTCGCCGATATTGTTTAACCTTGTTGTCGATGCCCTTATCTCTAAGATTAAGGAGAGCCCTATTGGTATTTCAATTGACGGCATTAAAATTGCGGTATCAGCTTACGCTGATGATATAATTCTCTTCGCTGAAACCAAGATGGGTCTTCAAAATAACTTAAATCTTGCTTGTGAGATGTTGGGGTCATGCAACCTGAAAATCAAATCTTTCACGCTCTCCATTCTCGCCGACGCCAGGAATAAGAAAATATGGGTAACTTCTGGAAGTTTCAAAATTGATAATTTACCTTTGACGTCGGTGGGGGTGGAGGGAGATTTTAAGTATCTGGGTCTTCGTTTTAATTCGTTCGGTCTCATCTGTGCTGATCCGGCAGCTCAGATGCAGGAGCTCCTAGACTCCCTTATGGGTACCCCACTCAAATGTAACCAGAAACTGTTTATTATCAGATCTATACTCATTCGCGCACTCCCCTCGGAGTTCTCAAAAAGGCGGATATCCGTACTAGAGACTTTGTTAGGAAAATTTTACACTTACCCAAGGACTGACCAAACGCATTTATTCATGCAGAGATTGAGGATGGCGGTCTTGGGGTTACTTCCCTACGCACTAAAATTCCTGAGTTAAGACTCAAACGCCTCGAGAGGCTGAAAAAGAACATGCCTGTGGAGGCTTTGGGGGGGGGGGGGGTGCGGGAGACTTCCTAATGAGTAACATTAAAAGAAACTTAGATAATTGCGTTGGAGCCTTTGGCAAGTCTTATTGGAAAGAGCATCTATCTTCTTATTGGAAAGTAGCTCTGTCGACGGCGCCCCCTTGCAGGTCAGCGAGTCGTGTCTGGGAATCACTCATGGGTCGCAGCACAGAATCCATCCCTCGTTGGAAAAGATTTCTTGAATGCCTCTAAGCTCAGAATTAACGCCCTCCCAACGAAATCCCGGTTGCGACGCGGGCGTGCGGGCGACCGCTTCTGCAGGGCGGGGTGCCGTTGCAAGGAAATCCTTAACCATGTACTACAAAATTGCTCTCGAATACATGGTAAGCGTATTTCTAGGCATGACCATATAGTTAGTAATGTCGAAGCCCACCTTGATCAAAAGGGCAGTCGAGTTTTTTCGGAGCCAATCTTTTGCACGGCTGTGGGCAAACGAAAACCTGACATTATTGCTATTAGGAATGATACCGCCATCGTAGTTGATGCCCAAATTGCAGGCGATTCTGTCGACCTAAACAGAGCGCATAAACGAAAAGTTAATTATTATGCTGGTAATGAGGTCTTAGTTAATAATATTAAGGCCCTGTACGGGGTGGAGGAGGTAAGGTTCCATTCTATAACTCTGAATTGGAGGGGAGTTTGGTCCTCGGAGTCGGCGGCCGCTTTAATAGATGAACGTGTAATTACCCGGGCTATGCTCCCCTCCCTCTCGACCAGAGTCCTCATCGGCGGAATGTCGAGCTTCAATTTCTTTTGCCGCTCCACCTCGTGCAGGGCCCGTACATAAGCACTGGGAGCTAATTGCCTTGTTTCCCATTTTCTGGCTTCAAACTTGTCCTCGTTTGTCCCGGGTTGGGGGTCCTTGTATCTTCCTGATGTCCCTGAATTGTTATCAAGTTTTTCAGGGGTCCTTTCTTGACCCCTGATTCTGTATTATAATTTATAATATTATCCAGATGTATCTTTGCAGATCGGGGCGGGGCTACACCCGATATCATGTACAATGTTCTGTTCAATAAAGAATTTAAATAGACCTACGACTCTCTCAATTTAGACCTTTTATCGTTCCGCCCTTGCTGCGAGGGAAGTTGATAGAACATTTATTGAATACATACGCGAGCTCTATGCTACCTCTACCACCTCTTTCCAGGTCAACGGCGTCGCTGGTGAGGTTTTTCACCCTACATGTGGGGTGAGACAGGGGGATCCTCTGTCTCCTATTTTGTTTGTGGGGGGGGGGGGATTGATCCTGTGCCCTCCACGCGTGACTAGTGTTTTCTCTTTGATCAAAACTAGTCCGGCCCCCCCTGGGCAATCCACCGGGGTTATGATCTACACGGGGAAGGTCGTTCGCGGCTCCCGTTCCGGTGCCAGCAAGCAACAGGATCCACCACCTTGGCTCACGTTTCGGTGGTTCTAAGTCAGGGTCTCCTTATTGGTAAAATTTTCGATCAGGTGCTTTGGTATCAACTGTGGAAATCCACTGGCGTATTCCTGGCTGCCAGGCGTCATGGCTCATAACGCCAGTGGTTTTAACTGTGGGATGTGCGGCCGATCATTTACATCTAAGATCGGCTGCAGTTAGCATGAGAGGAAGGCCCACCCTACTTTTTACTATTCTAAAAATCAGCCGCCGGTACTTAAGGAGGCCTGCTGGTCCTCGGAGGAGGAGGGTCTCTTGGCCCTTAAGGAGTTAGAACGCATGGCCAAAGTCCCGAAACCTCGATATATCAATGTTGAGTTACAAAAGTGCTTTCCAGAAAGGTCTGCGGAAGCCATCAAGGGACACCGCAAAACAGGATCCTATATTGCTATGTTGCAAAGGTTAAAAAGTGTGGGTCCCTCCTCCCACCCTGGACCGAGTAGTTCACACAGGGGAATGTTCCTGTGGGGTAGCTATATATGATACTATGTCTATTACTTCTATTTCTATTTTCAGTGGCAATTCTGATGGAGCATTACTACGGGTCCGAGGATTCAAATCTTGTCAGTCCTATCCCGGAACCTGTCCCGGAAATGTTGTCTCCTCCGGGTAATACTGCTATAGAAGTGGTGACATCTGTTGAACCTATTTCAAATGCCGATCTTGTCCGGCCACCACCTGGTGCTTCTTCTTCTTCATCGATGATAGAATTGCCACTAGCTGTCGTCACCCCCTCGTTTAGGGGGGGGGGGAGCAGTTGAAAATAAAATCCTTCTAGATCAGGGTTTCCCAACCTGGGGGCGATCGCCCCCAAGTGGGCGATTTGTGTTATCAAGGGGGCAATAAATGGTTTAGGGGCGATTGGGGGGCGATGAGTATTCAAAGGGGGGGGGGATTAAAATATTTTTACTATAGTACAGTAAGACCATTCTAATTTTTTTGATCACCGTGTCAAGTTTCAAACTGACATTCTTACAAGATTTGACCAAGCTAGAAATTCCTGATTCTATTGTCGATTAATTCGATTTTGAATCTGTGGGTTGTGGATAACCTTGATAACTCTTTGCAGACGAAGTTAGTAGATCTGAAGTATGAGAGTGAGGCAAAACTCATATCAAGCAGAGAGGTTATGAGTTAGCCTACGTGAAACTTATTTACGCTGCTCCTTAACAGTGGTAAAAAGCTGAACTACTTCTCATATCGTTCAATATATTTAGTTAAAAAATGGTTAGTTCTGTCATCCAGCTCCTCTCTAAACAAAGAAATCTCAGTTAATTATTTCACTTTCATTCTTTGAAAAAATCTAAATAAAAATAGAAAAAAAAGCAATTTTTTTTTTCGATTTCATTTAAGAGTAACCGGATAAACCTGCTTTAGTTGTTTTCATATATGGTAGTAAGTGTTTAAAATTATAAAATTGCTTTATTAGTTGCACTTTAACTCAAATTATAATTGGACAAATTATAAAAATTAAAGGGGGGCGATCTGTGTTCGTCAACTTAAAGAAAGGGGCGATGTTTCAGAAAAGGTTGGGAACCAATGTTCTAGATGGTCACAGTACTCCTGTGGACTATTCATATACTACGAACGATTGTAATGTGCCTTCAAACAACTTGTCACTTAGTCATGAAATTTTTTCTAACGATAACTCTGCCACGTCTTATGATAGTCTAAGTCTGGCCTCAAGTGAAGTAATGTACGCCAGTGAAGTCGGAAACAGCACGTTAACATTCCCTGATACCGTGTCTCCACTAGTCCGTGCCTCCTGTACGAACCCTAGCCCTGTCCCAAGCAATTTTACTTGTAGCTCTGAGTCTAACTCAAGCGGTTTTAATGTAGAGGAATCCCTCCGGGAATTAACTGTTTTAAACGATGACATCGATTTTAACAATTCCATCAATATTTATTTAACCATTCTTTTCGAGTCATACTTCCCTACCCCTTCAGGCCCTTCACTCACATTGTTTAAGATCTTCAACGATTTAAAATCCCATTTTGACTTTGAATTATTTAATCTTCAGTTTATCGCCGCGCTGGACGATATCTTCCTTTAAAACTCTAAAACGTTTAGAAAATCCGTACCTCCTCCTAAAATTTGTACTCTTTCAAATCGACAACTAAAAAGACAGAAGTATGCCACCACTCAGAAATTGTTTAAGAAAAACCCATCTCGATGTATCAATAGCATTTTGGAATCTATCTCGGATATCTCATGGCCTAAAGATGAAATTTTCTTTGACTTTTGGCGAGGGTGATGTCGTTCAGCGCGGTCCCTGAAGACGCTGAGACAACTCTTGACCAAATGTTTCCGGTTGACCCCAACGAATCCAAGACCATTTGGTACCACATCTCTGTTGAAGAGGTTAGTAAGGCCCTCCCAAAATCAGGGTCGTCACCGGGACCAGACGGTCCCCCGCGGCTGCTCTTCGAGCTATCGGTGCCCCATTAGTTTGCACCATTTTAAACCTTTCTATGCTTTGCGGGGGATTGCCGTCACGTTTCACAGAGTCTAAAACTATTTTCATCGCAAAGGCCTCCATGTCAAGGGCCCCAGGTGACTTTAGACCGATTTCAATGTCATCAACCCTCTGCCGTTGTCTGCACAAAGCTTTCTCTAACCGACTCATCGACATAATCGGTCTTGAACGCAAACAGAGGGGTTTTATCAAGGCCGATGGAGCAAGTGAAAATATTTTTCTTTTGGACTTTGTCCTCTTCCGAGCAAAAACTAAAATTAAAACTACTCACCTGGCGGCCATTGACCTGGTTAAGGCCTTTGACTCAGTCTCCCACCACTCTATTATTAAGTCACTCTCGGCTTGGGGGGCGGACAGGCGATTCGTCGGATATATTGAGAATCTCTATTCTACATCCAAGACTAAATTTTGTGCCGGCACCCTGACCTCGGACCAATTTCACCCTACTTGTGGGGTACGTCAGGGGGACCCGTTATCTCCCCTTTTTTTCAACCTGGTTATTAACGGGCTGGTTATAAGCACATTAAGAAGGAATTTTTTGAATTCGTCAAAAATTAAAAAGTTATATTAGTTTCATTGACTGATAAATTTTAGTGTTTTTTCTCTACGAGATGTTCCCTGTAGCCTTAAGTACGCTCCTTTAAGACCGCAACAAAAGCTATTCTTCTTTGTTCGTTTTCTAATCCCGTCTTTTTTTTTTAATTCTTTAACTTTTTCGAAAATTCAGATTGGCGTTTTGAAAAAACTCGACAGATTAATTCGGTCGTTTGTTAGACTCATCTTGCACCTTCCACATGACACTCCTAATCCCTTTTTTCATGCAAACGTTCCCGATGGTGGACTGGGAATTCTCAGTCTAAGATGGGTCGTTCCCGTTTTGGCGTCCAAAAGGACTATTAAGCCTCTTCTGTACCTCCGTAACTTTAATGGAAGTATTTTAAATTCTACTAATCAAGTGTAGGGTGCCATGAGAAAAGCACTGTTGACCACGTGTGATGGGGCTGGTCTAAAGGAATGCAATAAGGTGCCTATTACGAACAGATGGGTGCTCGATGGCTCTGGCTTTCTATCTGGGAAGGATTATATTTTTGCTATTCAAATCCGATCCAACACCTTTTTTTCTAAAGCCAGAGCGGCTCGTGGTCGCAAAGTTGAACATCAGTGTAGCCGTGGATGTAGCCAACCTGAAACACTAAATCACATTTTGCAAACATGCTATTCGACGCATAAAATGCGCATCTTGCGCCACGACCGTATCGTTGATTGTTAAGAGAGGGGCTGAACAGCGAGGTTTAGTAGATGTTAAGGAACCGTCGTTTGATACCGCTTCGTGGACGCTTAAACCAGACTTGGTCTTATTGAAAAATAAAAGGACTTTAGTTCTGGACGTCCAATAAATTAACGATCAGTTCCCTCTCGAAACTGCTTATCTTAATAAAATTAATAAGTATAAATCTCTTTTGAAAATTTTTGATGATCCCGAGGCAACTAAGCTTATCGCGCTAACCTTCAATTGAAGGGGCTGTTTATGTTTGACCTCGGTCGCGGATGTTTTAAGTGAAGGGGTTCTTAATAAACAAGATCTCAAAATTCTTTCTGTGCGGGTTCTCGATGGTGGCCGGAGGTGTCACGCGACACACCAACAAATGACCGCCTGTTTCCACAGCAAGATGAAGGGGGAGAGTTGTTACTCTCAGGCTTACGCTGACGATCTTATTGTTCTTTATCGATGATTTGACCTTAAGACAATGCACGACCTTGCACAGCAAACACTGAACAAAATTTCATTCTGGGGGTGAAGAAAACGGCCTTAGTTTCTCTCCAGAGAAATCTGAGGTGATTGTCTTCACATGGAACAGAAAATGGGTGTTAGAGGACTTGTATCTTGGTGATATCACCATCAAACGTAAGGAATGCGTCAAATATCTTGGTTGTTACCTGGATAGCAAACTTTCCTGGAAAACTCATGTCCAGGAAATGGCACGATCAGCTACTAATGCGTTATTAACCTGCAAAAGAGTTTTGGGGAAAAACTGGTGTCTCAAACCCAAGGCTGCTTTATGGATTTATACTGCCATTGCTAGGCCCATTATTAAATATGGTTGTTTAGTTTGGATCAATGTCATTAATAAGAGCACTTATACTTCAGTGTTGCAAAAGGTTCAGAGCCTCGCTCTTGTATATGTCAGTGGAGCCTTCTCCAGCACTCCTACTGCTGCGCTGGATATCCTTCTGTCAATCCCTCCTTTAGATATTTTTCTGAGCGGAGAGGCTATCAAAACCATGTACAGGCTAGAAAAGAACGGTACATGGTCCGATCGTTTGGGATTTGGCCTTAAGGGCAAATTGAAAAGTCATGTGGATATTTGTGTGGAACTCAGTTCCTAAATACCCACATTCGCAATGCCTAAAGATGCAATTACTAAAACTACTATTCCAGAAAAACAAATTTCTACTATAATTCCTAGTAGAGATGATATTCAGACTATTATTGATAATATTCCTGAAGGTTCATATGAATGCTATACGGATGGGTCAAAATCCAACTGCACTGGTTCTGGAGCTATTATTCGCACCAAATACCTTGGCAACGATTTTTCTAAGTACCACTTATATTTAGGTTCAACCTCAACCGTCTTCCAAGCTAAGGTTATTGCAATTCAAATGGTTGCAAACGAGCTCTTGGCACGGGACTTAGCAAACGAAAAGATTTTCATCTTCTCAGATAGTCAGTCTGCCATTCAGGCTCTTGCTAACTCAGACAAATTCCAACGCTGCGTCTTAGAGTGCACACATGCACTTAATCGACTTGCGCTAACCCCCAATTCTGTGACTATTATTTGGGTCCCTGGCCACAGTGATATTCACGGAAACGAACTGGCTGATACTACTGCAAAGGCGGCTTCACAGCTTGCTGTTAGTGGTCCTGACCCCTTCTACCCCTTGTCATATCACTCTATTAAGAATGATGTCAGGATATGGGTTAAGAAAAAGCATGATCTTGCTTGGCACAGCCGCGCTGATTGCAAGCATACCAAAATGGTTCTTAAATTGATGGATTTGGGAGGCAAACTCATTCACCTCAATAGATTTATTCTACGACAGATCGTTCAAGTTGTTACCGGTCGCGCCAACTTGGCAAAACATCTTACCACTTGCGGTTACATTGACTCGCCCATTTGGCCTGTATGTGGAGAAGAGGATGAAACTCCTTTACATTTTATAGGGAAATGCCCGATTTTCTCTTTCCCTCGGTCTGAGTGTTTTGGGCTACCCATTATAAGCTTTGATCAAGTTCTCTCGTATAAAGGTCTCTCTGGTCTTATTGGGTACTTAAACTACACAAGACACCTCGTCTCTTAATTTGCATGATGGATACATTGTGTCTTTGGCTACCTGTTGGGCTCGCTTCTACAGGGGTAATTTTCTTACTTTGTGTTAATATGCTCTTTTTACAATTTTAATTTTGTTTTACTTTGCAGGACACCTCTTCCGAATAAGGTCCCTAATTACCTAAATGTCCACTGCGGCAGATCGATGTTTTCCTGCCCAGTGGAATTGCAGAGGAGTGTGACGGGTAGTGGCTCATCTGCCACTACACCGTTTCATTTTATATAGGGGGGTGGCATGCAATACGTACATGATACCTCCCTATATCATTCTCACCTTTCCCTGACCCAATAGTCGAGTAAATGGTTTAGTAACATTTTTCTTTTAATTTCCTTCATACAGTATACATCTGTCATTCTACGCGTATAGGGTAACGGGCTATATAGCCTACGCCTTTCCCTTTTGGGCGCTATTTTTCTATGTTATGTTATGGGTTTAACTCATATGGGATTTTAAACGCTGACCCAGCTACCCAAATACAGTGTTTGATTGATTCAATTAAGGGATCCCCGCTAAAATGCAATAAAATGTTGTTCATTGTTAAAAATCTGTTTATTCCCAAACCATTCCATTCTGCAATTCTCTCCCGCACGTCCCTCGGAGTTCTTAAACGGGCCGACATCCGAGTTAGGGACTACATCCGAAAGATATTACACTTGCCCAAAGATTGCAATAACTCTTACATTCATGCTTCCACAGAGCTCGGAGGTCTTGGAGTTACGTCACTAAGATCTAAAATTCCGGAATTAAGATTGAGACGATTAGAGAAACTAAAGAAAAATATGCCTATGGAGGCTCTCGAGGGACGTGCGGGCGATTTCCTCATGTAAAATATCAAAAAGTGTGTTGACAAATGTGTCGGTACCTCAGATAAAGCCTATTGGAGAGACTATCTCTCCCTTTCTATCGATGGCGCCCCCCTCGCAGGTCAACGGCCGGTCCACAGAAACCATAATTGGGTCTCGGTCCAAAACCCGCCTCTCGTCGGCCGGGATTTTGCAAACGCTTGCAAGCTGAGAGTAAACGCACTACCAACCAAATCACGACTCCGAAGGGGCCGTACCGGTGATCGATACTGCGGGGCTTGCTGCCGTTGCAAGGAAACATTGAATCACATAATGCAGAACTGTGGTAGAACCAACGGCAAACGGATTAACCGCCACGACCACATTGCAAATAACGTGAAAGCCCACTTGGAAAACAAAAGATGTTTAGTTCACTCTGAACCTATATTTGATACATCTCTGGGTAAACGTAAACCTGGCATTATAGCCATACGACAGAGCTCTGCCCTAGTCATCGATGTTCAAATTGTCGGTGACTCGGTCGATTCAGACCGAACTCACCGACTTAAAGTTAGATATTACAGTGATAATGAGTCCCTCGACGCGACTATAAGGGACCTGTACAGGGTGTAGTTAGTCAGATATTATTCCGCGACTCTAAATTGGAGAGGTGTTTGGGCGTTTGAGTCTGCGAAATCGTTATTGGATGAGAGGATTATCAACCGATCTATGTTATCATCTCTCTCTACTAAAGTAATTGTCGGAAGCTCGCAGAGTATAAATTTTTCTGCCGCTCCACCTCGTGCTGGGTCCTAGTGTAGCCGCCCTGCCTTCCCTTCTCCTGGGAGTTGGAGGGTTCCCTGATCAGCTACTGTCTAATTGTTATCAAATGTTTCAAGTTCCACTTTGGATCTTGGAGTTTAGTGTTTCATGTTGTATTCTTGGTGTATTTTCCAGTCCGGGGCGGGGCCCCTACTGCGTAGCGGGCCTACACCTGGAAGATGTAAAATGTATTTGTGTAAATAAAGATTTTAAATAGACCTATGGCTCTCTTAATTTAGACCTTTTATCGACCGCGCCCACAACCGTAAGGTAAATTATTACGCTTCAAGCCAGTGTTTGATTGATGGCATTAAGTCCATGTACTGGGTGGAGCAGGTTTAATTCCACTCCCCTCACTCCATGATCGGCCTAGAGCCCGAGCAAAGGGGGTTCATTAAAGCAGACGGGGTGAGTGAAAATATTTTCCTAATCGATTTTGTTCTCTTTCGAGCGAAAACTAAGATCAAATCTACCCACCTGGTGGCCATTGATCTTGTCAAGGCCTTTGATTCAGTTTCACACCTATCCATTATTAGGTCACTCTCGGCCTGGGGGGCGGACAGGGCAGTTCATCGGCTACATCGAGCAATTGTACTCGTCATCCTATACCAAATTTTGCGCGGGCTCCCTGACATCCGATAAATTTCACCAGTCTTGCGGTGTTCGTCAGGGTGACCCACTTTCACCGTTATTTTTCAATTTGGTTATAAACGGGCTTGTGAAAAACATCAAAAGTTCTCCCGTAGGACTAGTGTTTGACGATATTAAACTAAACATTACTGTATATGCCGACGGTATCGTCCTGTCCGCGGAGTCTCAACATGGTGTACAGATCCTGCTAGACAGATCTAACCATCTCCTGTCAGCATGTCATCTTAAAATTTTGGGCTCTAAATCTTTCACCTAATCTATTCGGACTGACGGTCATCGAAAAAGGACTTCCATTGTCAACGGGAAGTTCAGCCTAGACAGCAACCCCATTCCGGCTGTCAATGCAGAGTCGGAATTAAAATATGTGGGGCAACGATTTAATTATAGAGGGCTTGTCCAGGCTAACCCCACTAGTCTTCTTCAAAACGATACCGTTAAGCTTTTAAAAGCCACTCTTAAACCTAACCAACACCTTTTCGCATTTCATCAGTTTGTCCTGCAAAAAACTCGTCACTGAGGCGTTTTGTCTAGTTCCTCATTAAATTCCCTTCGGCAGGCTGACGTGGTTATACGAGATTTTGTTAGGCAAGTTTGTCACCTGCCAAAGGACTGCCCCAACAGCTATATCCATTTTAAGATCTCCGAAGGGGGCCTGGGAATCTCCAGTCTCCGAACCATTATTCCAGAGCTTCGGAAAAACCGCTGACAAGCTAAACAGAATGTCTTCATCGGCAATGGCAGGGAAGACTGGTGGTTTTTTAAGTAGGAACTTGAAAAGGGTTTTAAATGCGAGGGTAGGAACCCGGAGTGACGTGTTTTGGGCCGACAATCTTAGGGAAAACATTGATACTCAGGCCCTGAGTGACAGCCCAAAAACATCGGGGCAGCACAATTGGCTCAATCAAGCTTATCCTGTCCTCTCTCTGGTAGGAACTTTGTTAATGCCGTGAAGCTCCGGCTCAATTCCTTACCAACGCTGACACGCCGGCTCACAGGTAGAACTGGGGATAGGTTATGTAGAGCCGGGTGTCACGCTAAGGAAACTATCAATCATATTTTGCAGAATTGTGCCCGGACTCACTGCAAAACGATTCATAGACATGACCATCTTGTCAATTCCCTCCGAGAGCACTTAGAACAAAAGCTTATACTGTCTTTAAAGAACCTGTTTTCGAAACTAAATGCGGGAGGAGGAAGCCCGATATGGTGGCGGTTAAAAATAACATCGCTTTTATCATTGACGCCCAAGTTGTCGGCGATGCCGTCCATCTCGATCGGGCAGATAAAGAGAAGGTCTCCTACTACGGGGAGAACCGGGAGCTCCGAAATTGCTTAAATTCTTTCTATTTTGTATCGAACCTCGTCTTCCTCTCCATGACTCTCAATTGGAGGGGGTCTGGTCCGCCCAAAGCGCTCAGAGTCTTCTGGATCATAAGATCATTGGGCGGACCATGCTCTCCTCATATTCCACTACAGTCTTAATTGGGGGTTGGCGGGGTTCAACTTTTTCAATAAATGCACATCAGGTCATTATAGACGGTAATTTCCCGCACAAATTATTGAACTTGGGTTTCGTCTCTTTTACTTTTCGGCAGCGAGAGGGTCTCCTCGCTCCCATTGTCGGTTTTACTGTCTTTTATTTAATTTATGAAACTTCTTGTTTATTGATGTGCCTTTACTTATTTTTCTTTGGCGGCGGCGCATAACAAGACTTTGTTCCGCGCTTTCTGTCGGATTGCCGCTTTAAGTTTTCTGTGTCAAATCTTGGAAGCGGGGTCTCTCCGCACTTTGTCGGGCGTCTCTGCATTTATTTTTACCACTTTTAAGATCATTTATTTTATGTCTATACCCGGCAGGTGTTGCCATTGCTTTACATCTTTTTAGACTTTAAAATTTTAATGTTTATTTTACGTGTTGTCTTGTCCAAAGCCCTGTATTGTTGGATGTTCTACATGTAATGTATAATATCTTTAGTTTAAATAAAGATTTTAATATACCTATGACTCTCTTAATTTAGACCTTTTATAGACCACGCCCACAACCGTAAGGTAAATTATTACTCAAGCCAGTGTTTGATTGATGGCATTAGGTCCCTTTACGGGGTGGAGCAGGTTTAATCCACTCCCTCACTCTTAATTGGAGGATCGTCTGGTCGTCCTCCTCAGCCTCCCGACTTGACGATAAGCTAAGTGCGCAGATATAGTAGTCCTCTACCGAGGGTTGCAAGCCCTATGGGTGACGATGAGTGCCGTGCGCGTGGCCATCTCCGCAACCGTAAGCAAACCGGCTGGTCAATTTACTTTGTGGGTCATTGGAACCTTTGCTTCTGAGAGCTCTGGTTGCTGTGTAGTGCACCCTCACCTCCTGGGGGGGGGGGTCGGGGATAGGGCGCATTCCTGGGGGCGTAGGTTCTCTGTATGTGCCTGGTCTCCGATCTCTTCCTCGGTACCTGCCGGACGGTCATCGACCCCTGGGGTTTCCCTGTGGGGTGGCCGATGGCTGACTAACGAGGCAATGCATTGCACGGATCACTTACAAGTTAGCAACCTGGTCGTGTTTTTCCAAAGAAACAACGCTACCTCGAATACAATTCAAATTCCGGAGGGGAGGACGGCCCCTTTAGGTTGTTTAATTTGTCCCAAGCACATACTCTTGGACCTGTTGTTGCGGAGTTTGGTGCCTCTGGCACTTCTTTATCTCCCTACCCATTGGTAAATACCCCTCGTTATTCTTTAATTTTAAATACGAATTTTGTTGTTTGTCCGGACTGTGAACGGACGTTTAAGTATAAAAGGGGCCTGGGCGTCCATCGAAGGGCGCAACATGAAGAGATTTTCCACCGGGAAAAACTGGGTGCTCTTTCCAAATCTAGTCGTTGGAGTAAAGCCGAAGAGGCTCGTCTGGCGAAAGAAGAATCAAAAATTTTAAATAGTAACTGTAATGTTTCTAATATAAATCGATTGCTTCATGAAATTTTCGCGGATCGAACGTTGGAGTCCATTAAGGGCAAGAGAAGAAACCCTCTGTATAAAGGGCTTGTATCAACTTTCCTGGCTGAGCTCAGGAGTAGTAATAACAATCAATCTTTTTCCTCCGCTCTTCTCGTAGCACCCCTTGGGTTGTTTTGGTTGATGATCCCTGTCCCGATCCTGTCCATTCTCCTCTCGGTGAGGAGACAATTTTGTATCATTGGTCTAAAGCTATCTCGATGACCTAAGTTTGGTCGACGAATCACCTCCAATGGCTCACGAGTCTTTGTTGGACGCAGCTTTATCCTGCACCGATTTTGATCCTTTTGAGGCTTTAAGTATCTCTGGAAAGTTTCTTCTTGCTTCTGTTGATTCCGAACACAAGTCTCATAAGAGACATAATAAAAATTGTAATAAATGTAAAAATGTTAAATTAAATAAATAATAACCGTCCATGACCCCTCTCGGAGTCTCTGATACTTTCAAGTATCTTGGTGTTGACTTTCGGCGAAAGGTCGTATGCACTTAAAAATTTCAAGTTTATCCCTATGGTCATGCTTTAAGTACGTTCCTTTTAAACCGCAACAAAAATTGTTTTCCTTAGTTAGATTTTTAATCCCGCCTTTTCTACATTCTTTAACTTTTTCAAAAATTCAAATTGACGTTTTGAAAAAACTCGACAGATTAATTCGGTGGTTTGTTAGACTCATCCTGCACCTTCCTCAATGACCCTCCAAACCCTTTCTTTCATGCAAACGTTCCTGATAGGGGACTGGGAATTCCTATTGCCAGATGAGTCGTCCCTGTCTTGGCGTCCGTTCAAGTTGATATGCAAATTTCTATAACGCGGTTCCAAGATGGCGCTGAGAAACCGATATGCAAGTATATATTGCACGGAAGATCTCCGCTAGTTAGTTTAGTCGTGTTCCTGCCACCGTCGAGTACGGTTGACTTTTCTGACTGCTCTTAGGCGCGCGCGGCTCCTTACAGTCAGCTTAGTCTGTTCCTGTTTTAAGAAGCGTTCCAGTGGAGTTCGGGACCCTTTGGATACCGAGTTTTTTTTATACTCACTCCGAAGTTGTTGCTGAGTTCCGGGGCTGATATAGACAGTTATAAAGGTGTGTCGGCTTGTCCGTGTGACCTGGCCTATACCTAGGCCCTCTGGCTGTTCTATCGGAGTTCGAGTCCCTCAGTGGTTTTGCACTATACCCGGAGTTGATTTTTTGAATTTCGGTCTCTCCGGTCTTCCGGATCCTTACAGTAACCCCACTAATTCCGGGATTGGTAAGCAAAGACGCCTGATTTATCAGGGTTGGCGCTTCATCACCCCTAGAGAGCCGTCCGGCAATACAGGGGGAGCCATTCTCAGCCAATACCTGCTTAGCAGCCGTGAGTGACTGCGAGGCCGTTGCGGCTTCCTTTTTGGTGGGACCCACAGTCCAACACACAGAACAACATTCCATACACAAACATGCAGAACCCAATGGATGATTCTATTTCAGAGGTAGGGAATTTGCACGAAGTGGATTTTAACCTTCTGCAGCCGGTTGATAATGCCCCACACGAGAGGTTGACAAAACTTAACGCGGAGCATAATGCTATTCTCCATTCCAGGGACGGGGGGTGTAGAGACCGGCTGCTGGAGCTTTATGGGCTTAGGCAGAAATGCCTGAAGGAGATATTATTACAGGGTCCAAGTATGGCCTATTTTGACGAACAACTCAAACAATTGGAAACAGAGAGGGCTTCTTTGGCTGGGTTTATAGAGATTAAAAAGGGTTCCAAACGCACACGGGAAAATGTAAGCCCCACTAAAATTGAAACTGCCAACAAGTATCAAGCGCTGGATGACATACAGGAGAAAGATGATATTGAAAATAACATGGAGACAGAGTTCCAAAGGGGAAAGTTAGGATCCCCCCAATTGTCATTACAAATCAGAATATTAAATGGAAGGAGCTGGCCGAGTCCTTTAAAGCTGCTGGTTTAAGCGGCTTTTCAGGCAAGGTCACGGGGACGACCTTGAATGTTAAGGTCGCCTCCGAGTCCCACTACAGGATTGCGACCAAGGAACTCCAAGATAGGGGTATTCCGTTCTATACCTACAAACTAAAAAGCGAACGCACCCTCAAGGTAGTATTGAGGGGCGTCTCCGCCGACTTAGGCGCGGCCGAACTTAAGGCCGAACTGGCAAAAAGAGGTTTCGAGTCAGAAACACTTTTCCAGTATTCTAACATTGTTAACGGGGAAAAGAAACCAATTGGTGTCTACTTCATCGAGTTGCTCAACACACCACACAACAAGGACATATTCAACATGACTGACATCATACACCTCAAAATCACAGTTACACCCTTCAGGAAAAACAAGGAACCCACACAGTGCCACAAGTGCCAACGGTACGGTCACGCACAATCCGGCTGTTCTAACCCCGCTAGGTGCGTCAAGTGCGCGGGAGGTCACTTGACCGTGGATTGCCCTACAAAGGGAGATGGAGTCACCGAAGTGCGTTCTCTGCGGGGGTGACCACACAGCCAACTACAGAGGTTGTCCTAAGAGACCAATTCGAAACAACAACGATCAGACTGACGAACACAACACTCATACCCAACGCAACAACAGGCCCACTCAGACACCAAAACATGCCAACAAAGAACAAACAGCTATTGACAAAATAAACAAGGCAAGGCCGCTGATCAAGTCCGCCCCAGTGAGGGCTGGACTCAGCTTTTCAAACGCAACAGCGGCTGTACCCTCAACTGCACCACAACAACATGTTGAAGCACAAAACATTAGCGAGGTGGAGACACAAGTCGAAGCCACCCCACAACTACAACACGGGGAAACCCAACACACATCACAACAGCAAAACAACACACACACGAAAAAGAGTTCAACATCTTCAACACCATCAAAGATCTACAACAGTTCATTAAAAGCTTCAATTTAGGTCAGGTTCTAAACCTGATTAAGAACGCTTTCACACGTTTCAAAGTTGCTAAAACACCACTTGACAAGTTAACAGTTGGACTTGGTGTCCTAGATGAGTTAGTTACAATGTGTAGCCATGAATAAACACCCCAACACACAGCACAAGACTTACAACCCCACATTTTACACAAATGTCGGTTTTGCCAACTTAAACGGCCTCAAGAAGCAGATACACGAACTCAAGGAGTTCATCACAGACCACAACATTGACATCATGCTTTTGAACGAGACACACCTCAGACCATGTGACAAGGCTAGGATCGCCAACTACACTCTCTTCAGACAAGACAGACTACACAACAGAGGGGGCGGTGTGGCCATATACTGCAAACGGAGCTTTAAGTGTACTGAGTACATGCTCCCACAACTAATCTCTATTGAAGCTTGTGCTGTTGTACTTGAGAATGAAAATTTTGGTGAAATTCTTTTCATCTCAGTGTACAATCCCCCAAATTCCAAATTGCTTAACAGCGACCTTGCTGCTCTTATGAATTCTGGCCTTCCTACAATCCTGGCAGGAGATCTCAACGCCAAAAATACCCATTGGAACTGTAGGGCAACTAACCCCAACGGTATCGCCCTCAAAAATTTCATTTTAGACCAGGGAGTAACTCTGGCTGCCTCCGACGAACCCACTCACTTCCCAGGCTATATTCACCATAGACCTGACATTTTGGACATTATTCTCCTTAAGGGCATTCCCCACATCCCCCATCTCAAAGTTCACGACAGCCTTTCCCCAGACCATAGCCCAATGACTTTTACTTTTCATGGCCTCACCCAACCCTCTGAGAGAGTGAAATACAAGACAAACTGGGAGACATTCTACACCAAGTCTGGAGAGAACATCACCATCAACCCAAACATGACAAACACAGACCTCAATGACAATGCCATTGAACACCTCACACCCCAAGCAGGACATTGAACACCATTGAACACCTCAAAACTCAAGCAGGACATAGACAACAGCTCCAAACCCACTAAAACCATCACAGAAGCTAGACTTCCACATTACATTAGAGACAAGATTAGGGAGAAGAACAGACTCAGAAAGGAGTACAAACACACCAGACACCCTCCTACAAAAAGCAGATGGAATGATGCCTGCAGACACGTCAAAACACTCATTGCACAACACAAACAAGCTGAATGGGAAGACACAGTCATGAGACTTTCTACACATGACAACACCGTTTGGAAGATGGCGAAAGCCCTCAAATCCAAGCCACAACTAATCGGCCCTCTTCAAGGACCCTCCACACTAGTCTACACTGAACACGGCATGGCAGAGCTTCTTGCTTCCAGCCTACACAACCAGTTCTCACCACATCAGGCCCCTATTAACATTGAGCTGGTTGACAAAGTTAGAAGCGAGGTAGAAAACTACCTAGCGATCACTTCCACTACACCTATCACTCACACAACACCTGAGGAGATCAAACAACTCATCAAAACACTGGACCCCAAAAAAGCTTCAGGCTATGACTAAATTTCAAACACTGCCATTAAAAACGTTGACAACAAGGTCATAGTATCACAAACATCTTCAATGCTTGCCTCAGACTACACTACTTTCCCAGCTGCTGGAAAAAGGCAATTGTGATCCTTTTCAAGAAGCCAGGGAAGAGCAGACTCCGACCTAACAACTACAGACCGATCAGTCTATTGCCTTGTTTGGCTAAACTGTTCGAAAAGGTCATCAATATCAGACTACAACACTTCATCAACGAAAACCACATCATCAACACCAACCAATATGGTTTCAGACGGGGACACTCCACTGTCCATCAGGTACACAGAATGGTAGAGATCATTGGACAAGCTTTCAATAACAAGGAAGCAATTGGGGGAGTTTTTCTGGACGTGGAGAAAGCTTTCGACAGTTTATGGCATGAGGGACTCATCAGCAAACTCATTACACAGAACATTCCAAAGACTCTCATACACATCATCCACTCATTCATCACAAACAGAGTTTTTCAGGTCGGAGTCAACAACACACTCTCAACAGTCACAAACATAAGAGCAGGAGTTCCCCAAGGTAGTATATTGGGCCCCACTCTCTTCAACCTCTACATCAACGACTTCCCCACACTTCACAATTGCATCACAGCACAGTTTGCAGACGACACTGCCATTCTTGCCAAATCAAAACACGGAGACATAGCTTTTCGCAAGCTCCAAACTGCAATAGACACAGTTCAAACATGGTGTGAGGACTGGCGAGTCAAGATCAACGCTCAAAAGAGCGAGTCAGTCCTGTTCAGAAGACACAAGATACGCAAACATTATGACACACATCTTGAGATCTTTGACACAGACATCAAAAACGGTAAACACACCAAATATCTGGGTGTTTATCTTGACAACAGACTCAATTTCTATGAACACATCATACAAGCCATTGGCAAAGCCACAGGTGCCAGTGTTAGCTTAAACCCTATCATTGGCAAAAACTCCAACATGACACTCAAAAACAAGCTCACACTCTACAAAACCATGATCAGACCTATTCTACTGTATGCCTCTCCGGCTTGGGCCGCAGTTAGAAAAACACACAGAAACAAGCTTCAAACATTTCAGACCAAAGCACTTCGTAGAATCACAAACGCCCCATGGTTCGTTAGGAATTCCATTTTTGACTTGCTGTCCTCTTTTGACATGTCTTTTTGACTTTTCTTTTGACGATGCATATTGCTCATTTTGTTTTTGATGTCCATGTTTTTATGTGTTTTATTATCTTTTATTACATTGCTTTCTATGTTGTTATATTTCTATGTTGCTAATCTTCTGTTTCTTTTCAGACGTTTTATATCCTGCTATGCAGTGCCCTTGTGGCAACACCTCTACAGTTTTCCAGCTTAGACTTCGTCCGGATTGATTCTACGTTGCAGTTAACCCCTTTTCGGGACGTCTTCGATGATTTGGTTTGGTTTGAATTATCGTCGCACTAGAGCTACACGAGGGCTATTGGCGACGGGCGTCGTATTTTTGAACCACAGTCAGGTGACGTGCCAACACCTGAATAGGCACCCAACGCAACCGTTAAGGGCGACATCGTACGCAGCGTTAGGACTTTGAAGGATATTTAACGTGCACTCCCTTACACGGGGTATTATTCGTCGGACATTTTTGGCTGCACGGGCCGTTTATAGGTCGGCAGCTATTTTGGCGATGCCCGGACCCGAACCTGGGACCTTCCGCATGCTAAGCGAGTGCTTAACCGACTGGGCTCCCCAGCCCCACGTCTTCGATGAAGGAGAAAGGGCGCTTCGCGCCGAAGCTCGTCATTTATTATTCGATTTCAGATTTCGGCAATCAAATTCGTAAATGTCGGCGCTGTGGGTATGCGGTAGAATCCATTCCGCATGTCATTAATCACTGTACTTCCCACAGCGCCACGTGGAACCTCCACCACAACGAGAATCAAGACCATGTGGTTCGTGCCATCCCCAGCCGGTCCGGTACCGTCACAGTTAACCGTCGGGTTCCAGAATCAGATATTCCTGTCCGCCCCGACATTGTCGTGCAGCGCCCCGACGGTTCGATTAAGATTATTAAAGTGACGGTGCCTTTTGAGGACCGCGTAGAGGCGTTAAGGGCCCGTCGTATTAGGATTATGAAATATCAACCATTGGTCGATGACCTGGCCTCCAATAGTCTAAGAGCTAGCAACGTTTTTGAGAGAGAATTTCAGGTGGGTCAGTTTTAAGATATGCTATCTCTCTCACTCTCCCGGACATCATACGGGCTATCTGGCTGGCGGTAGTGGTTGCATTCATCACTGCGCATCCTACTAATACAAGTAAAAAATTGATTTTTCAAATCATTTTAGGTCGTTTTATTTTTTTATTGTTATTTTTAGCGAACTTTTTGCAACATAAATCTATTATTGCCAGACATTTTTATTGTTGTTTAAGCTGTGCCAGACACTAATTTTGATTTTAAAAGCTCAAGTGTTGCCCAAATTACCAGCTCAGGGGTGAATTCACTGATCATTGTAATTACGTCATCGTCATTCATTGCGCAATACCATGTGGCAATACTTGTAATGAGCTGGTAATTTGGGCAACACTTGAGCTTTTCAAATCAAAATTAGCGTCTGGCACAGCTTAAACAACAATAAAAATAAGCACAGCTTAAACAACAAACCAGCCCTGGTCCTTCTGCCCGCTCCGCTGGTCGCGGAGTCTGGACCCCGTTGGCACGTGCTGCCTCTCAGGGCCATGCCGGTGATCGCCCTCCCCTTCGTCACCTCGCAGTACCGTACTATAATCATTTTAAATATATTAAAAGAGTGGGAACAAATGCTACTTCAGAAATTAATAATGTTTTCCGGCAATTTATGGGGAAATTTTATTCAATTGCCAATGCCAATCAGTATCAAAATTTAACAGTATTTGGAAATCCCGTTACAATAAATCCAAGTTTATCACAAAAAATAGTAATTAAATCTTGCCTAAAACAAAATTTTAATGATAAAGCACACGTTTATGAACGGTCATTTGGAAAGGCGTTTTGTACCACTCAATTTATTATCAAAGGTTACGAAAAAGAAACAACTCTTAGGTAAAACTTGCAAATAATTCTTTTATAGAAATTACTCATTCACTTTAAGTAAATGTAATTAATTCTAATGAAGACATTTTTGTCCTTATGGGCAACAATCTCAAAATTGAAAATGAACTGTTGTGTAAAAATGATGATGTGTTACCATCTTTCATTAATATTGTATCTAAAGGTAGCATGGAATGTTTTCTTTTGGAAGACGTATGTTCTAAATGTATGACATATAAATTAATGGTGCTCAATATAACACTTGTTTGGTAAATTCTTTTGAGAGGGATAAATTATTTTTCTTTTTTAAAGTGCATTTTCACACTTTGTCGCTGCAGGCAGACTAGATTTTAGATATTTGCATATTCCATAAAAACATTTATTACCAGCAGTGACTCGATTACGGTTTGTCATTGACAGTATACAGTTTGAGCCTAAATAAGTGAAACTGGTAAGTGTTTCAAATTTGTAGTCTTCTTTTAAAGTGTCATTAAAACTTGTAGTAGTCGAAAGTTGGTTTTAGACTGGTAAGGTGATTTTTTTTGCCTCATTTTCCAAGAATAGGAAGAGGCTTGTTTGAGAGTCCTTGAAAACAGTGCGACTTTGACCAATGCTACAAATTTCACAGATATGTGACAAATTGTTCCTGTCTTCAATAATCTTTTGGAGAGCAAGATTGAATAGCAGACACAGCAGCACATTTCCTCGTCCGAGACCGTTTGAAAGAAAACCCAATAGGTTACGATAGGTTGTTTTGTACAGTAACTTTAACTTAAGTTTCATGTATAGTAATTGCAACCAACTAAATGAGTTTGACTGCAACAGTAACATTCTGTGAGTCCCAAGTATTGTAAAGTCAATGACTAAGTTGTTAGTTTTTTTATGTCAAATTTTGTGGTATTTTCCATTACTTGTCTCAGGTGTAAAATCTTATTCTGTTGTTGTGCTTTCCCTTCCAAAGCCACATTGTAATTTTCAATAATATTTTCAGCATATGTAATCTCTTAATGATGTGATAGAGAATGGTTTGTAGAAAGTCAAAAGCTATTCTACAACTTTGAGGTGCTATTTTACTAGTGCTAATTGCTCCCCATATAAATTAAATTTAACTTGATTAAAAAGTTCAATTTCAGCAAATCTTGTAACATGTATGATCTGATAATATTTAAAAATAAAGTTTCATAAATATTTGAATGTTTTCATTGTACTCAACCATACTCGATTCACATGAATCTATGTTCCTATGTCCTTTGCATTTGAGTGCCATACATGTATGGTGCATTGTCACACGGAAAGTATATTACTTATGAACTATACTTATATATCTACAGTACATTTACTATATAGTACATTTACTACATAGTACATTTACTCTATAGCTCATTTACCTACAGTACATAAGAGAACCATCTATAGTGTCTCTTTGTACACCTGATGCACTTCAGTACCTTTACCGCATAAAGTCTATTACACCTTACTATTTAGATAATTTGTATCTCTCTGTGTATGGAACTTATATTTCCCATAAGTGAAGTGGTTACCATAGCTTATGCTGTATTTCCACACGAAAAATACAAATTATTTTACGAATTAATGAAAACCAGAACATTTGTTTTATAACTCATTTTCTTTCTCTTATAAATAAAAGACAAATTATAACTTTCATAAATTTTAAAATAATAAAAGCATAGAATCTTCTAGAGAAAATAGTCCATATGTGATTGTATAAGAAAATAAATTGTCCTAATTGTTATAGTGGTTTGATTAATGTGTTATTTGTACAGCCCCTTATGCTTGCTGCCGAGAAAACAACCAAGCCTGAAAAAACCAAGATCTCCTTCAGTTTGAGCTGCATAGGACAAGAAGGTGTAGAAGTGTATAAATCGTTTGTGTTTGAGATGGGTAAAGAAACGCTGCAAGAGGTATTGGCGAAATTCAATATGTAATATTATTGCGAAAAATTTCACTCTTATTTTATAAAAGAATGCAGGCATAAGCAAATTTTATTTCGTTTGCCAAAGGATTTTTCTTATCGCTCTGTCATAGCTAGGCACTCTTATGTGTAATGATGACAATTTGCACACGACTTTGAAATCCCAAATAAGCACCACTTATAATTGCAAAAAATAATATATGTAGGTAATTAGGAACAGGTATTTGACAAGGACGTGTTTATAATTCTGTTGGTTGATTAAAATTAAATCGTACTACAGCGTATAGGATCCAAAGAGAAGCGATTTATTTAATCTGGTTTAGTCTCAAGATAGCGCTTTGATGATGCAAGCAAATAATGTCTATAGAGTACGAATATCGCCATCTATGCCAGTTTTCGTATAAAAGGATTTGTGGAAAATGCGTGCTTTTGTTTATAAGCAAAGGGGCTATTAGAGATCAAACACTAAAAGATTAGCAACCACTGCCTTCGACTTTGGTCACGGTGACGTTGAAACATCGGAAGCAGCTATGGTCGCCATATAACTTAGCGGCATCTATTTTAACACGATTTAACTTATTTTTAAAGAAGTCATATTTATACATTTGTGGCACGAAAGCAACTTAGAAAGTGGAGTACAGTATCAAGTGGAGCTTCTTTTTTAAGTGTTGTTCAGTGAATAATTTTTTTTGTTAGCGTAAAAATAGTTTTATTTACTAGACTAAGCTATTAGACATTAAGACGTGCCACAACATAATTTTAAACCTTCTGATGAAACATACTGAGCGGAGACTACGAGGTCTCATAAAAAAAACTGCACGTTCTACAGATAGTTCATAATAATGGTAGAATCAGTTAGAAGATATGCCATAAATGCAGATAAGTCTGAGAATTTTGAAGAAATTATAGATGTAGAAAATATTGAAGATATTCATGTTGTGAACTTTAAAAACTCAAATGACAAGGTATGTGTTACAAAAATGACCCATTTTGATAAAACTATTCTTCCCAAAAAGATGAGATTTTAATTAAATTTTAGTATTTATCTTGATAGAGTTGTGAACAGTTCGAAAAGGTTCTTCATGTTTAGAAAATTTGAATGACAAAATTTTTTGACTTTTAAAACTTGTATGCATTTCATTGTTTAGCTATTCAGTGAAGTAGCTTGTAATAATAAATGCGCGACTCCAACTCATCCATATCCCAGAGTCGGCTAAACGCGGACAAAGCCATCGCCAATCCAACCTACATCTGCCAGGTCACGGACGATCCCATTCTTTACTGCTTCGAAATAGATCGGGAAATGGAAACGTGCTCTAACATGGATAAAGAACTCAAAGTAAGTCAATTTATCAGTAGTAAAATATTTAGGCGAGGCAGAGCAACAAAAAACGAAATTCGCATTTATACTTTTGTCTATTTTTGCTCTAAAACGCTTAAAACTATTTTTTTCATAGTCAAACTCGCAACAACAAAGGGTACGATCATTGTTGGGGATTAAAAACAGATAGCCGCGCGCGGAAATGTTTCAGTACGTTTAAATTTGTATAAGTCTGAATAGTACTTATAAATTTTTAAAGAACTTTATAGTTCTCAAGTACAAGTAACGAAATATCTTATCTTCATAAAGGTCAAACACAAGCATTCAAATAGACGAGGGCATGACTAAAATTGTGAATGAAGCCCTAGATGATTTAACTATGATCTTTTTTAAGGTAAGCGATAAAAGATCTTGCGCGGCTGCCGATAAGACTAATTTCACTTATATAATTTGAAAAATCTCAATTACTTGTGAACGTTACGCTGAATTATTAGTGAATCGTGAAATATCTCCATTGTCTTCATCAGCTGTGCTCTCGGGATTGACTGATTTGGCAAACAGTTTTCACCATTAACGGCGAGATTTGACAGCATGGAGAACATAATTGATGAAAAATTGATGTCTGCACAGGTGAATATGCTGACATCGGTCAATACTGAGCAAACGTCTAAAGCCATGGAAAAAATAATAAGGTTGCATTTTTAACCATTGAAACTATGATTTATGCAAATTTGGCTGGGAAGTTAAATAGATTTTTGCAAATTTGTTTGTCCTTCAAAAGGAAGTGACTGAAGTTTCCTACTTATTAAAAAAAAGGGAAATGTGTCGTTTTACTTTCAACAATGCACAACGTCGACGTGATTGAAGAATCCATAGGAGATAAGAAACCAGAAATAATAACATTTTATAATCTAACGAAATGAGCAGTTGATGTTGTGGATGAGATGGAAGCAACCTATTCCACAGCAAGAGGCGCCAAGAGATGGCCAATGGTGTCTATGAATTTTATGAATGACATTCTATTCTATGTTGAATGTAGCGGCCATAAATGTAAGAATCATACTAATGTCCACCAAAACTCTACTCCTTCAGTACAAAAGTAGACAGTAGTTTTGAAAACTTTAGCTCTAAACCTGATCAAGAATTTTATTGAAAGACGCAATCACAGCAAGTATGTGTCCCGCAAGACTGCAAAAAAAGTTGCTTGAAAGCATGCGGAAAAGACGAACCGTCCTCCGTAAAAAGCAGACTTTCTTCAAAGGGATGGTGCAACATCTGTTCACGTAGCAGAGACAAAAAGTCATCGACTACGTGTTTTACATAGACTTTATATGTTAAGAGCATACTTTAAACATACAGTGGGCCACAAAATTGAGTATACACCATAGGAACTTGCAGACTTTTTGCAATTACAGAAGACGTATTGCTTTAAAGTTATTGAAATTTTTACCTAATATACTTTAGTCTATGCTTTACCGTATTATACTAACAAAATTGTTAAATTTGTTTATTTCCCCCCCCCCAAAAAAAAAATATAAGATCCGAGACGAGAGGAAAAACAACGCCACAAAATTAAGTATACACCCTTAGTTATATCCATTTAAACTGCAGAATAATATTTTGTTGCATAACCTTTTGATTGGATTAAAACTTGTAATCTTCTGGGCATAGATTCCACTATTGTTTTAGTGGTTTCAACAGAAATTTTAGCCCATTCTTCTCTCAGAACCTTCTTGAGATCGTCATTGCTCTTGATTTCATGTTCATGTACAGCTTTCTCTAATTGCGACCATAAATTTTCGATGACGTTTAGGTCTGGAGACTGGGATGGAGTGTGTAATTGCTTTTTGAAATGGTACAACTGTACAATCTTCGCTGTGTGCTTGGGGTCATTGTCCTGCTGGAATATGAAGTTCGACCCAAGAGCCAACTTACTAACACCTTTTTTCAAGTTATCCTTTAAAATCCCCAAATATACATCTTTGTCCATTATGCCATCAATAAAAACAAGATCTCCAACTCTTCCAGTCAACATACAACCCCAAACGAGGACAGATCCACCTCCGTACTTGACTGTCTAAATGGTGTTAGTATAGGATCCAGTGCTTTCAAAGCTTCTCTCCATATTTGAAATCGTCCAGCGCTTCCGTAAAGGTTAAATTTACTTTCATCGGAAAATATTACAGTGTTCCAGAAAGAAATAGGCTTTAAAAGATGTTCTTTAGCAAAAATCACCCTCTTTTGCCTGTTCACATAATTGATGAGTGGCTTTCGTATTGGTGTACGGCCGTGAAACCCATATTGGTGAAGGGTACGTCGAATTGTTTCACCTGATATATTTTTCCCGATTACATAGGACATCGATAAAGAAAGTTTAGAGACACTTAACTTCGGATCTTTTTTTACTGAGCGAATGATCTTCCTCTTAACTGTAGTACTCAGTATTTGCTTGCGTCCTCTTCCAGGAATATTGGCCGCAGATCCAGTTTTTTCTTAACTTCTGTAGTATTTTTTGGACCCACTTATGAGTGACACCAATTAAGGAAGCAATTTCTCGAAGAGATTTGCCTTCTTTTAACAATTTTACAACCAACAAATGTTTAGATTCTGTAGTTTATTTACAAGAGCTCATTTTATGAATTCTAATGAGAAAAAAATACTATCAAAAGCGTATAAGTGCTACGCAAGCGTTAAAAGTAGCAGCTAGTCCCGAAATATCTAAAAGAAAATTTCCAACTAAAAAAAGTTTTGGTAAAATGCACAAATTTAGGACGTGTATACTCAATTTTGTGGCGAATTTTTCCGTCTTTTCTTCGCATCAATTATTTTTTTGTAAAAAGTAAATTAACTATATAATTGTGCTATTGTAGGATGTTAAGGCTGAGGATAAAGTATTTAAAATAAAAAAAATCATCCATTTTAAATCAATATTTAATTTGTAAATCGAATAAGCCTGAGAGTTTACGAGGTGTATAGGGGTAAGTGGTGTACCTTGGACGTATGTGTACCTCGAACCTATGCTGATTCTAGCTCGATTAGCTTAGATATTGAAACAACACCACATGCAGTTAAAGTATTTGCTACCAGGGATCTCAGTGAAGTTCTATCTGTTTGTTTAAAAGGTCAATTTATTAAAGAGGTTTCGAAAAACTAAATTCACAGTTCAAAAGTAAATTTTTGTCAGATTCTTTAGTGTAATTTTTTACTCAAACATGTAGTGTTTATTCAGAAACGATGGTTATGCAATATAAAGCAAAGTTTTAGCTATAAAACAATGTGCTTGAAATTAAGTTAAGTCTAACCTTAACTTGGTGATTAACTATTTTGTTTTTAATATCCAAGTGGTGTACCTCGAACCTAATACAAGTGGTGTACCTTGGACTGGTCCAAGGTACACTACTATAGGTCTTATGTGCTTCAGATTGTTGAAAACCCTTTTTAAAATTCAAGTAAATTCTTTCTTTTGAAAAATTAAGTATTTTAAGCCATTAGTATGCAACCCTGATTTGTAAAATCTAGAAAAATGGAAATTTGTAAGAAATTTTGATATGATGTGATAAAGAATTTTTTTTGTAGTTAATTATTTAGATTTATGGAAGCCTATAAAATTTTAACCATATTGATATAATATCGAAAATAATTATTGCATGCTCATCTAAAAAGATATTTTTTATAATAAATATCTAAGCAGAACATCCTTTTTACGTTTAGGCCTAGTTGAATAACCATAGGGGGAAATATTTGAGTTTTTTTTCTCCAAATTTAGGACAGAAAGATAGCCAAATGTTTTTCCATGGCATGAAATAACAGTTTAATTTTATGCTGCATTTTAACGAATACACCCGAGAAAGATTGCATTGCAGCTGAAAAAGCCAAAAGGGCACTAAAAAACTAAGAAACCAGAAAGAAAACATAAGAAACATAGAAGTTAAGAAAACATAACCAATTACTGCAATCTTGGCTAGAAATAAGAGTAGGTTGTAAAATGTATTTTTGAATGTTATGTGGCTAATAAATATTGGTTTTCGGACTGTAAATCGAGTCTCCCTACCTGTTAATAATTGGTCCAAGGTACACTACCGGTTGGACCAAGGTACACCGCCCGTGGTGTACCTTGGTCCTAATTACAATTTTCTGTATTTATTTTTTTAATAGTTCAAATCATTTAAATAACATGTTAAAATAAATATATGTTGTATATAACAACATAAGTATTCAGTAAAAATATTTTTATTCACTTTTTGCAAGTAATTAAGAAAATAAAAATTGAAAAGTCAAAATAGGTCCAAGGTAACCCACCTTCCCCTACTCAGTTTTGTGGCTCACTGTATGTGTTAACTGCAGTGATCAAAGAAAATAAAAAGTAAGTTTCAAATTTAGTCAGATAAAACCAGCTTCAAATTATATTTTATTATTTTTAAAATTTATTTAAAATATTTTTCTTGAATAATAATATAGAATAATTTATAGAAGTCCAAAAAAGATTTATAATCGTACTGACATGAAACAAATCAAAATTTATACTAATTTTTAGATAAGTGAGTGGGGTTCATGTGGTTTGGTTTGGTTTGAATTATCGTCGCACTAGAGCTACACGAGGGCTATTGGCGACGGCTGTCGTGTTTTAGAACCACAGTCAGGTGACGAGCCACACCTGAATAGGCACCCAACGCAACCGTTAAGGGCGACATCGTACGCTACGTTAGGACTTTGAAGGATATTTAACGTGCACTCCCTTACACGGGGTATTATTCGTCGGACATTTTTGGCTGCACGGGCCGTTTATAGGCCGGCAGCTATTTTGGCGATGCCCGGACCCGAACCTGGGACCTTCCGCATGCTAATGCGAGTGCTTAACCGACTGGGCTCCCCAGCCCCGGGGTTCATTTGGACCCATCGCGAGCGTCTGTGCATGTTCGTATCTAAGGCGCAAGTTCTGCCGGTTAAACCCAATGGACAAATTGTACGGAATAGGGGAGGTTGGGTATGGTTCTGACAGTCACCATATTAGCGAAATAATAAAGAATATCGGGTTGGGTGTAAGGGGTAAGGATCAGCTTGTCTGTCTGAACATGTGTGACAGTGTACCATCAGCCATCGCACGACATTAACCCTAGCAGAGGACTCGATTGCCTTTTGACTGTCAAAAGTAACCATTTGTATTCCATTTCTTTTAGTAACTGTTGTTATGTAAGAAAAGAGTAATTGAAAAGCCAATCAAAATTAAACAGGGTATAAAGCTCACCTCCAAGGAGGAACAAACAAAAAGATGGGTTGAGCTTTTGCAGGAGACTTTGAATAGATCCGACTTAACGGTATTGGAGAACATCCCGGAACAACCGCTGGAACATTTGAATATAAACACAGGTCCAATTACAAAACATGAGGTGCTACAAGCAATAAAATTGCTAAAATGTGGTAAAGCTGATGGCAGTGACAACCTACCTGGGCAACTCTTCAATTAGAGTTCAGAGATGGCATCTGAAGTTTTGACTGACCTATTTAACACAATTTTGGAAAATGAAAAGTGGCCAAAAGATTGGGATGAGGGGCCTTCGATAGTATCCATAGGGATACATTATGGAAACTTCTCAAATATTATGGAATCCCTGAATGCTTTGTAAACATTATCAAAAATATATATGAAAATTATCGCATCAGAGTCATTCATGGTGGCCACCAATCACATGCCTTTGAGGTAAAATCTGGTGTTCGTCAGGGATGCATACTTTCTCCCACAATCTTTTTGATTGTCATCGACTATATTATGAAAAAGTTACCAAACAAAAAAGGTACGAGATGGAATCTAAACGAACATCTGACTGATCTCTGCTTTGCAGACGATCTTTACTTGATGTCTAGCACTCTCCAAGACATGCAGACAAATACAACGATTCTAAATCAAGAGGCAAGGAAACTAGGGTTAAATATTAAAAAAAAAAAGACAAAATTATGAAAATCAACCCCAAACAGACAAATAGCATCTATTTAGACAATAAAATAATAGAAGTAAATACTTTTACGTATTTACGTTGTATAATTAGCAATGAGGGAGGAACAAATGAGGATATATTAAACAGAATAAATAAAGCTCGAATAAGCTTTTCTATCCTCAATAAATTCTGGAAAAATAAAATATATCGCTTTCAACTAAAATAAGAATTTTTAACACAAATGTAAAATCCATATTATTATATGGAGCGGAAGCATGACATGGAAACAAATCAAACATGAAAAAACTTCAAATCTTTATTAATAAATGCCTTCGAAAAATTCTTAAAATCAAGTGGTTCCATAAAGTAACAAATGCTGAAATATTAAAAACATGTAATCAAAAAACAATAGAATATGAAATTAGAAAACGTAAATGGCGGTGGATTGGGCATGTGCTACGCAAGCCGGAAAAGTTCAAAGTAAAAGAGGCCTTGGAATGGAACCCGCAGGGCAAAAGGAAAAGAGGAAAGCCGAAAACAACGTGGCGTCGAACAATTACCAACGAAGTGAAAGAACTGAACAAGTCATGGGGAGAGATCAAGACCATCGCAGCCAACAGGGTGAGGTGGCGGACCATGACGGAGGCCCTATGCTCCATGTTGGAGTGAAAGAGGTATAAGTAAGTAAGTAATTATGTGTACAAATAGAGTAATAAATTTTTTCCTTGTTATAAGTTAGACTTTAATAATGAAATACCAGTGAATACTTTGAATGTATATTATTTTGTATTGTCATGGCGATTTTTTTTTTTTTTTTTTTTTGCAAAAGAGTGCTCTGGGTGAGGCTGTGACATAATTGGTGGGTACGGTTGTGACACAGTAAAATTTATTTATTTTTCCTTTAAAAGCAGCCTAGAAAACGTTTGAAGAAGACAGAAAGGGTATAGTGTGATCTAAGAAAGTATGAAGAAGCTTTTATAGAAGTGAAACGCGGGATTTCATTGCGAAGAGCTGCGAGCTATCACCAAATTAATCGTACGTAATTGTTACGATACATTTGTATCGATACAAGCATATATATTTGCTCTTCAACAAAATTGTCGTTCCACAGAATTTGAGGCGATCCATGCTCGAATTGATTCACGAGGCTTATTTTGTCATAAACAAATGTAAACAAAGAGCTTAAAGAAATCATCTTAAAGGGACCTTCAACACCCCTCTTGATGTACGATTTCAACTTTATACCTGCAAAGTATGCAAGAGGATATTTAAAGACGCTCCTTTAAACACAGTGAGGAAGAAATTAAAGCTGTGTCTAATATGAGAGATGAAAATAATTTGTTATTGTTCCGAGTCACAGGATTTTTATACAGAAGATGATGAATCTGATTCACAAGACATTGACATTTATGTGTCTTCAGGATCCGAGAAAAATTATTTTGCTTGTAAAATGTGCAATCAGCAGATCAGGCGTAATTGTGCTCTTGAAAGTCAGTTCAAAATGCATACAGATAAAATTTCTGAAGATTTATTAACTTTAGAACTAAACATGAGCGCAATGCCTTACCCGTGCAATATTTTCAATAAACAGTTTGCTTTTAAGCGTTTTCTCAGAGAACATCTTCGAACTCATACAGCAGAGGCACCTTATTCTAGAAAACGGGACAGTAGACAGCTATATTGTACAAGGAACTTTTGCACCCCTCTTTACGTCTAATTTCAATTTTACCCCAGCAAACTGTGACAAAAAGTTAGCGTATGAAAAGATTTTGAAGACACACATGCTTCATCGCAGTGAGGAAGAAATTAAAGCCATAAAGTAATTGCTTTTTTTGGAGTGCTTCATCTACTGAAAAATGATTTTCTTCAAAAGGGGGAATCCATAAATTAGGTCGAGCAATTTTGATAAAGTTTTTACTACGTCCCCCCCTGGTAACGTTTCGTGATATTTCGCACGACCCCTCATAAACTCACACGATAGTTTTCAAAATTCGTATATTTTGTTATTTGAAACTTTTTTTGACGATCGGAAACCTCAAAATGCGTAATAATCGACTACCAACCCCAAATTTTGATAGTCCAAACAGTTGGTGGAAAACATGTTAAAATACTTCAAAATCGCATTTAATGCACATTTCGTCTACTTTTAAACATTAGTATTAAATCTTTTTTATAAACTTATACAAAACTGATACAAGGTGAGTATAAACTTACTCAAAAAATGATGCTTCTCTCTTGATACTAGTTAATTTTAAGCGTATATTATTTTTGGACCACTTTGCGTTAAAAAACGTAAAAAACCTCTTCTACATAAACTGAACTTTATATGTAATTACTACATGAATGAGAAGTGCATTCTCGATGTCGAACCAAAGGATGTCTTAACCCACGACACCGGGTTCTTAGTGGCATGCTATAGAAGCATGACAATTATATTGAAAATAGGTTGGAGCAAAAAGGGGAAGGTAATCACACAATAACACATTATCTGTTGCAAACTCTACTTTTAGTGACATGTCCGCACCATCGAATGAAAGTGTGGTGACCAACAAATAATGGTTAACGAATGCAGAATAAATCAACAATACTTTGTTATTGAATGCAGGTACTTTCTTTACTGAAAATTTCATTCTAGAGACAAGTATGATTAATTGAATTAATTGTTAAAGAATTCTTTCAGATTAATATCCAAAATTGAATAACTACCAAATTTTAATTTTATTTCCTTTGAAGCATTTCTATTCGCAAAATTGCATGTATTTGTTGATCAAATGAGTTTTTAATGATAAACTTTAATTTTGTTTGAAAATCTATAAATTGTTTTGGAGATAAAAGCCTTTCAATAAGTTTTTTAAATTATATTCATACTTTTTTTGTTCCCCAATTTAAAAATAAAAAAATAATGTTAAAATGCAAATATGATATCCCTTTTAGGAATGTACTACTTTTACTTATACAATTAAGTACCCGAGAAGAAGATTTTGTTTCTTTTAAAGTCAAACTTGCGCTATACAAGGGATATTTATCTTAATAATATAATAAATTTCAGGTATTCATGTGTCGATAGAAACTGTTCTAAACAGAAAAACTAATATTTATTGCCTATATCTTTATGTCTCACTACATAATACTGCATTTTAAGCAATTTAGGTGAATGAAGCAACATAAATAGGAAAGAAGCAGCATAAACACCTCACAATAAAATAAAGAGAATCACTGCTATATCTTCAAAATATTCCTCATTGCCGTGGTTTACCCCCACTTGGGGGATATATTAAAAGTTAGGTTTAAACTAGTGTGGTAAGAAACAAACGAAATTGGCTATTCTCTTTAAGAAAAGTGTAAGCCTAGGGCGAATTGAGCTACAAACCATCTCATATAAGAAGTTTAAAATATGACAAGAAGAAGTATTGTGAGAGACTGATAATGTTGGAAAATGTAGAATCTTGTTACAATCGGTTATTTGCTCTTAAATTTCATAGGAACCAGAAAATACATATACCGACCACCACCTATTCAGGTGTTGGCACGTCACCTGACTGTGGTTCTAATATACGACGCCCGTCGCCAATAGCCCTCGTGTAGCTCTAGTGCGACGATAATTCAAACCTAACCAAACTATACCGACCACCTAAATTTCATAGAGTAGACACAACTTGTATCATATCTAAATTACGAGAACATCGCAAGTGTGTTTTGTTCATTTTTCTGAGTGAGAATTTCTCGTTTATCACGTTCACGCCGGCGCCGATTTTAATTTGTTTTTCTACGAGGCTGCACTCGAATCAATGCTGCGCTTCATCTGACGGCGCGGCGTTCAAATTAATGCTGCGCGAAATTTTTACCTGTTTACACCTGCATACGCACTTAATGTTTGGTCAGTATACAATGATAGCCTATTGTGCAAGTTGTAAATTCGTGCCGATTTTTCTTCCTGGCCACAGATTTGTGCCCGAAAGTTTAACTAAAAAAGCGATTAGATTTGTTTTTAGTTTTTGACCTCATAAAAATAGGCAACATTGATATGGAAATAAATTATTCTGATGAATCTACAAATAGAAGCAGGAAAACAAAGACGTCAAGATTACTGATACTTTCTTCCTCTTCAGACGAGGATTTTGTTAGTGTAAACAGTGAAGCGAACGAATGTTTTACGGACGAAAAAGATTTGGTGTCTAAATCAGATAGCGATGAAGAATGGCAGAAAGTAAAAAATAGAACTTCAGTAACAAATGAGTTTACGGAAGAAGAGGAATTTGTGTGTGAAAAAACTGACTGTAGCGACAATTTTGCTTTATACCGACTATTCTTAATGGATTACACAGTAGATTTGATTGTTTACTGAAGATCGGTTGTACAAAAGTAGAAATATTATTGAAGCAATTGTGGATACCTTCAAGTTGTCAAACCTGGCAAAAATATTGTTATCGTATGATATCCGTGGAGAGGACGTCTAGGTTTTCGTCAGTACAATCAAAGACAAGGGACACAAGTATGGCGTAAAATTATACAAATTGTGTTTGCCTGAAGGCTACACTTGTAATATAGAAATTTATGCCGGGAAAAATACTGTAATTGAAAAATCACATTTTCATGATGTAGTAATAAGGTTACTAGATGGTTTATTACTTGAGGCTCGCATAATATTTCTTGATAATTATTATACAAGTGTCCCTTCGGGCAAATGACTTTTAGAGAAAGTGCTGTCGCTAGTGTGTGTCATGATTTTGGGTGGTCTTTTGGGATAACTTTGAACCTTTCAGCCAATATGTTTGAATTATTTAAACTTAATCACGATGCGATGCATCGGACTGTCCTTCGGCCCAGAATATATGTACTTCGATGCAGATAAATATAAAATCGATGGCCTCAAGAAACAGTGTTCCAGCTACCTGATATCGCAAACATTCAAAGCATAGACCTGAAATCTTATGCAAGGAACTTCTTCCATGCTCATGCTAGAGAAGTAATGACCTCTAACAGTTGGAAGTTGAAGAAGAACAATCCACTTTTAGCCTTGGAAATAATGTAAGGGTTCATTTGTAACAAGATCGTAATATAAAGTTTGGGAATTCGGTAAGACACCAAGTTCAAAATTAAAAATCCACTAAATATAAGGACTGAATACAGGCACGAATGGTGCACCCTGCCAAAGGACTGCTTGCAGACATGAACAGTGCACCCTGCCAAAGGAATGCCTGTAGGCCGATAGTGTTTTTCTACACCCATAGTGCTTTTATTGATCTTTTAAATTTTTATTATAATGACAACCTTTAAGAAATGTCGCTTATAACATCTGGTGGAGAGAGTCCAATTACTAGTAAATTCGATCTTGGCTTACCTTCTTATGGTTCAATTGAAAAAATGTTTGATTTTACGTACAAATAAATAGTCGTTTTTCCCAAAGACGCTGACATTTTCCTGCAGGATAATGCAGACCACTATTAAACGTCGAAAATGTCTACTGCGCACCATGTTACATCAAGTGAGCTTCCTCTGGAACATTGAAAGATCCAGTTTCCAACCGTGATATCCTGAAGCATGGTACGTCAACATGAAAAGCTCCTACTTTCTACAATATTTAAGAAGATAGATAGCCGAAAGATTCTAAGTAGCTACTTTAGGTTGATGAAGCACGAAGATGCAAAGCCCTCAAATCAGTAAAAAAATGTATATAACTAGCTTGGCATTTTAATTAGTATAAGACTATATTTTTTGTTCAATTTTTAAGAAATAAAAAGCGGAAATACAAATAAAATTTACAATTCAGCTTTTAGAAATTGAATACACAACAACGTAATTATACAAATGAAATGTGTTACATTATTTTCTCACTGTAGACAACGTTTTAATTAAATTTTATTATTTATTTTGATAGAGGTCTGAACAGTTCGAAAAGGTTCTTTATGTTTAGAAAATTCTAATGACGCAGAATTTTTAAACTCTTAAAACTTGTATGCATTTCACTTGTCAGTATATATGTGCCTTTTTGCACGTCTAGTTTTGTGAGATCTGTTATAGGAGATTTTGTGATTATTACTGTAACATGAAAGTAGGTTTTGAAGTTATTTTTTTAACTTCTTGTTTATAAGTGAAAATCCTCACGCTCAGTATGCAATAAATGTTTTTTCTTCATCATAAATTATATATCTTAGTACTAACGTTTTTCTCTTTTTCTTGCAGGCTGTCTAAAGATGTCGAGCCATAAACAGAATAAAAATGGCTAAAAGGTGGGATGAGAAGGGTTAAAAAACTCCCATTGGATATTAAATATAAAGAAAGTTTAGAAATATATATTTTGACAAATCTAAAACAACTTACGAAAACGACAGTGGAACCACATCATAAAGAAAAGGGTCTTTTTGGTTTCGATAAACGTATTATAGATGCGCGACTCCGGCTCATCCATGTCCCTGATTCGGCTAAACGCGCACAAAGCGATCGTCAATCCAACCTATATCCAACAGGTCACGGATGATCCCATTCTATACTGCTTCGAAATAGACCGGGAAAACGACTGAAGGGAATGCATCGTGGAGGATGCTACTTGCGAGCTGCTCTCATTAAAACCTACAGGCATAAACGTTGCGCCCTGCCGAAGGACTGAATACTGGCACCAACGGTGCGCCTTGCAGAAGGACGGCCTACAGGCATGAACGTTGCGCCTGGGCGGAGGACTGCCTACGGACGTGAACAGTGCTCTCTGCCGAATTACTGCCTACGGGGCGGACTGGCTAAGATTGGCCCACTCGGCGCAGTCGTGACTTTGGACCACCATACCATAATACAGGATATCGATGTATAAGTTTATTAATTAATCAACTGTTTTGATTAAAAGTAAAAAATTCAATATGAAATTTAAAGAAGTTATGTTATCTTTAATTATCCTTATAACATCCATATACGTTTATTTTACAAATATCCATCAAAAAGCCTAGATAATTCCTTGGAATTACAAGCCATGACATCCATAGCTTTTTCATAGTCGTACTTAAAATCTCTTTCAACAAACAAGAGCATTAAGTACTCAAAGCGATCTTGTCCCATGTTCGAGAACAAACGATTTTTTACGAGCTTCAAAATCGAAAAATAGCGTTCACATGAAACTTGTGTGCATGAAAAAGTCAACATATATTTATACGCCCTGTGCAATGAAGGGTACGTCGGCCCATAAAGATTGAGATTATGCAAAAGTTTGAAGGCACAAACTAAGCAATTTTTTCATTGTTTGCATTTTAAACTTTGACTTTCCATTAGTAGATTTATTTGTATTATAAAATTTGTTGGCCCCCTTCAGATAATATATATAGCTAAGAGGCAATGTGGACCAATGGGCCCAAATAGGACCACATATTGGGCTCAATTTGAAAAAATATATATCAGGCCCTTTTTATGTATAATGTATATACGGCGAGGCCTCAGAGGAAAAGTGGGTTCCTGCTCCCGATTTGAAAAATGTCGGCCCATTTTATATATAATTTATATTGGGCCCCCAGAGGCCATAAGTGACCTCTGATGGGCACAATTTGAGCAAAATTTATAGGCCCTTTTTTATATATAATATATATATATATAGGAAGCCAGCCTCAGAGGCAATGTGGACCTATAGGCCCAAATAATAACCACATTGGGCTCAATTTGAACGCAAATTTTCGGCCCCTTTTATATGTAATATATATAGGGTGTTTCAGAAGCAAAGTCGGCCCCTTGGCCCGATTGAAAAAAATGTGGGCCCCTTTTATGCTCAATGGCAGCCAATGCCTTTTAGACATAATTTTAATTTATTTCAAAAATATTAAGTTGTTTTCTCTTATTTTGAAAGTTTTAATACACACTTAAGTATCTGTAGATTTTTTCCCCACTTAAACGAACATTATCACATTGATTTTGGCCCACTTGACAGTTTGGCCCACTCGGCGATTGCCGACTAGCCGCCCGGGCCAGTCCGCCCCTGGAACAGTGCTCTCTGCCGAATTACTGCCTATAGGCCGATAGTGTTTTTCTACAACCACAGTGGTTTTTTATAGATCTTCCTTTACGAAATGTCTGTTATAACATCTGGTGAAAAGAGTCCAATTACTAGTGAATCCCATATCGGCCTACCTTTTTATGGTTCAATAGAAAAAAAAGTCTGACTTTTAGGTACAAATAGAGTCGTTTTTCCCGAAGACTGACTTTTTGCTGAAGGGTAGACTAACCAGTGAATGAACACTTAAGCGCAATTTGTTTCAAGAAAATTCATACATTTATTGAAAATATATGTGGGTTTATTCCAATGTGAACACATGTCATTATATGTAAATTCTACAAAAAAATTTGATTTATATTGGATTGCTTTGGGTCTTTTGGGGGGTCCAAATAAAAATTGGTACAAAAGCCAAGCGAATGAACAGTACTTTTACTAGTGAATGAACACAAATGTCCAGTAAATAAACATGTTTGATTTTATTTAATGGCCAGGAAAACCAATCAGATGTCAGATAGCTTCCTACTAGATGAGAGGAAGTCAGTGTTGCATCCAGTGGAATGATTGTCTACCCTAGGATAAAGCAGCCCACTATTAAACTTGGAAAATGTCTACTGCGCAACATGCTACATCAAGTGAGCTTCCTCTGGAACATTGAAGGATCCAGTTTCGATCGTGATATCCTAAAAAGTACGGTACATCACCATGCAAAAGCTCCTACTTTCTACAATACTGTACAACATAGATAGCCGATAGATTCTAAGTAGCTACTTTAGGTTGATGAAACACGAGGAGGGTGCGGGGCCCTTGAATCAATAAAAATGTATATAACTAGCTTTGCTTTTTAATTTGTAAAAGATGATATTTTGTGTTCAATTTTCTAAAGAATGAATAGCAGATATTCAATTAAATTATCACTTCAGCTTTTAGAAATTGAATACATAACAACGTAATTACACAGATGAAATGAGTTACATTATTTTCTCACTGTAGACTACATTTTAATTGAATTTTAGTACTTATCTTGATAGTAGAGATCTGAACAGTTCGAAAAGATTCTTCATGTATAGAAGATTTTAATGACACAAAGTTTTGACGTTTAAAACTTTTATGCATTTTATTGTTTAGCTATACAATGAAGTTGTTCGCATAAAAGAGAGTGAACCTGGATGAAAACCTGTAGTCGTTAAAAATTATAATTCCAAAACTTTTAAGCTTGAATTCAAAAGCTACAAAAGGAATTTCAACAAATTGCTTTATTTAGAAGA
Source organism: Hylyphantes graminicola (assembly GCA_023701765.1). Taxonomy (NCBI): domain Eukaryota; kingdom Metazoa; phylum Arthropoda; class Arachnida; order Araneae; family Linyphiidae; genus Hylyphantes; species Hylyphantes graminicola. Next base: position 38,243,007 of record CM043123.1, read on the forward strand.
ACTATATAGAAACTATATCGAAATATTCTTTTAGGTTCCACAGAACATACCCTCACCTTTAGTAATTTATAATGGAAGTCTACAAAGTACCTTTGGTACTTCAAAATTTCGAAAGGAGAATATATCTGTGACGTTTCCTATGCAACATAAGGGCTGAATATTCTGACAGCATTGGATGTAATTTTCAATTTCAAAAATAACGTTCAATTCAAGAAATCCAACTATATTCCAGCACTTACATATGAAATCACTTATCCAACTGACCTGCTTCAGCGATATGCTTTACTAGTTTGTCAAAAAAAGCATAGTTGCCGGCAAATATTTCACCAAGCGTTCGTTTGGGCGTAATATTGAAGCGATCAAAAGCCTCACATAGCAACCTGTTTATGCGTTGGTTTTAGACTTAGTAACAATTATATCTTATTCTTATCTCCATGAAGGGGACACTTATTTGCGCCACCCTGTATCAGTTAACTATATTCATCTTGTATTTTATTAATCTCTCATCAATGCACTGGAAGAAGGGAGAATGAGAGCTGCTGAACAGCGCATCCAGCTAAATGAGAGCATGAAAGGTCTTTAGAATCAGCAAATGAAACAAAAAGAGGTGGTCGAGATCAGTAACGTTCTGGAAAAATGTGACCGACTCTTCAAGCAAACGGTTCAGCAAGAAAAAGTCACTGTCAAGAAACTCAAATACGCAGAAAAGGTAAAAGACCATCCAAAGTCAACCGGCAGGAACGCAGCATTAATTGATAATCATTTCAAGTGAGAACAACAGGTTGAAGAACTTTCATTGGAGCATGAAATAGTTTTGTTTGGAGTTTTAGTAACTTATGTGATGTTTTGAAAGGGCGGGATTGTGAAGAATGAGCATTGAGCATGAACAATTTATTTTTTTGGTGTTAGTTGCTTTAACAAATGTAATTAAAATCACATGCGAGAATAACTATTTAAAATTATTCAACAGAAGTTGATTAAAATATTTTTTAAGCTGTTAGTGTTTTTTAAAAATATTATTTGGTATTTGGTGATAATTCCGATTATGTATAATTCCATATATAAGTATCGAAATGAAGACTGCCTAATTGGGTCTTCTTTAATCCCTGTTGTCACAAATTAATGAACAGAAAATTTATGTTTTGCATCTGGTATATACTTCTTGTAATTACATTTGATTTCACTAACTATTTTGTATTACAAATAATCAAATGAATAATTTATATATATTTTATGAAACAGGCTTCCAAGGGTACGTTATCATGATAAATAATTTTTTAAATGTTATATGCACATTTTTATCAAAGTTTGTCACAGGCCTTTTTTATTTTGATTTTGATGAATCTTGCAGAACCAACGATTTGTATGTTTGTGTCGTTTTATTGACAGTCCCTATTTTAATGAAATTATTTTGCTTCGATTTAAAAAAGTACTAAATCAGCAGATTGAGATAGTCTAGAGTTTAAAAAATTTTATTTACAAAATAAGGGATATATATAGTCTTGCAACTGAAAAAAATTTTGGCATGCTGAACTTCCCACTGTAAGTTCGTTCCTTTTTTTTTTTTTTTTTTTACTCAGCACCCCAGTAAGTGCAATGGTGACCGGCGGTCTTTTGATACCTTCCTCCGACGTTGACAACTATGCCTGATTAACAAATCTAAGGCTTTAGAAAACGGCTGTAGTAACTTTGTCCTCTTCCAGGAAAATAGTTCGGGGGGAATCCCAAAGAACACACCAAGGGACCTAAAAGCCGAAATCGGCCCGAAAATAAATGCCCACAGCCACATTGAGAATCTAGAGCTCACCAGGAACAATAAAATCGTTGTGACCACCTCGATTCGTGAATGCGATTGGCAAGAAAAAAATTCCCACAAAAAATGATAATAAAAAATGCGTATAATCGGATTATATCATAGGTATTTTTTCTTGTATATTTCAATGTCACAGTACAATTCAATGTCACAGTACAGTTGTGGTTTGAAATTTATCAACAAAACCATTTATAAGAAAGAATGTGCAGCTTCCGTTTTCTGGAGCACCTGTGGTGGTGGAAGACTGTCTTGGCGTCTTAGCCAGCTAGTGTTAGCTGGGAATGATGGAGTGGCCTTCACGCCTTGGGTGACCCTTCCAGGAGTAAGAACTCCCGACGTACATCGCCCACTCCTCCTAGGAACACTTGAGGCTGCTAGCAGGTTATGGTTATGTTTGAATTATCGTCGCACTATAGCTACACGAGGGCTATTGGCGACGGGCGTCGTATTTTAGAACCACAGTCAAGTGACGAGCCGACACCTGAATAGGCACCTAACGCGGGTGACATCGTATGCAGCGTTAGGACTTTGAAGGATATTTAAGGTCTTGTACACATGAGGGCGTTAGACGCCGCGTTGAGCGCGCGTTGGCAAATTGTGAAACCGTACACATGAGGGTGTTGGACGTCGATTCGAGTGCACGTTGGCTGACAGCGCAAGACACGGCATCCGGCAGTTGGACCAGCGTACTCAGTGAGAACACATGGAGTTAGAGGAGTTTACCTGTTTTTGGTTATTGTACCGTAGATACAAGGCTCGGCAAAGAAGACAAAGACGATGGTGGGTTCATCCCCTAATAGATGACCGGTTAGCAATGGGTTCATTTGTGACGCTATACCCAAAATTAAGGGAATACCACAACAAGTTTTTCAACTACTTCCGTATGAGTATAAGTTCATTTGATGAACTATTATCTTTAATCACTGATGACATATTACCTTGTGAATATGTTGTGAGGGATGCAATTTCACCAGAAGAAAAACTCGTTGTAACATTAAGGTATTTTATTACAATTCATATTACACGTTTAACTATAAGAATGACAGCAATATTTTTTATTAAACCAAAATTAGGAAAAAATTAGCCTAATTGATCCATTGTACATACACAAACAGAACAAAACAATGGTAAGATCACTCACAGATCACACAATTCATGTCAAAACCGAGCAAAAGCGCGCGCTCGACTGAGCACATGTGTACGTTCTAATGCCCAGTATAGTAACTCGAAGCGCGCTGCAAACGTAGCGATTGAAGTGAAAACTACAAGCGTCGCGTTTTGGCGACGTTGATTCAAAGCGCGCGTTTGCATGTGTACGATCCCATTTGTTTCTATGTATTTGGCTAACGCGCGTTTGACAAACGAGCGCTCAACGCGGCGTCTAACGCCCTCATGTGTACAAGGCGTAACATGCACTCCCTTACACGGGGTATTATTCGTCAGGCAGTTTTGGCTGCACGGGCCGTTTATAGGTCGGCAGTTATTTTGGCGATGCCCGGACCCGAACCTGGGACCTTTCGCATGATAGGCGAGGGCCTAAGCGACTTGACTCCCCAGCCAATGGCCGCTAGCAGGACTTAAGGGGGGTTATGATTGCATATAGCTTTTTTCAACAATGGTGAGAATAGTGATTGCAAAAGGAATTTAAAATAGGCAAGAATGGTTCAGACTGAAGGATGGTTGGACGATAAGAATGGAAATTCAAAGGGGCATGAACATGAATGAAAGGGGCTTTCATTCATGTTCTCCGCCGATCGATCGGTGCTCCGATTGGTGATATGTTTCCTCGTGACATTAATTAATCAATCGAGGGTCGGTAGTTTATTTTCATTCCACATTTCTGTTACCAACCAGGATCTGAAACATGTCCAATACAATCTTATTTTAATGAAGTCATTTTAAAACTGTTTAACACGTTGAATGCCACCCTACGAAATGTAGCGTAGTTATTTAGCTCAATTTGATAACGTTCATAGTACCATTTCGCCAACCATTCGTATGCGTTCAAGTTCTTTTGAAAACTCAATAAACATGGTCTTGACGGTTAAACAAACTAAACTATCTAGCTATTTCTTCTACCTTTTTGTATAACATTTAATTGGCACCTAATAATTCCAGATACGACTACGGAACTTCCATACATAGATTTTAAAGCTCATGCAGTTATAAGTTGTCTTATTACGAAGTGTATATCATATTGACGACTCGAATATAATAGTATAGTCGAATTAGGGAGGGGTAGAAAAAATTGGAACTTAAACTATTCTTATTGCAAATGATAGGTAACATGCTTCTAATGAACATACAAAAAAATCGCAACCTATACTGTCGCGACAACTATGTTTTTTTTTGGCCGCCATCTTTTAAAAATCATTTAAAAAATCGTAATAAGTCATGTTTGGTATCATATTATAGCAAATTTTATGCTAACAAAGAATATGATTTGGGTTTTTATAACTAAAAATTATGTCAGAGTTGATTTTGGAAAAAAACGATAGGTAAACGGCCAAAGATAGTCAGTGCGCGCAAGGGAACAACTCCTCAGAGATATTCCCACGCGTGCCGCATCCCTCTGAGATGCCCAACGCAAGTTTGCTACTTTGCGACTACAAGTAATGCTTCAATGAAAAACAATAAACTTGGATTCCCAACAATTAGCAAAAAACGATTGGCCAAGTTGTTCCGACAATGTAGTCTTTATCCCCAAAATTCTTTGACAATAGGGAGGTGCTAAGTGTTATATTCCAAGTCAACAACGCTTGGGCAGGGGCTATTTATAGAGATAGGATGTACATCTGACAACTGCTTTTTGTTATAACTCCTATTTTACATTACTCTGTCATTCGGCGACTTTTATGACATACTTTTGCGAATTGTGTCTTTATTTCTAGAACCTGAAACATGCTTAAACGCTAATAGAAGCGAATCTTACTCATGTTCTTTCTTTTAAAAAATGGAAGACATTTGCCTTGTGTTTTAATGCGGTTTGTGACAAGACTCTGCATGTATCATCGACAGCAAAAGGCTTGACGGGATTTATCAATGCTAGTAATCAAAGTTGACAATTTTCATGAACTTTTCAATCCCGTACCTACTGGAGTTAAAGTACAAAAAGAATGCCGTCATGAATACACGAATCAAAACAAAGTTAAGAACCATATCAAACTGAGAACAATGCAAGATCCACCGAATACCACTAGAACCCCATGATGAGGTGTTGGAGCATTTAATTTAAAAGAAAATTGTGTTTTGTGGCCGCATATTAAAAAATTTTGAAGAACGTATGAAACAGTCTTCCCTGTGTGTTACTTTTAAGTTTCGTGAAAAAATTGTGAAAACCTGTAATACTAGAAGTGATCTATGGGCAGCTGACGTACATGCGATGATACTTTCTTTCATAGATTTATCTGCTGCTGAAGCTCGATATCACCAAGTTTGCAGTGTGAATTTCAGAAATGGTAAACCCATTCCTGCTACGTATGGTTAGGTTAGGTTTGAATTATCGTAGCACTAGAGCTACACGAGGGCTATTGGCGACGGGCGTCGTATTTTAGAACCACAGTCAAGGGACGTGCCGACACCTCAATAGGCATCCAACGCAACCGTTAAGGGCCACATCGTACGCAGCTTTAGGACTTTGAAGAATATTTAACGTGCACTCCCTTACACGGTGAATTATTCGTCAGACATTTATGGCTACACGGGCCGTTTATAGGTCGGCAGTTATTTTGGCGATGCCTGGACCCGAACCTGGGACCTTTCGACTAGGCGATTGCTTAACCAACTGGGCTCCCCAGCCCTTGCAAAGTATGGAGATAGTAGAAGATTGCCATAATCAGTAGGCCTCCCGGTTGACAATGACTGTTCGGGGGCTTTTGCGAAGACGTGTACGTTGCTTCAAGAAAATTGCCAACAGCCAATATCAGTCACTGACCTACTGGAAAAAATTAGGAGGCGAGCCTCATGCACCGAAGAATATAGAGAACAAATTGAAAGACTGGTTTGGGGACGACATAATAATATCAGGCACATACAGGAGATGCGACATGATAGTATTCGGAAAAATTTTATCAAACATTACAGACTATCAAAAAGAAAACAGACTTGAAATCCCTAATAAAGAAAAATTCAGATTAATCGCATCTGAGGAAAAACTTATCCGAACTGAAATTTGATGTGCAAAAATAAGGACTTTTATCCTAGTGCACGCATTAACAGGTTGTAACACAACCAGTGTGCTATTTGGAAAAAGTAAAATTTCGGCTTTCAAAAGCATTACAAAATCAAAACCTTAAGTGAATGGTTTTACAAATATGGGTCATCATCTGATGATGTAAGTACGGAATATTTGGTAGATATTGGCTGTAAAATTATTGTGTAGCTTCATGGAGGTGACATCGACCTAAGCATAATAAATATGTTGCGTTATGATTAGGTTCGGTTTGAATTATCGTCGCACTAGAGCTACCCGAGGGCTATTGGCGACGGGAGTCGTATTTTAGAACCACAGTCAGGTGACGAGCCAACACCTGAAGCGACGGGGGTCGTATTTTAAAACTACAGTCAAGTGATGATACGGCTGCAAGAGCCGTTTATAGGTTGCCAGTTAATTTGGCGATGCAAGGACCCGAACCTGGGACTTTTCGCATGCTAGGCGAGTGCCTAACCGATTGGGCTCCCCAGCCCCATGTCACGTTATGAACATTATGTACAAAAATGTCTTCAGCTAAAAATACTTTGATATTGCTCTGTTATACCCCCAACACAAAATGCAGCAAAATACCACCTCCTTCGAGTGCATTTGCAGTGTATTATTTGGTAAAACTTCAATTTGCCCTCTCCTGATCCCATACAATGGGGTTGACAGTTCATCGATAAACAGTATCCCATAATAACAGACTTAAACCACGCACAGCAAGCTGAAACTTTTAAATATAATTAAATGTGCCGGTCAAAACAGTTCTGAAGAAACCTGAGCACTAGGAAAGGTACTTGCCTCCGATATGAACTTCCATGTTCAGTAGTTTGCAAAAACTGTTGTAGAATCGATTGTGCAAACATTTTATACAGATTTGATTTCGATGATGATGAAGATTAGGTTTATTTTAATTTAATAAACCACCTGTAAGATTTTTCAACTTGTATATTATCATTTAATGTACATTAAAGTGTAAAAAAAAATAATTTCTTTTTATTCCTTTAAACACGATATTTTTAACAAGCCAGCTTTTAAAACTAATTTGCTTAAAGAAAACATTTTCTTTCAAAACCAAACATTTTAACTTTAAAATAATACAATTTTCTCTGTATGAATGAAATTTCCAATAATTTGATAACAAAAACGACTAATTTTTTTTATTTGACTTTTTTTTCAAGATGGTGCCCAATAAAACATTTTTTCGTGACGGTACAGGTTGCGATTTTTAGTATGTTCATTAGAAGCATGTTACCTACCATTTACAACAGGAATAGTTTATGTTACAATTTGTTCTAGGTCAAGGTTTAGGTTAGGTTTTCGCCTATTTTTACTGCACGATAATCCAGCCATAATTTTGAAGGGATGTTATCATTGCAAATTTTTTGTGATTTTGTTTTTAGGCGATCAAGGAGATTGCAGAAATGTATCCATAGTTTCATTCAGTTTTAAAATATATAGCATACAAAATTAGACTTAACACTTTTGCAACGATCCTAATGTGCTTGGAATAATACTTTGGACGATTTGAAATTGTACATTATATTTCAAATTACGAGGCAACTATTTCGTCTCAAGTTTACGAACTGCATTTCGCAGTACCAGTTTAGTTTATTATTCAACTATCTAGCTACATGGAACATTGCAAATAGCCTCTGGAATTTTTTTAATGGTTTCTTCAAATAAAAACGCAAATAATATATGAATAAAAATTTTATGATGGTTTCATGGTCAGAAATACAATCACCGAAACAAATCTGGTCAGGCGTTTATGTGATGTCTAGGTTAAATTATCAACGCACTAAATTAGGCTAGGTTTGAGTTATCGTCGCACTAGTGCTACACGAGGGCTATTGGCGTCGGGCGTCGTATTTTAGAACCACAGTCAAGTGGCGAGCTGATACCTGAATAGGCATCCACCGAAAACCGTTAAGGGCGACATCGTACGCAGCGTTAGGACTTTGAAGGGTATTTAACGTGCACTCCCTTTCACGGGGTATTATTCGTCGGACATTTTTGGCTGCACGGGCCGTTTATAGGTCGGCAGTAATTTTGGTGATGCCCGAACCTGGGACCTTTCGCATGCTAGGCGAGTGGCAAACCGACTGGGCTCCCCAGCCCGTATATTTTCAATGACATTCATAGTGATTTTGCATACATTTTATCTTACAATTGTTGTTTAAAATTTGTCAACAAAACCATTTATAGGAAAGAATGTGCAGCTTCCGTTTTCTGGAGCACCTGTGGTGGTGGAAGACCGTCTTGGCTCCTTCGCCAGCTGGGAATGATGGAGTGGCCTTCACGCCTTGGGTGTCCCTTCCAGGAGTAAAAACTTCCGACGTACATCGTCCACTCCTCCCAGGAACACTTGAGGCCGCTAGCAGGTTATGGTTATGTTTGAATTATCGTCGCACTAGAGCTGCACGAGGGCAATTGGCCACGGGCGTCGTATTTTAGAACCACAGTCAAGTGACGAGCCGACACCTGAATAGGCACCCAACGCAACCGTTAAGGGCGACCATCGTACGCAGCGTTAGGACTTTGAAGGATATTTAACGTGCACTCCCTTGCACGGGGCATTATTCGTCGGACATTTTGGCTGCACGGGCCGTTTATAGGTCGGCAGTTATTTTGGCGATGCCCGGACCCGAACCTGGGACCTTTCGCATGATAGGCGAGTGCCTAACCGACTGGACTCCCCAGCCAATGGCCGCTAGCAGGACTTAAGGGGGTTATGATTGCATATAGCTTTTTTCAACAATGGTGAGAATAGTGATTGCAAAAGGAATTTAAAATAGGCAAGAATGGTTCAGACTGAAGGATGGTTAGACGATAAGAATGGAAATTCAAAGGGGCATGAACATGAATGAAAGGGGCTTTCATTCATGTTCTCCGCCGATTGATCGGTGCTCCGATTGGTGATATGTTCCCTCGTGACATTAATTAATCAATCGAGGGTCGGTAGTTTATTTTCATTCCACATTTCTGTTGCCAACCAGGATCCGAAACATGTCCAATACAATCTTATTTTACTGAAGTCATTTTTAAACTGTTTAACACGTTGAATGCCACCCTACGAAATGTAGCGTAGTTATTTAGCTCAATTTGATAACGTTCATAGTACCATTTCGCCAACGATTCGTATGCGTTCAAGTTCTTTTGAAAACTCAATAAACATGGTCTTGGCGGTTAAACAAACTAAACTAACTAGCTATTTCTTCTACCCTTTTGTATAACATTTAATTGGCACCTAATAATTCCAGATACGACTACGGAACTTCCATACATAGATTTTAAAGCTCATGCAGTTATTGTCTTATTACGAAGTGTATATCATATTGACGACTCGAATATAATAGTATAGTCGAAATAGAGTAAGGGGTAGAAAAAATTGGAACAAACTATTCTTGTTGCAAATGCTTCTAATGAACATACTAAAACTTGCAGCCTCTAATATACTGTCGCGACAAATGTTTTTTGGCCGCCATCTTGGAAAAATCATTTTAAAAAATCGTAATAATTCATGTTTGGTACATAGCAAATTTTATGCTGAAGAATATGATTTTGGTTTTTAAAACTAAAAATTATGTCAGAGTTGGTTTTGGAAAGAAATGATAGGAAAACTGCCAAAGATAGTCAGTGCGCGCAAGGGAACAACTCCTCTAAGATGTTCCCTCGCGTGTGCTTCAATGAATAACAAACATTGATTCCCAACAATTAGCAAAAGACGATTGACCAAGTTGTTCCGACAACGTAGTCTTTATCCCCAAAAATCTTTGACAATAGGGAGGTGCCAAGTCTTATATTCCAAGTCAACATGCTTATGCAGGGGCTAATTAGAGATAGGATGTACATGTGGCAACTGATTTTTGTTATAACTCCTATTCTTCATTACTCTGTCATTCGGCTCTATATACTTTTGCGAATTGTGTCTATTTCTTGAACCTGAAACATGCTTAAACGCTAATAGAAGCGAATCAAACTCATGTTCTTTCTGTTAAAAAATGGAAGACATTTCCTTTGTGTTTTAATGTGCTTTGTGACAAGACTCCCTATGTATCATTGACAGCAAAAAGGTTTGATGGGAATCATCAATGCAAGTAATCAAAGATGACAATTTTCAAGAACTCTTCAATCCCGTACCGTCTGGAGTTAAAGTACATAAAGAATGCCGTCTTGAATACACGTACTAAAACAAAGTTAAGAACCATATCAAACTGAGAACAATGCAAGATCCACCGAATACCTCTAGAACCCTATGAGGAAATGTTGGAACATTTAATTTAAGAAAATTGTATGTTTTGTGGCCACATCTTTATAAGTTATGAAGAACGTATGAAACAGTCTTCCCTGAGTGTACTTTTAAGTTTCGTGGAACAATTTTGAAAACCTGTAATACTAGTGATCTATGGGCAGCTGACGAACACGCGAGGATACTTTCTGCCATAGATTTACCTGCTGTTGATGAAGCTCGATATCACCAAGTTTGCAGTGTGAATTTCAGAAATGGTAAACCCATACCTGCTACGTATGGTTAGGTTTGAATTATCGAGGGCTATTGGCGACGGGCGTCGTATTTTAGAACCACAGTCAAGGGACGAGCCGACACCTCAATAGGCACCCAACGCAACCGTTAAGGGCGACATCGTATCATCAGCTTTAGGACTTTGAAAGATATTTAACGTGCACTCTCTTACACGGTGAATTATTCGTCAGACATTTATGGCTGCACGGGCCGTTTATAGGTCGGCAGTTATTTTGGCATTGCCTGGTCCCGAACCTGGGACCTTTCGGCTAGGCGATTGCTTAACCAACTGGGCTCCCCAGCCCTTGCAAAGTATGAATATAGTAGAAGATTGCCATAATCAGTATGCCTCCCGGTTGACAATGACTGTTCGGGGGCTTTTGCGAAGACGTGTACGTTGCTTCAAGAAAATTGCCGAGAGCCAATATCAGTGACTGACCTACTGGAAAAAATCAGGAGGGGAGCCTCATGCATCGAATATAAAGAACAAATTGAAAGACTGGTTTGGGGACAACATAATATCATTAACTTACAGGAGATGAGACATAATAGCATTTGGAAAAACTGTATCAAACATAATTACAGACTATCACAAAGAAAACAGACTTGAAGACCCTAACGAAGAAAAATTCAGATTAATCGTATCTTCGGCAAAACTGATCCGAACTGAAATTTAACTGTGCAAAAATAAGGACTTTTGTCCTAGTGCACGCATTAACAGGTTGTAACACAGCCAGTGTGCTATTTGGGAAAAGTAAATTTTCGGCTTTCAAAAGCATTACAAAAATCAAAAACCTTAAGTGAATGGTTTTACAATTACAAATTATTACAAATTTGGGTCATCTAACAATGAAAGTACGGAATATTTGGTAGATATTGGCTGTAAAATTATTGTGTAACTTCATGGGGGTGACATCGACCTAAGAATACTAAATATGCTGCGTTATGATTAGGTTAGGTTTGAATTATCGTCGCACTAGGGCTACACGAGGGTCATTGTCGACGGGCGTCGTATTTTAGAACCACAATCAAGTGACGAGCCGACATCTGAATAACAACGCAGCCGTTAAGGGCAACATCGTACGCAGCGTTAGGAATTTGAAGGATATTTAACGTGCACTCCCCTACACGAGGTATTATTCGTCGAACACTTTTGGCTGCACGGGCCGTTTATAGGTCGACAGTTAATTTGGAGTTGCCTGGACCCGAACCTGGGACCTTTTGCATGCTAGGCGAGCGTCTAACCGACTGGACTACCAAGCCCCATGTTACGTTATGAACAATATGTACGAAAATAGTTTCAGCTAAGAAATACTTTGATATTGCTGTTACCCCCAACACAAAATGCAGCAAAATACCACCTCCTTCGCATGCATTTGCAGTGTATTATTTGAAAAAACTTCAATTTGCCATCTCCTGATCCCATACTATGTGGTTGGCAGTTCATCTATAAACAGTATTATCCCATACTAACACCAACTTAAACCAACCACAGAAAGCCGAAACTTTTAAATATAATTAAATGTGCCTGTCAAAGCAGCTCTGAAGAAACCTGTAGCACTAGGAAATTTACTTGCCGCCGATATGGACTTCCATGTTCAGTTGTTTCCAAAAACTGTTGTAGAAACGACTGTGCAAACACTGGATACAGATTTGATTTAGGTGATGATGAAGATTGGGTTTATTTGGTTTGGTTTGAATTATCGTCGCACTAGAGCTACACGAGGGCTATTGAAGAAGATTGGGTTTAATTTTAATTTAACTTCATAAACCACCTGTATGATTTTTCAACTTGTATATTATCATTTAATGTACATCAAAGTGTAAAAAAAATAATTTCTTTTTATTCCTTTAAACACGATATTTTTAACAAACCAGATTTTAAAACTTGTTTAAGGGGTCTAAGGAGTCTTAAAAATGTGCAAAGAAGGAACTACAAAGTATAGTTTGATCTGTCATGTAATTTTTTAACTACTCAATATACAAGTATAATTTTTTTATATGTAATTCTACAAGATTTATTGATTATAAAACAAATTTTAAAATTTATGAAACTTTAGCCAAAACTAAAATAAATGATATTAAACATAAAGCTGTTTTAACACATTGTGATTAGGCTTGCGCGGCAAATTTTGAGGTCAAAATTGAAAAAATGACCAAGAAAATGACTTTATATTGTACAAATATGTACAAACTAGGACTTATACCTAAATTCTCAGCTCAATTTTAATTAGAAATTATTTTAAGAACTTTTTTTCTAAAAAAATTAATAAATTTTTTTAAATTTTGATTTTGAATTCATTTTTAAATAATTTCTAATTAAAATTCAGCTGAGAATTTAGGTATAAGTCCTAGTTTGTACATATTTGTACAATATAAAGTCATTTTCTTGGTCATTTTTTCAATTTTGACCTCAAAATTTGCCGCGCAAGCCTAATCACAATGTGTTAAAACAGCTTTATGTTTAATATCATTTATTTTAGTTTTGGCTAAAGTTTCATAAATTTTAAAATTTGTTTTATAATCAATAAATCTTGTAGAATTACATATAAAAAAATTATACTTGTATATTGAGTAGTTAAAAAATTACATGACAGATCAAACTATACTTTGTAGTTCCTTCTTTGCACATTTTTAAGACTCCTTAGACCCCCTTAAAGAAAACATTTTCTTTCAACACCAAACATTTTAACTTTAAAATAATATAATTTTCTTTGTATGAATGAAATTTCCATTAATTTGATAACAAACACGACTAATTGATTTTTTTTTTAATTTGACTTTTTTTCAAGATGGTGCCCAATAAAACATTTTTCGTGACAGTACAGGTTGCGATTTTTCGTATGTTCATTAGAAGCATGTTATCTACTATTTGCAACAGGAATAGTTTATGTTACAATTTGTTTTAGGTCAAGGTTTAGGTTAGGTTTTTCGCCTATTTCTACTGCACGATAATCCAGCCATTATATTGAAGGGATGTTATCTTTGCAAATTTTTTTGTGGTTTTGTTTTTAGGCGATCAAGGCGATTGCAGAAATGTGTCCATAGTTTCATTCAGTTTTAAAATATATAGCATACAAAATTAGACTTAACACTTTTGCAACGATCCTAATGTGCTTGGAATAATACTTTGGACGATTTGAAATTGTACATTATATTTCAAATTACGAGGCAACTATTTCTTGTTCTCTTTCTTCTTACGAGGAACATGCAAATAGCCTCTGGAATTTTTTTAATGGTTTCTTCAAATAAAAACGCAAATAATATATGAATAAAAATTTTATGATGATTTCATGGTCAGAAATACAATCACCAAAACAAATCTGGTCATGCGTTTCCGTGATGGCTAGGTTAAATTCGTTGCACTAAATTAGGCTAGGTTTGAGTTATCGTCGCACTAGTGCTACACGAGGGCTATTGGCGTCAGGCGTCGTATTTTAGAGCCACAGTCAAGTGACGAGCTGATACCTGAATAGGCACCCACCGAAAACCGTTAAGGGCGACATCGTACGCAGCGTTAGGACTTTGAAGGATATTTAACGTGCACTCCCTTACACGGGGTATTATTCGTCGGACATCTTTGGCTGCACGGGCCGTTTATAGGTCGGCAGTAATTTTGGTGATGCCCGAACCTGGGACCTTTCGCATGCTAGGCGAGTGGCAAACCGACTGGGCTCCCCAGCCCGTATATTTCAATGACATTCATAGTGATTTTGCATATATTTTATCGTACAATTGTTGTTTAAAATTTGTCAAAAAAACCCCATTTATGAGAAAGAATGTGCAGCTTCCGTTTTCTGGAGCACCTGTGGTGGTGGAAGACCGTCTTGGCTCCTTCGCCAGCTAGTGTTAGCTGGGAATGATGGAGTGGCCTTCACGCCTTGGGTGTCCCTTCCAGGAGTAAAAACTCCCGACGTACATCGCTCACTCCTCCCAGGAACACTTGAGGCCACTAGCAGGACTTAAGGGGGTTATGATTGCATATAGCTTTTTTCAACAATGGTGAGAATAGTGATTGTAAAAGGAAGTTAAAATAGGCAAGAATGGTTCAGACTAAAGGATGGATAGACGATAAGAATGGAAATTCAAAAGGGCATGAACAAGGTGATGGGTGGACAAAACGACCCAACGTATAATATACAGTTGAACAAAATGTTTACAAGATTGATCTCTGATGTCATCTTTCAATAAAAAATAGTTTTAAAATCGCATGATTAAAAAGGAGTTTGAAGGGTGTGAGGTTTACAGTTGGAGGAAGAAAATTTCCACTGTCAATAGCTTTTTTTCTTCATAAAAATATTTTGACTTAAATTAAAACGAAAGCAATGAAAAAATAAAATTTTAAATTGAATAAACATGAAATTTAAAAATTAACGTTTCAGTATCAGTTTAAAAATTAACTTTTCAGCATTAATTTAAACATTTTTTTTATTTCTTCAATCAAGTCACTGAAGAATTTCCCGACACGTAATTTTAGATTATAAGTTAAATATATGTTTCAATAACTTTACAAAATAAGAAAAAACATTTGACTTGTTACATATAGTCATTTCTTCTAGCTTTCATTCATTTTATTTTCATTCCAAATTTCTGTTGCCACTCAAGATCTGAAACATGCCCAATACAATCTTACTTTAATGAAGTCATTTTTTAAACCGTTTCTTAACACGTTGAATGCTACCCTGTCGCGTAGTGATTTAGCTAATTTTGAACGTTCATAGTACCATTTCGCCAACCGTTCTTAAGCGTTCAAGTTCTTTTGAAAACTCAATAAACATGGTCTTGGCGGCTAAACAAACAAAACTATCTAGCTATTTCTTCTACCCTTTTGTATAACATTTAATTGGCACCTAATAATTCCAGATACGACTATGGAACTTCCATACATAGATTTTAAAGCTTATGCAGTTATTGTCTTATTACGAAGTGTATATCATATTGACGACTCGAAATAGTATAGTCGAAATAGAGTTAGGGGTAGAAAAAATTGGAACATAAACTATTCTTGTTGCAAATGGTAGGTAACATGCTTCTAATGAACATACTAAAATTCGCAACCTGTACTGTTGCGACAAATATGTTTTTTTGGCCGCCATCTTGGAAAAATCATTTAAAAAATCGTAATAAGTCATGTTTGGTATCAAATTACAGCAAATTTTATGCTGACAAAGAATATGATTTTGGTTTCTAAAATTAAAAATTATGTCAGTGTTGATTTTGGAAAGAAATGATAGGAAAACTGCCAAGAAAACTGCCAAAGAAGAGAAAGGGAACAACCCCTCTGAGATATCCAACGAAAGTTTGCTACTTTGCGACTACAAGTAATGCTTCAATGAATAAAAAACTTTGATTCCTAACAATAAGTAAAAGACGATTGACCAAGTTCCGACAATGTAGTCTTTATCCCCAAAATTTTTTGACAATAGGGAGGTGATAAGTGTTATATTCAAAGTCAACATGCTTGTGCATGAAGCTATTTACAGAGATAGGTTTGAATTATCGTCGCACTAGAGCTACACGAGGGCTGGGTTTGTGACATGACTCCCTATGTATCATTGACAGCAAAAGGCTTGACGGGAATTATCAATGCAAGTAATCAAAGGTGACAATCTTCATGAACTCTTCAATCCCGTAACTATACTGGAGTTGAAGTACACAAAGAATGCCGTCGTGAATACACGAACCAAAGCAAAGTTAAGAACCATATCAAACTGAGAACAATGCAAGATCCACCGAATACCTCTAGAGCCCCATGATGAGGTGTTGGAGCATTTAATTTAAAAGAAAATTGTGTTTTGTGGCCGCATATTAAAAAATTTTGAAGAACGTATGAAACAGTCTTCCCTGTGTGTACTTTTAAGTTTCGTGAAACAATTGTGAAAACATGTAATACTAGAAGTGATCTATGGGCAGCTGACGAACACGCGAGGATACTTTCTGCCATAGATTTACCTGCTGTTGAAGCTCGATATCACCAAGTTTGCAGTGTGAATTTCAGAAATTTTAAACCCATTTCTGCTAAGTATGGACATAGTAGAAGCTTGCAATAATCAGTAGGCCTCCCGGTTGACAATGACTGTTCGGAGGCTTTAGCGAAGACGTTGCTTCAAGAAAACTGCCCCGAGCCAATATCAGTCACTGACCTACTGGAAAAACTCAGGAGGCGAGCCTAATTCACCGAAGTAATATAAAGAACAAATTGAAAGACTGGTTTGAGGACCACATGATAATATCATGCACATGCGACCAGATAGCATTTGGAAAAACTGTATAAAACATAATTACAGACTATCACAAAGAAAACAGACTTGAAGACCCTAACGAAGAAAAATTCAGATTAATCGTATCTGCGGCAAAACTGATCCGAACTGAACATTACTGTGCAAAAATAAGGACTTTTGTCCTAGTGCACGCATTAATAGGTTGTAACACAGCCAGTGTGCTATTTGGGAAAAGTAAATTTTCGGCTTTCAAAAGCATTACAAAATCAAAAACCTTAAGTGAATGGTTTTTCAAATTTGGGTCATCTGACAATATAAATACGGAATATTTGGTAGATAATTGACTGTCAAATTATTGTGTCACTTCATGGAGGTGACATCGACCTAAGCATACTAAATATGCTGCGTTATGATTAGATTAGGTTTGAATTATCGTCGCACTAGGGCTACACGAGGGCCATTGGTGACGGGAGTCGTAATTTAGAACCACATTCAAGTGACGAGCCGACACCTGAATAGGCACCCAACGCAGCCGTTAAGGGCAACATCGTACGCAGCGTTAGGAATTTGAAGGACATTTAACGTGCACTCCCCTACACGAGGTATTATTCGTCGGACACTTTTGGCTGCACGGGCCGTTTGTAGGTCGACAGTTAATTTGGCGATGCCTGGACCCAAACCTGGGACCTTTCGCATGCTAGGCGAGCGCCTAACCGACTGGGCTACCCAGCCCCATGTTACGTTATGAGCAACATGTACGAAAATAGCTTCAGCTAAGAAATACTTTGATATTGCTCTGTTACCCCCATCACAAAATGCAGCAAAATAACACCTCCTTCGAGTGCATTTGCAGTGTATTATTTGAAAAAACTTCAATTTGCCATCTCCTGATCCCATACTATGGGGTTGGCAGTTCATCGATAAACAATATTATCCCATACTAACAGACTTAAAGCAAGCAAGCTGAAACTTTTAAATACAATTGAATGTGCCTGTCAAAACAGTTCTGAAGGAACCTGTAGCACTAGGAAATGTATTTGCCGCCGATATGGACTTCCATGTTCAGTAGTTTGCAAAAACTGTTGTAGAAACGACTGTGCAAACACTGGATACATATTTGATTTAGATGATGATGAAGATTAGGTTTAATTTAATTTTATAAACCACCTGTTTGATTTTTCAACTTGTACAAATTTTTATGATTTTTCAACTTGTACTAATTTTTATGATTTTTCAACTTGTCTCTAATTTGTTTAAAAAACCATTTTCCTTCAAAACCAAACGTTTTAACTTTAAAATAATTCAATTTTCTTTGCATGAATTAATTTTATACCAAACACGACTTATTGATTTTTTTTTAATTTTAAATTTGACTTATTTTCAGGATGGCGGCCAAAAAAAAAATACGTATTTTTTCGTGACAGTACAGGTTGCGATTTTTAGTATGTTCATTAGAAGCATGTTACCTAACAGTTGCAAGTAGTTTAACAAGAACACATATTCACAAGAATAGTTTGTTACAATTTGATTTAGATCAAGGTGTTTTTTCGCCTATTTCTACTGCATTATCCAGCCATAATTTTGAAGGGATGTTATCATTGCACAATTTTTTTTGGTGGTTTTGTTTTAAGGCGATCAAGGCGATTACAGAAATGTACCCAACGTTTCATTCAAATTTAAAATATATAGCATACAAAATTAGATTTAACACTTTTGCAACGATCCTAATGTGCTTGGAATAATACTTTGGATGAATCGAAAGAGTACATTAGATTTCAAATTACGAGGCAACTATTTCGTTTCAAATTTAGGGTGACCTGACGAACTGCATTTCGCCAACACCAGTTTAGTTTATTATTCAACTATCTAGCTACATGGAAAATTGTAAATAGTCTCTGGAATTGTTTTAATGGTTTTTTGAAATAAAAACAACGCAAATAAGATACGAATAAAAATTTTTTGATGATTTCATGGTCAAAAATATAATCGCCGAAACAAATCTGGTCAGGCTCTTTCCGTGATGGTTAGGTTAAATTATCGTCGCACTAGATCAGGTTAGGTTTGAATTATCGTCGCACTAGAGTTATTGGCGACGTATTTTAGAATCACAGTCAAGTGACGAGCCAACACCTGAATAGGCATCCAACGCAACAGTTAAGGGCGACATCGTACGCAGCGTTAGGACTTTGAAGGATATTTAACGTGCACTCCCTTACACGAGGTATTATTCGTCGGACATTTTTGGCTGCACGGGCCGTTAATAGGTCGGCAGCTATTTTGGTGATGCCCGGACCCAAACCTGGGACCTTCCGCATGCTAGGCGAGTGCCTAACCGACTGGGCTCCCCAGCCCTCGTCGCACTGGAGCTGCATTGATAGGCTATTTGCGCCGGGCGTCATAATTTAGAACCAGTCAAGTAACGAGCCAGCACCTGAATAGGCACCCAATGCAACTTTTTAGGGACGACATTGTACGCTGCGTCGGAATTCAGGAGCATATTCAACATGCACTCCATCTACACGTGGATTTCGTTGGATTTTTCTGCTTCAGGGGGTATTTATATAGGCAGTTTTTTTGGCGATGCACGAACCGGGACCTGTGACCTTTTGCATGCAAGGCAAACGCCCTAACCTATTAGGCTTCCCCTTTTGAATTACAAATATATCACAAGTTTTAAAACGAAATACGAAATTTTACTAACTTTTAAGCATTATTAGTAGAGACAGACATGGAAAATTTAGTGGCCTCAACGTTAAATGAGTTGCGCATACAAAACTATTCCCCGCACTAGATAACTGAAATAAGAAGGGTTTTACTTAGTGGAAACAATAATCACCCAAACAAGATACATTCATTTCTGAAAAATTTAAAACTTGAACCACGGAAAAACCAATATAGAAAAACGCTTTCCTATTGCCACTACTTTCCCGGCAGACCTCAATACAGTAAGATTCCCTGTCGATGAAGAGGTTTTTTCCTCAGTACTCTTCAACTAAGTGGTACAAAATTGGCCAGTTTATTGTAATGATTTGGCTTGCTAGTGGACAAGTTTAGGAAGAAAATGAAGGTTTCCACAAATGGCCCATAATACAACCGTCTATCACAATACTTCCAAACAATCAATATGAAAATCTGAAAAATTCCAGTGGTTTCACAAGACCCCCCCATCTTAGGATCTTAATAAACTTATTTATTTTTCTTCTCTCCCTAATAAAGCTGCAGCTTACAATTCCAATTTGAAGATGATCCCTCAAAGGTCATCAAGTGATTCGATTAAAGAACCAATACAATATTCATTTAAAAGTACACAACCTAACATTTAAGTGTTTCCGAAAGTGCTTACATTTCTAGGGTATAAATTTTTGTGTAATTGGAAATTTTAAACGTTCCAAAAGTTTTCATAAGAAGACGGCCTCTTAAGTCAATTTTAATGACATGCAGTCTGTTCAGGATCCTGTAGATCAACAAAAGTAAAAAGGTCCGAGTCTCTAGGATTAACGATCACTGAAATAATCAGATTAAAATTTTTTTGAGCAGCTAAACCACTATCTTAACACTTTCGCTACTCAGGATTTTTTTCCCGCGTAATATGCTATAGGTATATCATTATCGAGTCATTAGTTGTAGGGCCGTTACATTTTAGGTTTAGGGTGCATATTCGTGCGCTATTTAAAATTGACAGACGAGCTTTTAAGTGAAAACATACTATTTTACAACGTCTGGTAGTATACAAAATTTAAACACTAATACAGGATAAAAGTCAACAACTATAAAATGAGTTACATCGGATACTCATTCACAATTAAAAGTAAAAAATGAATCCCAAGAAAGTTAAATAACAATTTTAGGGTCTCTGAAGATAGTCATGACTGAAACTCATTAAATAGTCAGAAATATAATAATTTTCATTAAATTGCGTTTTGAAAAGCTGAAATAATGACAGATACTTACCTCTGTTTTGCAGTCTGGAAAAGCGCCTGACGACTCATAATCACATTGAATTGAAACTGAACTGATCTCAAAACAAGACCCAACTGTACAATTGACATCTCAAAAATTAACATTACATTTAAACTAGTCATTTAGAAAGTATAACTTCATCCTGTTTATGGCATCACAGCTGAACTTGATTGGACGGTTCTTCACCGTACCAAACGCTACTCGAGTGCAGCGGATAAAATCGCTACTACTAACTCAAACAAATCTCTCTCATCGAATAACCGCTGCCACCGCTGAACTCGAGTGGTGTTTCCGAAATGTGTGGGGGGCTGGGGAGCCCAGTCGGTTAAGCACTCGCTTAGCATGCGGAAGGTCCCAGGTTCGAGCCCGGGCATCGCCAAAATAGCTGCCGACCTATAAACGACCTATAAACGGCCCGTGCCAAAAATGTCCGACGAATAATACCCCGTGTGAGGGATTGCACGTTAAATATCCTTCAAAGTCCTAACGCTGCGTACGATGTCGCCCTTAACGGTTGCGTTGGGTGTCTATTCAGGTGTTGGCTCGTCACCTGACTGTGGTTCTAAAATACGACGCCCGTCGCCAATAGCCCTCGTGTAGCTCTAGTGCGACGATAATTCAAACCAAACCAAAATGTGTGGTTCCATCCACACGATGTCATCACGTAAACGCTTGTTGTTGACGCCGCTTTTTTACTTGGGGCCCGGATGGCCGAGTGGTAGGGTAGGGTAGGGTATTTTACATATATATTCCGACTTGTGTGCTTGCTCAGTGAGCCGCTTATAAGTCTTCGTCAAGTAAGACAGACACAGAAAGATTTTTTACTGTCACAAAGAGAGGAAATACACCCAGGGCGAAGGCGGGAATCGAACCCGCGCCCGTTACAGCACGCAGACTGCTGGCCTGCGATGCTTACCACTCGGCCATCCGGGCCCCGCCGAGTGGTTTTGACCATTACACTAGCAGTCTGCGCACTGTAACGGGTGCGGGTTCGATTCCCGCCTTCGCCCTGGGTGTATATTCCCTTCTCTGGGACTGTAAAAATTCTTTTTATGTATGTCTTACTTGACGAAGGCTTCATAAGCGGGTTTCTGACCAAGCACACAAACCGGAATATATGTGTACAGCTGTGAAAATAAAAAAAGCGCCACTAGTGATTATTTCAGCCATTAGTCACCCTATAGAGTAGGACCTTTTTGACATTTTGATTAATTAACATTCTGAGTTAATTGCACGGCACAAAATTTGCATAAGGGACCACTTCATATAAAAATGTTATTAACTTTAAAATTTCCTATAGCAACACCCCATTTTGAGTCCATATTTCTAATCTATGACATATTTCAATACAAAATGCCATTTTGTTAGTTTTTAAGCATTATTAGGGGAGGTAGAGACGTGCAAAGATTAGGTGCCATAATGTTAAATGAGTTGCACATAAAAAACTATCCCAATCTATAAATAATTAAGATAATGACACGAATTTCTAATGAAAGTAAATTATAATAACCCAAACAAAATGCATTCAATATTGAGGTATTTAAAACAATTTTTATATTTTTAAATAATTATTATATTAATTTTGTAAAAAAAATATGAATAGAAACCCCTTAATATTTTTGCAGAAATAAATTTAAGACTGGAAGTTTAAGCGAAATCCCGATTAAAATTTTTTTTTATATTCATAATTTGCTGAGTAAATCACAAAATACTTTTTATTTACCCCTTAGGGGACTGTGTATAAGATTACATGCGTAATTGATAAATAAAGCCGGCCTTGCATGCATGGTTGCTTGTCATTTTAGAGATGGTCCCTAAAAGGTCCACAAGTGATTCGATTGAATAAATCGTCAAATATTCATCCAAATGTAACAAAAACTTAGATTTAGGGGTTTTCGAGAGTGCTTAACGTTTCTAAGTTATTAAAATTGTGTGTTGCTATTGGAAATTTCAAAGTTCATAACGTTTTTAATATGAAGATGACCCCTTATGCAAATTTTGCGTCATGCAATTAACTCAGAATGTTAATTGTTCACAATCTCAAAAAGGTCCGATTCTATAGGGTGACTAACGGCTGAAATAATCACTAGTGGCGCTTTTTTTATTTCCACAGCTGTACAGCGGTGGAAATTAAAAAGTACCCACTTGAGGCTATTTCGGCCGATCAATGCAATTTCGGCCCCTAATGCAAATTTTGTGTCATGCAATTAATTAAGAATACTATTTGGTTACAAAGGCCAAAAGGTTCGATTCTATAGGATGACTAACGGCCGAAATAATCACTAGTGGGTACTTTTTTATTTCCATAGCTGTACCTACCCTTATTTCTGCCCTACCCTCTATTTGGCTTGACCTTGTCTGAACCAGCAGTTAGTTATTAGGCGTGTCTACATGAGCCATCAAATCCACAGAATACCTTTGGGGAAAAAGTGGCCGAGCAGGATTTCTTACCCAAACTCCGCAATCAACCCCCCCCCCTTCGTAAAATAAGGCGTTACTTAGGGGCTTAGTACAATAGACTTAAAGTCGCAGTGCTTGGCGATCTTGCCCCCCACCAAGAAAGTCATAAAGTCATAAAATAAGGCGTTTACATAGGAATCGGTGTTTTGATGACGTTCCGGACGTAGCTGCGTGGGACATCTCATATTTCTTGACAACTACAAGTGGGTTTTGGTTTACATACGATCCAACATGGACATTGAAAGGACTATGGTGTTTTCAGAGCAGCGATCAATTTGCGACAACCCTTTGAGTCGGTTACGATGTTGATTGAAGTTGGAGTTCATGGAATTGCCGAATCCACACTCTTAAAACAAACGAGCGATTTTAACTCAGTCTGAGTTAATATTCACTCCACCAGTGTTGAAAATACACTTCCCCTATAGGAGTGGATCCTTTGTGTGTTAAACCACCGACAGGATCACTCCAAACCAGTGATTTTAAGGGTTCACAGGAGTCTTAAAAATGTGCAAAGAAGATACTGCAAAGCAGAGTTTGATCTTTCATGTAATTTTTTAACTACTCAATATATAAGTATAATTTTTTTATATGTAATTATACAAGATTTATTTAATATAAAACAAATTTTAAAATTTATAAAACTTTTAGCCAAACTTAAAATAAATGATAGTAAACATAAAGCTATTTGAACACATTGGGATTAGGCTTGCGCAGCAAATTTTTAGGTCAAAACCGAAAAAATTACCAAGAAAATGACTTTATATTGTACAAATATGTACAAACAAAGACTTATACCTAAATTCTCAGCTCAATTTTAATTAGAAATTATTTTAAGAACTTTTTTCTAAAAAAATTAATAAAAATTGAAAAATTTTGGTTAAAATTTTTTTAAAAAATGATTTCTAATTAAAATTGAGCTGAGAATTTAAGTATAAGTCTTTGTTTGTACATATTTGTACAATATAAAGTCATTTTCTTGGTTATTTTTTCAATTTTGACCTCAAAATTTGCCGCGCAAGCCTAATCCCAATGTGTTCAAATAGCTTTATGTTTAATATCATTTATTATAGTTTTGGCTGAAGTTTCATAAATTTTAAAATTTGTTTCATATTAAATAAATCTTGTAGAATTACATATAAAAAAATTATACTTATTATTGAGTAGTTAAAAAATGACATGAAAGATCAAACTATGCTTTGTAGTATCTTCTTTGCACATTTTTAAGACTCCTGTGACCCCTTAACTCAGTCTGAGTTAATATTCACTCCGTTCCACTGTCGAAAATGCACTTCTAATACTGGAGTGAATTTCACTCTTTTGTTTCAAGAGTGCATGGATGAAACGTCAAACCCTTCTTGATTTAAGGGTTTGTGAAACCTCCCAAATAACCCTGCAATTCCTATTCTGCCATGGGCGAAAATCCCCAAGAGGGAAAAATTGCGGAGTTTGCTCTTCAATCCATGGATTCAATGGCTCATGTAAACGGGCCTATAGACTACTAATAAGAAAGTATTGTGCATTGTAGATTTGAAAGCTTGACCAATACCACTATCCAAGTCCGTGGGCTCAGGTGTATGCAAGCGATAGCTGCTTTTATTAATCAGAATAATTGAATGATTCTTGAGCATATTCTTAGGACTAAAGTATTTAAAAATGACAGACAATTTGTTTTAACAAAATAATTAAAGTATTTAAGAGCCCCCACGGGGATTTCGCCAAGAATGTCGACAAGCTCACTAAATTATCACCAAGGTTGGTTGGTTGGTTGGTAGACATATATTTTCAGGCTTGTGTGCTTGGTCGCAAGGACCCGCTTATAAACCATCGTCAAATAGGACAACACAAGACACACACAAACACATATGACAGATGTTGCCATCTGTCGCCACTTTCTGCAATTTAGACATGTCCCTGAAGGGGAGCAAAGTTATCACTAAAAACGTTAGTTTTTTTTTTCTGATTTTCATACCGATTGATTGATTGGAAGTATTGTCATAGACGGTTGTATTATGGGCCATTTGTGGAAACTTTCATTTTCTTGCTAAATTTGTCCACTTGCTAGCCAAATTATCGCATTAAAACTGACCACATTTGCACCACTTAATTGAAGAGTAGGAATCTGTCGATATTGAGGTATGCTGGGAAAGTAGTGGTAATCGAAAATCGTTTCTCCCTTGGTTCTTCTTCCGGGGTTTAAGTGTCAGACTAGTATCTGGCGCGAATTTCGATCAAAGAGATAGTAAAACCATGCGCCAAGCGAAGGCCAAGCCAAAACTGGTTTCTTCACATCTGTTTAGGAAAGGACTGGTTATATTTGCCAAGCAGACCTGATGCAAACGGATTCCCAGGCCAATAAGGGGTTCTTTCCCCGTACTCTTCAATTAAGATTTTGATTTGAAGTAACATTATTTTACAGTTATTGTTCCACTGTTGTTGTTATAAAAAGTACATCCATGGCAGTTAAAAGTAGATTTTAACGAAGATTTTTTCGTAAGAGTGTAAATGATGTACCGAGTTTACCATGGGTTAATATTAACCAATAAAGGGATGATTTTTTAAAATTTATGATAATGTTGGTGATAGATTGAAATTTGAGTTGCGCAGGGTCTTACAATTAAGGAATTTTGATGACCATTTAGAATTTTAAGTCAATGTGCGAACAATAGCAAACTATATTCCCTATAGCAGATTAAATAGTATTCATACCCCCTTTATACAGCTAGAATGCAGTTTTATTTAATTTTGTAATGCGAAGAACTGTTATTCTTCTTCTAGTTCGTTTATAAAAAATAGTTCGTCTCGAGTTTGTTCATTCATAATTAATAGAGATAGGAGCACATTGGGATAATTTTTTGTATCGATAATTTATAATTGTATTTTTTACTCCCTTTTTCCTTACCTATAAAATATACCGTATGCATGTAGTAAAAAAACTGTAGCGCTCTCAAGTAAAACCAAACCGCAGCAAAAGAGTAGAAAAACGTTGTATTAGTATGTGGCTAAAAGTTTTTTCGATGCAATAATTAACTAAATTAATAATTTTCTTGTTTTTTGACATGTTGTCTAACCACTACAATTCACCTAATGTTAAATGACGCTTTACTTCTAGAGTTTTGGGTTAATTAGTTTAATGAAGTTAATTAAATTCAGTATTATATTAAACAACAGCATTCAGAAAAGTAAATTGTTGCCCATGCAAACAATTAAATGGGTTTAGTGTCGAACTTAAACTAGTCTAATATTGTCTTAATAACTAGCTTTTGTAGTTTCTAAAGAATAACATTTATAATTGTTTATTTAGACAAACACTTTGATAACCCTTGGTAAGGCATGTTTACAGGCTATTATTATGATACAATAGCTCCTAGAGGTTGTGTGTGTGAAACAAGTTCAATATATGAACTTACCTTTAAAAGGTTATAGAAAGTAAAAAGATACCTAAATTCAAAAATTCTTCAAACTATCGAAAATGTACAAGAAGAAGTCTAATGCTATTAGTGTTTATTAATATTATAAAAAAAATTATAATTTAAATAGTAATCAAGTCCTAAGGAATTATTGTCAATCTTATTTTTAAATGTTAACTGTTACATTCAATGAAGATTTAAGTGCGGCAGAATCAAAAACCTTTAAATGGAGCCATATATGATGCCCATGGTGCCCTTTACCCTATACATGGTGTTACCTGCATTTTTCATGAATGAATGGCAAAATAAGTGAATTTGTTGAGCGAAAAGGGGAAGTGTTGAAAAATTTGCTGCTGTCCATTGTCACTGCAACAGCTTCCTTATTGATACCGCAGGTAAAACCACAAGTACACTTCCCGCTTCCGTTGCATAAAAAAGAACAATTGACTTAACACCTTTTCTACGCAGGATTTTTTGTTTCCGCGTAATATGCGATAGGGATATCATTATCGAATAATTAGTCGTACGGTCGCCTGGGGCGTTTGGGAGTGAAAGATTAACATTGTCATTGTGATCATTTTGCACCGTAACTACGACGAACATTACCGGAAGAGTTGCGTGTGAAAAGGACCTTACTGCAAATAAAAACTCTCCAATTCCAGGTAAGGGATCAATATCCATTATCAAGTTATCTTCTCAATTTCGGAACACACCTACGGAAGGCACTGCATTATTGAAATACACTCGGGAAATCAACAAATAGAGAGGCAGAGTGATTCTGAATAACATGTCCATACCAGAATAAGAGACACACCTACAAGATTAAGACGCACTTTGAGGAGATTTCGTTTCCCCAGTAGAAAACTTGGCAATACAATAGATGATGTCTTTAGGGAGTCTGTCTATAGACGCCAAGTTTGTGGGATGAATGAGGATTATTGTTACTTAATTTGTGGAATTGATGTGTGAAGATTTTGATGTGTTATGTTCTGGCTAAGTGTTTGGAATAATTGCCTTTTATTTTATAAATCAGTAATATAAGCCCATGCCAAATACATATACATTGAAATGTCTTTTTCTTAACCTCTTGCAAACTGGCGGTCCAGTATGGCCCATTTGGGGAAATTTCTTAAACATCCCCACAAACAGTTACCACGTTAATTAGTTCCGAAATTGACCTGTTCCGATAGAAGAAGATCCAAATATCAGTTTTCAGCCTTTGATTACAGGTATCGAGTAGTTGAACGAGGGTCAATACGATCGTTCGAGAGAGGATATACGATCGATAGAGTTCTTAAAAAATATTTTAAACTTTTTTTCAAAAAGTTCTTTTAATAGTTAATTTTAAAGATATTTTACGTTAAAAACAATGTTAAAATAAAATTTGAACTGCAAATAATTCATACAGCCGTTTTTTGCTTATAACACAAAAATGTTTATTTTTAGAGTTAAAGGCGTGATTCTCCAGTTACTGTTAAACATTATTATTCAAAAGAAAATATTATGCAAACATTCCTTTTAGCATATATTTGTATGAAAAGTATGTTTAGATTATAAGAATATACGTGTAGGATTTTGCTCGGGTCTTAAGAGGTTAAATAAATATTTAATACTTATTCAGGTTTAGAGATTAGATAAATGTTGTTCTTACAAGAGCCTGAATATACTGAGTGGTCTATGAAGCTCTGGCTCCATTACCACATTTCAAAAGCCATTAAGTCTATAATAGTGTGATGTTCACATTCACTGCTAGTCATAAAATGTAACGATTGTTTGGTCATTAGTTATATTTTAGCCAGCGACACTTTCACAAGATTTTACAGAATTTTTATTTTAATTACTAGAACGAATCCGTTTAAAAGATGACTTGTATCGAAGTTTTTTTTTTATGAACAAGTAGGTTTTTAATGATAATTGTCACCTAACAATCCTTCTTCACATGGTATAATATTTTCAGAAACAAAACAAACAAAAAAGTACTTGGTTGTAATATAAACTTTTAGTAAATTTATTGTTTTCTAAATTAATTTGCATATAAAAAAATGTAATTTTGGTAAAATTACTTGCTCTATATTACCAGAATATTTATAAAAAAATAGAACTTTTCTGCCGCTTTCTTAATATGCTCTTTCCCACAATAAACCATCAAAGCAAATTTATTACGATATATTCCACTACGTTATTCCAAACTAATTTATGTCACAAAAATAAAAGGTCCATTAAGTTTTACTTTCAGTTTAAATGAAGTTTCACGTACGTTTGACGAATTGGCAACACGTGATATGCTGAAAATTCTTGTCAAGAAAAATGTTGAGTATATATATATTTTTTTAATTTAAAATACACTTCTAATTAAAATATAAAATGAAATTTGGGCTACACCCTTGCCTAATTTTGGGCTTCAATTTGATTTATTCCTCTTGCCTGTGAGACTTATTGTTCTTCCTGCAAAAGTAGGTAACAGACGGATGGACAAACTCTGGGACAGACGGATTGAATAATTGTAATATCCCCACTTTTTCTACGTTGAAAACGTAGTGTTAAAACTACGATATCGATTTATCAAATATTTGAAAACTGGACGAATATTTGAGTGGGTAAGAAGGAAAACAATCTGATAATATTAAAAACTGAGTATTCATGTAGAGAAAAAAATCTCAATCAGATAAAACAAATTAAATAAATCTGGGTGGATTTAAATCAGGTTTGGAGAACATATATGAATAGGGTTTTCATTTTGAGATTATGTTTTACTTTTTTTTACGTTTTTTTACGCTACGATAAGTCTTAGAAGCCACTTTCTTAAAAAGACGCAAAATTGATTGGTTATAATAAAAACTAAATTTAGTAAAGGATTACAGTAATTTACTATTTAGCTCAAATTTCCAAGATATGTTAATAGGAAATAATGTGTTGGAGACACAATTACCTTAAGTTAAATTATGATTAAGATGCTATGGTAAATTATTAGCACTTGATTTCTTGATGAATGGTTTAACTATTCATGGAGCAATAATATTGCATTTTATTTTGAAAATGCATGGTATTCATATATAGTCATTAATATTAAATACTATTTACTAATTTTTATTATATTACTTTTTATGATTTTAAATAATATTTATATATAGTCTACGATCATTAGTCATTAAAATGTTCAGATTTGTTAACCTTTTTATTAAAACTGTATTGCAATAACGTACAATGCATTAACTTTAAAGTATGTTAAATTTAGGGACATTATAGTGTATCTGAGTATTGATATATGAGTTTTAATAATTATGCTTTTTATATCAATAAAATGACATACAAATAATTGTTACGCAAGGAAACGTTAATAAACTTAAGCATAATTAATTTATTATTTTAATCGTGAATAATATTTCATAAAAGTCAAGTTGCTCGTGCATATAGTTAAAGCAAAAATTAACCCATAAAAACATTACAATTTGGCACACGTAAACCTAAAATTTTTATGAGATTAAAAATCATGGATAAGTTGACAGCTACACAGGAACGGCGTTATAAGAGAGAAAAATCGCATCAAATTTATTGAAAAATGCAATGATTTTGACAGTAACATCAGAAAAGTGTCAAAGCTTTTTCTAAACTTAAACTTTTTGAAAGTGATTTTCGATACAATTAACCGCTAAGTGATAATAATGGAGGCTTTTATTTTTAAATTAATTAATACATTTTTAAAGAATTTTCTTTTGTAGTGAGGATTATATAACTTTATGTCATCTTTTTTAGAAAGATATTTTGTATTCCTTGAACATGAATCATAAATTAAGTACACACTGTCAAAAAAAAAGGTTATAAGCATATTGTGTAAACTAAGGATAATGAGGTGTTATCTATTATCAAATTTTACCTAATATTTAGACACAAAAAATAATGTTGCAAATTATGCTTTTAAGATTGTTCAGTTAAAATGTTTCTAATTTACTGTTAAATCAATCTTTTTACCACAGATTTTCATAACGTTTTTTTTTCGTACAATTTGTTTCACTGGTCTAAAAGTTCCGTGAAACTTCATTAGAAATTTGGTTTCTCAAAAACAATTTCGAGTCATATGAGTATATTATAATAGATCACGAAATTTAAATGTAATATTAACTGATCTTAATTATATGTTTCATTAAAAATTTTAAATGAGGACGAGGGTCAAGGAGGTCAAAATGGAAACTTTTACCATATAAAATATTTTCCCTAAATGTTGGAACACCATAAACTGGGTGAATAAATATGATTAAAAGCATGCACAATTTGAAGTACGTAGAAAATAAATCCTAAATCAATAGTTATTGAAAAATTTTATGAATTATAAAACACTTTTGATTTTTTCTTAGTTACCTGTTGCAACGTTGCTTTTTAATAAGTGATCCCAAACTAATACAGGGTGTTTTGTAAGAAGGTTTTAGTTTAACTTCCGTGCACGCTCGTGGATAATCGGTGACGTATTTTAATAATGATTATTTTTATGGGTATCTCTGCCGGTAGACAAATTTAGAACACACGTTGATCAGGTAACCTTCAAATCAAATTTACTAATAATTAATCACTGGTACATTATTTCGAAAAAACAAAAATCCTCATATTTTTAAAACAATCCACACGTGTGTGTTCTGTTGAGTTAATTTACTGCACACAGCGGATTCATATAGGCAGTACATAGACCCACTGTAACGGGTTCGGGTTCAATTCTCGCCTACGCCCTGGGTGTACATTCCTTTCTCTGTTACTGTAAAAACGCTTTCTGTGTCTGTCTTACATGACGAAGGCTTAAATAAGCGGGTCTCTGATTAATCACACAAGCCGGAATATATATGTATCTACCCTGTACCCCAGTACATAGACCTGCAAAAATAGTTCAATACATGCTTCCTAGGCAATTATCATGTCACTCCAGCCCAATTCCATAATAATGAATGATACTTAATAATATATATATATATATATATATATATATATATATATATATATATATATATATATATATATATATATATATATATATATTTTAATTTTAATAACGACATTTATCGAATAATGTAAGTGTTTTTGAACATTTGTTTGTCCAGTGAAAATATTAAACCTAGACGGCTTAGAATAATACTTATAATTTAAATTTTACTCCATCCACTTACCTCTAGCTCAATGTAATCTATAATACATTAATATTTTATACATAAAAATCAATAAATCGTAATTAAATGGGAATTAGCAAAATAGTTAACATAAATGAATTTCATAGGATTCAAATATGCTATTAAGATTTGTTTAAATCCAACTAAAAGTTTTATTAAACTAGTTTTTTTACTATAATATTTTTTATATAGGAGTTGTGTTCTCTTTGTAGGAAATTCGATGTTTCATGCATGATAAGATAACTTTAGACAGGTTGAATGTACAATAAGAACTTTTGTTTTTGACAACATTTTTTTTTTTTTGACATTGAAGAAAAGGACAAAACCACCAACGCATAAGTAGCGATTTACCATTGTTGACATATGCAACTTGCAATAAATGTCAAGAATACATTCAGACCTTTGGACGTTCTGTCAGAGCTTAACTTGCTTTACATAAAAGTCTTACAAGAAAATATAATCGCTGATTTGTTTAAAATAATACCGGCATTGTTTTTAAAACAGTCTCCCTTATTTTGAATTAAAGTAATAAAAAAAACAATCTTAGATCAATTAAATATTTAATATCATTCTGATTTTCAATCTTAGTTATTTAAATTTCTATTTTACATGCATGAAATATGGGACCCTGAGGTCATGTTTTTCTAATGAAATATAATTTTTAAGAATCGACTGACTAAAAAACCGATTTTGGAAGAGGTTACGGACCGAAAGACGGACATCCTCATAATTACTATACCTAATTTTTATGTTTTAATTCTTTCCCTTTAAAAAAAAGAAGGCTGAAAATTTATATTTTAATTTTTATGATAAAAAGTTATGCGTCTGGAAAAGCGTCTGGCAGTACCAATAATATTCAAATATCTAGGTGAAAGCTGTTTTTTGTGAGGGATACGTTCATTTTCACTAGGAAATAAGTTCATGTTTTGGTGACAAATATTCAGAAAAAGTGTTCAAGTAAAATAAAACTCTAGTAATTTAAATACCGTATTTTCATGTAAATTATG
This sequence comes from Hylyphantes graminicola, assembly GCA_023701765.1. Classification (NCBI taxonomy): domain Eukaryota; kingdom Metazoa; phylum Arthropoda; class Arachnida; order Araneae; family Linyphiidae; genus Hylyphantes; species Hylyphantes graminicola. The sequence continues at coordinate 38,275,745 of CM043123.1, forward strand.
TGAATAGAACCCGATGAAAAAATTACTTCCTACACTAATTACTTTTTTAAAACTAAATAAAAGTAATATTTATCTTTATTTATCATATGACAAGACGATGCTTTTTTTTTAATATAATGCATTCCTTTAGACATTAAACTGTCATTAGACGTCCACGTTATCATTTTCTTTACCTATTAACATATATATTATGGGCTCACAGCACTGAAGCAAATAAACTTGATTTATTTTTGACTGGTTAAGAGATGAAAATGTCAGATATGAGCAAAATGCCAGACATGCCAGATGATATTAAAATGTTGACAAAAAAGTGCTATTAAAAAGTAAAACGTAAAAACACAAAAAGTTCTCAGCAATTGTGAATGAAGTTAATTAAATGTTTTTTTACTTTTATGTAGATTTTAAAAGTTTGTGAGGACAATAGTGTCAATTATATTTTGAAAAACGACTGTGTTGAGTTAAAATCGTCTGAACATGCAAAATGTGGATTTTTTCTAAGTTAAAATGAGAAGAGATTTTAATATTCAATGTTTTTGTAATTTAAATTTCAAAAATCTTTTTGTTTGCTTGGAAGTGATCATGTATAATGGTGAACTTGTAAAGAATGCATGAAGTTCCAAGTTTGTTATAGAATAATTATTATTTAATGAAACATCAGTTATTATCTTTATTTTATTTTTGAACGAATGTTTTATTATTTCGGATTCAACCTAATATTTCATCATGGCTAGTTAGTGAGTAAAATTGTACTTCCATACATGTTATTTAAATAGTCAAATACTATTAATTTAATTTAATTGCGGGTTTGTTAAATTTAGGTCATAAAGTGGTTTGAAATGCTTAGATTAAAGTATTACTTTAAAATAGTTTAACCTTAACTGCTTACAGTTTGCCTAATTATTTAAGACGACTACTGAAATCCGTTTCAACGATTCTGTAAAAATCCTATTTTGTGCTATTCAATACACAAATTTGAAGCAAATAGCAATGTAAATAAAAGAAAACAACATAATTTTTTAGACTATTAATCCTTTTGAAATTATCAAACTATTTTAACAAACTATTAAATATTTTCCCCCAGTTTGTCATTTCTGTAAATTAAAGATTTAACTTACTTAAGACTTTAGTAAATCAACAATCTTTATAAAAAGAATTCAAAATGTTTCTATTTTATGTGATTAAAATTTATTAAATAACGATTAATGATTTGGAACTAATTGACCAGAGTACTGAATCCAGGAATTTCAAATTATTAAATCGATAAAATCAATTTATGTTTGAAAAAAGGCATTTTCTTTAGTTTAAAAAATACTATTAAGGAAAAAAGAATTTCTCCATATTTCACACTTATCTATCTAAAAGAGAGAGACCAGAATTTTTTTATTAATAAGTTTAATTAAATATAGAATTATTGAACGAACATCACATAATTTATGAGTTATACATTATTGCGTAGAGTGTGTAATAAAATGTGGAGATTCTTATAAGCATTAATAGTTTTTAAGGATTTTGTTCTTTCCAATAGATTTTAGAATACACAATTTCTTAAGAGGGTTAAACTCAGTTCGTGTATTTTTTCTTTTCAAAAGAGTAGTTTTGGTTTTTGGTAGCACGTCCTGGAATATATGCATGAGATTGCATGGCAAAGCTTTCTAGCCGTAAGTACAAAACAGAGTAGAGCGTATGCTTTTACTATTATGTGTATTTCTTTTATAGGTCTTTTAAAGGTTGTAACGTTCTAGGTTTGAAACGATATTTCACAAAACTTTTGGTCCAATTTTTTTCCCGTAAATTGCTAAGGCTTTAGTAAAAATATGCATTGAACACGAATGTTTCAAGTGGAAAGATGTCGAATCATTTATTTTAAATGCAAGCTATTTTTTAAAGTTAACTTTAACTTTATTTTCCATAATATACAGTGGTGGCCAAAAGTGTGGACACTTTTTGAAAGTTTCATGTGTTTCAACTGTTACCTGTGCTCTTGCAACGATTAAATTTCGCTTAAATACAAACACTTAAATATTAAGTTGAAGGTAATTTAATGTAGAATTTCATTAGAAAACAGAATTAAAGTATCTGTATTAAAGTTATGCTCATTTTAGTTAAACAAACAAGCACAAGCAATGGATTCTCTTATGCTGAAATTACAATACAAGTTGGTGGTACAATGACTTGAAAAACTAAGACAGATCATACTATTAGCTGCATGACTTATTCGTAATACAGATATTGTAATACTGTATTTATTTTTAATTCTACATGAAATTACTTTGATGATGATGATGATGTTGTGTCCACGGATATAGATTACATGTAACTAAAGGTCTCATAGACGGCTTCAGCGATCTGCACACAGTAGTCCTCATAAAGATTAAATTACTTTTAATTTGATATACAATTAATATATTCTGTAATCACACAAAATTGAAAAATATGAAACTTTCAAAAAGTGTCCACACTTTTGGCCACCACTGTTATTAACTCAAAATGGCAAAAGAAAGTCAGAAAAGGTACTAGAAATTATTTCGATTAAAAGTATTACTTTAAAATTTTAATCATTAATTGTTAATAAATTTTTTCATAGCAAATAGGACTTGTAGGATTAGGCTTTTGTTCATTTTTGTTTATTTCTTCACGTTGTATATTACAAATGTACAAATATAAATAAAAATTCCACTAATAAAAATATGAAAGAGCCAAATCATTAATAGTAAAAATTTAAATTGCTAGTATTTGTTAAGATATATTATTTAAGAACATAAAAAGATTATTCAATTTTTATCAATGTTTCAATACAAATTCAAAATGTTATACTATTTTAAATTATTTTACATCGTGTATTAAATGCTGTATAAGCAATTTGAAACTCGTTAAACATATTACTTCTGAAATCGCTTACCTCGCTTTTTCCTTGAATGCATTTTCATAAATATAGAGGATCAATTGAGCTCTTCAAAGAATGATTCGCTGTATAATAAAGAGGCAAATTTCACAAAGTATCTTTATCTTCGGCCTTATTTAGCACAGAAAAGACTCATTTTCTTTTTCTTTTATTTGCAAATGGGTTTCAAGAAATCCCGCTTAAGAATACAATTTCTTTAGCCTGTCAGTTACTTAATTTCAGCCATTTGTTATCTTATCTGAAACGGGAATCTTGGAAATTTCTTTAAATTGGAAAATGCGAGATTATCATTTGTTACTGTGGCAATTCTGATTCATTCATATCATATTAAAAACAACAAAAATCAAAAAATGCAATCTGAATTTTCGATTTAATTTTCATGGAGTTGTAAGTACTTTTTTATTCTCAATTTTAAAAAAAACATTATAATACAGACCAAAGATGAATTTTTAAATTGCCTTTTGAATTTTTTAATACATTATTTTAAAAAAAAAGTTTTGAATGTATGGCGCAGCTACGGTGTATGCAAGTTTAAAAAAACTTTTCCGAGTATAGTTTATAAATTATTATAACAGTAGTATAGTTTTATTATAGTTTTAGTCGTATTTATATTTAGTTGTAATATTTTAGATGATATGCTATGGCAGCACTTTCGCACTTGAAACAATTAAAACAGACAATATTTTAAAGCAGTGAAAAGTATTTTTTAAATGTGAAAAGCCATTGCAATTTTTTTAATTATTAAAATTTAATTTTATCATATTAATTTAGCTAACTAAAATTATAAAATAATATTATAATTATTACGTAACTTGTTATGTATCTGTAATTAAACATATAATTATAAGCTAAAGGTGATTCGCATTTTAACCCTTTCAGTCCCAGTGATGCCATTTGGCATCATCACTTTCAATATTTTTTTCGAAATTGTTATGTCCCGTTATGACATCCAAACACACATCATTCGATTCTTCACACTTTGTTCTATCAGACAATATTTTACATTAATCTCAATAGAAGTCAGAACTACTATTTTTTTATTTAGAAAATAGTCAACAAGCGTTTCTCCTGATTTTTGATAAGTTCACTTCAGTTCCACATATTTAAAACACAATTTAAACTATTTCGGTTAAAATAATTACTTAATTTTTTTTAGTAATATGGCCAGATACCTTAAAATATATAACTCGAAGTGTTTTTAGGTAATATATAATTTTTAATTTTGTTATTTTCCACAGTTAAAAAAATTTGGCATTGTTTCAAATACCATATAAAAAATTTAAATGAATTTTTTTTCTAATGGAATTCGTATATTTGACCTAAAATAAGCTTATTTTGTGAATATCAGATCTTTCTGTAGTGTAGTACATTTTTGGGACTGAAAGGGTTAACTTCGCCAATTGGCTTTTGCTGTGTTCCCACATGGCATCGATTTATCAATCGAGTCTCAAGAAAGAAATAATTATTCAGCATTAGTCAACTAAAATGTTATAAAGTTAATATTTTAATTGGAATTTATAACACGTAGCGTAATATCCATTATTTATTTAAATAATATATCCCATTGCAAATTAGATTTTTAAGAAAAGCATTCAATTCGTCACAAATTGTAAGACATACTCATTTTAACGAAAATTATATCAATACTAAGTATGTATATCACGTACTTCTTGAAGTTGAGCACGAATTTAATGCTCTCGAGATTCCATGTATTGAATATTAGTTAACAATTGTTACATATTTGACATTCTGTTCGTTTAAACAAAAAGAAAGACGTCTTTAACATAACAAGCAGTCTTGAGATCACTAAGGAAAGGATGCTTCTAAATTTTAAATACAAGACTTGAATGCCGATAGCAAAATTATATAATTGTAATTTATAATTTCGAGAAAGTTGTGAAAGTACTTTGCTTTGTTCGTAAGCATTCGTTGTATAATTGTTTATTACTTTTGTATGACAACTATCAAGTGCTTATTTTAATAAAAATATTTATAATTTATATGAAACTATTAATTACGAAGAAGTTGCGAAAGTGTTAAACTTTTGTCTTAGTTTATTTTGAATGATTGCCTTTTACTTTTGGCAATTATCACGTATGTATGATATAATACCCCTTTGATAATACAACATTTAATTTTCTCTATAAAATTTGCGAAAATGGTTTAGTTTAGCCTTTTTTATTGTTGATATTCATCAAAATTAAGCAACTTTAAGTGCGTGAATTTTTAGCATTTCAAATACGCATATAGTCACTAATTAAAACTTAATTGTATTTCAATTATAATTGAAACGTAGTTTCTAGATTTTTTTAATGTCGTTTTATTTTTTAAGCAAAGATATTGCTGGAAATAAGATATTTATTTGGACTGATAAAGTTTTGTTTTGTTTCAGTAAATATATTGGATAAAAGTCTTACCAAGTTAACCGCCGGCCCACTGGCACGATGGTTAGTGTACTAGCATTTGGAACTGCTGGGCCCCGGTTCGAATCCCGGTAAAGGCGTGGATGTTTGTGCCTGTCAATAAATGTTGTTATTTGTCTATGTGTTTGTGGCGTCCTTCTTTGTGTGTCTCTTGTGACTGTCTCTTCTGGCGAGCGGGGTAATGGGCTATATAGCCTACGCCCTTCCCTTCTAGAGGGCGCAATCACTGTCATTTGTCATACCAAGTTAATCCCTACAACTAATTTCTTGTGCTTCAAATGTAATCCTTCCGTAATATATCAACACTTAAAGGACTGGAACAATATTAAAGGTTAGATTTTTTTTACAAAAAGTATTATTCTACAATTTTTCTTTTAAAGACAAACTTATTCGTGTGACATTGCAGAATTAAGTATTAGGGAAAATATGAATAAAATGAGTTTGTCATGTGTTTTGCTGCTTCGAAATATCTTTAGTTGTATTTTGGAACAAACAAATGGTGGTAAAAGGGCGAAATTCCAAAACTAAAGCTATATTAAAAGCTATTTCAAAACACTGCTTAATTATATAACTACTTTAAACAAAAAATTTCAATTTAAATTAATGACACTTATAATGTTTTCTTTTTTGTTGACTAAACAGTACATTAAATTCTTCACAATTTTAATTAAGTTGCCAAACTTAAAAAAATGCTAGAAAACAATTTATTCTCAAGTTTTCCAACAATTAATCTTTTGTAAAAATTTATTCCAGAAATAAAAGATAACATATACTTTTACTAGTTCCTATGCATTTATGTTCTTAAATCAAGATTCAACTTAAATAAATCATAAATTTATTGAATTAAGCAAACAAGGGTATTATTATATACAGAGTAAGTGAATCCTAAAAAGACTTTTCGAATGCGAACTTGCCCTCTAACAACGTAGAAAACCTACGAAAATATTTTGTTAATTTAGCGAGAAAACAGGCAGTTTCCCTTGTGTGAAGCCGCCCTGGTGGCGCAATCGTTAGGACGCTGGCCTTTGGAGCTGCTGGGGTCGGGTTCGAATCCCGGACAGGCATGGATGCTTGTGACCGTCAATTAATGTTGTTATTTGTCTATGTGTTATTCCTTTCTTTGTAACTGTAAAAATTCTTTATGTGTCTGTCCCACTTGACGAAAACTTATAAGCGGTTCTCTGAACATGCCACACAAGCTGTAATATATATGTACAGCTGTGGAAATAAAAAAGTACCCACTAGTGGTTATTTTGGCCGTTACTCTTCCTATAGAATCGGACCTTTTTGACATTGTGAACAATTAACATTCTGAGTTAATTGCATGACACAAAATTTGTATAAGGGGCCATCTTCATATTAAAAATGTTACTAACTTTAAAATTTCCAATAGCAACACCCCTTTTTGAATCCATATTTCAAATCTCTGACCTATGTTAATACGAAATGCCAAAATTTGTTAGTTTTTAAGCATTATTAGAGAAGTTTAGGTCCCATAATGTTACATGAGTTGCACATAAAACACTATCCCGATCTATAAATAATTAAGATAATGAAACGAATATTTCACTGAAAAGAAATTATAATAACCCAAACAAAATGCATTCAATATTGGGGTATTTAAAACAATTTTTATATTTTTAAATATTTATTACATTAATTAAAAAAAATATGAATAGAAACCCCTTAATATTTTACAGAAATAAATTTAAGACAAGAAGTTTATGCGAAATCCAAATTTTTAAAAAAATTTATTGATAATTTGCTGAGTAAATCACAAAATACTTTTTAATTGCCCTTTAGGGGACTGTGTATAAGACTACGTGTGTAACTGATAAATAAAGACGGCTCTGCGTGCATGCTTGCTTGTCATTTTCGAGACGGTCCCCAAAAAGTCCACAAGAGATTAGATTGAATAACTCGTCAAATATTCATCCAAATGTAACAAAAACTTAGATTTAAGGGTTTTCAAGAGTGCTTAACATTTCTAAGTTATTAAAATTGTGTGTTGCTATTGGAAATTTCAAAGATCGTAATATTTTTAATATGAAGACGGCCCCTTATGCAAATTTTGTATCGTGCAATTAACTCAGAATGTTAATTGTACACAATCTCAAAAAGGTCCGATTCTATGGGGTGACTAACGGATGAAATAACCTCAAGTGGGTACTTTTTTATTTCCACAGCTGTACCATACCATACCTTGAGTGAAAAATTCTGCCTTCACAATTTTAAGATATAGCTTAAAATTTACAAAACTAATGGCTAAAAAGAAACTGGATATATTTTTTCTGAATCTATGGGTTAGTTTCAAACGCAACGATTTTCCCTCGCCTACTTGTTTTTAACGTCACTGTCAGGTATATCATCGCTTATCATCTTTGAAACAAGTATTGTCCTAGAAGAATCTTTAAGTTTGAGTTACCGTTGCACTAGAGCTACACGAGGGCTATTGGTGACGGGCGTCGTATTTTTAGAACCACAGTCAAGTGACGAGCCGACATCTGAATAGGCACCCAACGCAACCATTAAAGTCGACATCGTACGCAGCGTTAGTACTTTCGATATTTAACATGATCTCCCTTACACGGGGCATTATTCTTCGGACATTTTGGGCTGTACGGGACGTTTATTTGCAGTTATTCAGGCGATGTCCGGTAGTTATTCGGTGATGCCTGGACCCGAACCTGGAACCTTTCGCATGCTAGGCTAGTGCCTAACCAACTGGGCTCCCCATGCCCCCCACCCCAGATGTATGGATTATTTCATTACTAAATATCAGATGAATTTCTTACTTCAGAATTGCCGTTCTAAGATCCCTTTTTTTGTCCTTATTGTTAACTGAGCAGCAACTTCTTACAGAAAAACTATACATTAAACATACGGTACATGCCGCATCGGTGGCTGAATGGTTAGTGTACTAGCCTTTGGAGCTGCTGAGGTCGGGTTCGAATCCCGGTCAGGCATGGATGTTTGTGACAGTCAATAAATGTTGTTATTTGTCTATGTGTTATTCACTTCTTTGTGACTGTAAAATTTCTTTCTGTGTCTGTCCCACTTGACGAAAGCTTATAAGCGGCTCTTCGAACAAGCACACAAGCTGGAATATATATGTATCATACAATACAATACGGTACATGTAAACAATAAGAAAAGAAATGGCTGTCTTATTGGATAAGTGAACAAGCCATAATCCCTTTGTAGTATACGGGTCTAATACACTAACAGATTCAGGAAATACTATCGCTACCAATTCGTCAATATCCATTGGTATAACTCCTGCCTTACGGGGGGTTCTAATGTAAAGTTACTTTAAACTGGAATGTAATTTTCTTAAGATAATTACAGGGAAATACACTGCCTCCAGTTTTCAGAAATACAATTTATATTCAGTTGTATGGATTTAAGTTTATAACGAAATAAGAGCATTCTAAAATAACTTTGTTTACAAGTGTATGTTTGTTTACACATGTATCTTGTTTACAAAACTATTATCAAATATGTGAACATCTATATAGTTTTAACTCATTAAAGGTAATAAAGTAACACTAACATTATCAAATAAACTTTTGCTGGAACCAATTTTTTTTTTTTCTTAAATATTTTTCCGAGATTAAAGTGTTATCACTCTATAATTAAAAAAAAAAAAGATAAGAAAGCCAAATTACATTCGTATGAGGGACCCAGGTGCACAGACAATATTGGCCGAATGTGCATGAGGTATCGCCCGACTTGGAGAATATTGGATGAAATCGATCATTTTCTACCCATTTTAACCAGATTTACCCGTTCTTTGAGGCTTCATGTCGGAAATTACGCGAAAAGTGCAATACTTCATTTTGCAGCAATCTTATAGTATATTTCAAGTGTAAAGGGCAAATATCATATTTCGTTATATTTTTCAATCAAGAATTTTGAATTGTAAATTTTTTCAAATAATATTGAAACCAATATTGCTCCTCGATATTGTCCAGCGTCGGTAAATCGTAGTCCATTATGCATTGGGCGATGGGTATGAGCTGAGAATGGCCAATAATGCTGTGCTACCTGGGAAAATTTTCGGCTTTGGTTTAGAATCCAGTTTACTATTAAATTTTAAATAAAGATAGCTAGAATAAAAAATTGAATAATTTTGGACATCGAAAATAAACTCTCAAACATTTATTATATCTGTCTATTGCTAAAACGTTATTATTTTATTTCTGCAAATTTAATAAAATATTCAATCAGTTTATGTTAATAAAAAAATCGGCTATTGATATCTTTATTTACATAAATTGTGCAAATTGCAAAGAATGCCGTATTCCTTACTTTTTATAATTTATACCTCTACACATGAAAAGCAGTTACTTTTATTCACTAAAACTTATTTCTTTATGAATAATTTAACTAAATTGAAACAATTACCAATTTGATGTTTTAGGCAATCATATAACCTCATAAAATTTTATTTTAGCAACAGAAATCACAGAAAACAAGGTTAGTTCCTTTAAATTGTCAATAATACGTGAGTAGTATTCGATGCTCTTTAGGAATTATATTGATTGCAAATAAACTCTGTCGAATAACGTAGTACACTAACGAACTCTCAACAACAACGTATTCAGGCTTCAAAGCAATTTGAGTAATAAGTTAGATTTGATATGCTTTATTAAATTCATTGGGGTTCGATGAATTCGAAATATGATATTTCCTTATTACTCATTTCAAGAAGTTATTACGTTTAAAGAAATGGAACAGTAATATATAACTTTGATGACTAACAGTAATAATTATTTCAATATGACTGACTATATATTTTAGGATTTTTAATAAATTATAAACTAAAAACATACACAAATAATAAACAATAATGGTATACTTTTCAAATTGTCTCCTTAAATGTTAAAAAAAATATTGGATTTTACTGAATACGGAGAGAAAATTTGCCTTACGCTCTTCATTGATAGGTGTTTTATCTGCAATTTAAATAAAACCTAAATAACAGAAACTTAAAACTTCCATGAATATTTCGCTAATTATTCAAAGGATTTTTTAAGGACTTTCGTTCGTTTGTCAGCTTTTAAATCTAGGTTTTCAACCTGATTAATTAACAATATTATATATTCAACATAGCCTATCTGAGTATTGTAATTATTGCCAATATTTCTAATTATATATACTTAGTAACATCATCCTTAGGAAAATCAAAATTAATCGTTTTTTAACCAACTTTAAGCCAAATAGAACTCAATGTATAGTAATGCATAAAAGATTATGAAAGTTTAACGACATAGCGCCGTATTTAAAATAAACTATAAGAACAATATATCAGATCGTCAAAATGGTAAATTCTGTTTTTTACTAAATTACATAAGATGAAGAATGAGTTATTATCGCGAATTCATTCAACAGTAATAAACTGTTTAAGTATTTAAAAAGCAAATGCTTAAATAAAGAGTATCGTTATTAACACTTTCTGCGTAGTAACGAGCCTATCTTTTTAGAAATATATTTAATATTAAACATATAATATTGTTAACTTACAAATTGAATTGTTAAATAAATTTTGGATTTTTCTACAGTGCTGCTTATAAAAAATAAATTAACTGCTCGATCGATTTTGTTTTCTGTAATAGATACTCGGGTAGCCCAAACGGAAATTAAATGCAGTGTATTTGATTTCACTATACCTAAAACTTAATTTCGGAAAGCAATAACGACGGCGAATTCCTGACGAGTTTCTTTTCTTTCAAATAATAAAGAGTTCATACCGGAAAGTTTTATGAGTCTTTCAAAAACTTTCTTTTTTACTTATTATTTCTACATATCAAAGTATTTGTGAAGAGTGTGTGTATTTGACAATCACTAAAAACTCCAAAATTTCTGTATATTAGTGTTTCGCTTAATATTTAAAGGTTCTTGTACTTAAAATATGAAGATGAACATGTTTTATATAAAAATAAGTTTAGTAGCTACATTATTTTGTTATTAATTTTGAATGCCAAATGTACTTACACAACTATACAATTTAAGAGGAATCAATATCCCAAAAATCGATGAATATATCGATTTTTGTTACTGTTTTACATTATAGTTACTATTCCTAAATTTTCAAAACAATTGAAAACATATTTTTTTGTATAAAAATCCTATTTTTTAAACATTTTATCTACATTTTGAGGTTCGTGATCTTTTTAAATACTCCGTACTTACCGAAGAGTACCAAAGAGTGCAAAATAAAATCAACTAAAGTCTTTGTTAGTGAATTATTAATAAATGACAAACATACAGTACATTCTAAAATAAGTTCTAGTTCAAGAATAATGAAACAAACTCCTTTCTTTTCATCAAAGAAATTTTCATTTGCAAAAAACGTTAATAAAATATTAGTTAATCTGAAAAAATAAGACTTTCTTAAATACGCGAAACATTTGCAGAATTGTATATTTGATCTGAAGCTCGAAGCTAAAGAACTCTGATACTTCAATTATTATATTTTATCCTATAAATATGATTAACCATATAAGCATTAAACCTGTTTTATAACTCTGAATCTGTACTTGAATGATAATATGAAGTTCACTTCATATTATCTCTACGAAATATTCTATTATATTAATTGGATTATCATCTCAATATGTAATGCATCCCAAATATTGTATAAAAGAAAATGTTTCTGAAAGTTTAATTTCCTTTCAAATACTTACATAAAAATTCTAAATGGATGATAAATGACATTATAAATGCAATTGATTTTCATAAATTATTTAGATGCGCAAACTTACCATTATTGTTGTTTGCATCATTCCAGAAATAATCTTATTTCATCATTTTATTATTAAAGTGCTTCAATAAATTCGAAAATGCATATTTATTTAATAACTTCGTGAAATGAAAATTCCTGAAGTAATTTTTGGTTTGGGTTATAATAAGTGAAATATAAATTTTTGCTTAAATAAAATGCAATTTTTGGTATTTCATCAATTTTTACTTAATTATTTTCCAAATTTCTATTTATTGATGATACTTTGATTGCTTGCAAGTTAATGTTTTTTTAAAACTTATTTATTCCTTTAAACTAAATTTGTTACAAACATGATTATGATAATCAATGGTTAAACAATTAAAATTCAAGAAGATCTTAAGTTTCGTGTATGATAACGATAAGTTTAAAAAAAAATTATTCTTATAATTATTCACAAATCCTAAAGTTAAAATTTGTGCTATTTAATTGCATTTTTGAACTTTTACTTAAATAATCTAATTTTTTGTTATTATGTCAAATTTTACTCAGATAATTTTCGAAGTTCTCTTTATTGAAGATAAACTTTGATTGATTCCAAGTTAAAGTCTGTTTTTAAATTTTGTGTGTGTTTTTTTTAAATTTTTAAAATATTATACTGTTTTAAATTTTAGCCCTAATTTTACAAGCGTTCTGAGCAAGCACACAAGCCTGAAAATATATGTATATCAACCAACCAACCAACAAGTGATGCCAATTGTAAAATTAAAATAAGTTTTAAGGCAATAGTACAGTCTTTTTCTGATAATTGAATTATAAAAATAATGTATCACCCTTCCTTGAAATATTTTTTTATTTCTAATAGACTTATATTCTAATAGTAATTTATTTGAAGTTCATTGTCGAAACTGCTTCTTGAGTTATTACATTTGCTGCTTAGTAGGACATAAATATCATTGAACCATTCTGATAGATCGAATGAAATCCAAATGTTGTATAATTTGTAGCAGAAGTAGCTGATGCTGCGAAAGAAAAATGTTTTTGAAATGGGTTAAGTTACAAAAAGTAGCTCCTGTACTTTATCAAGGTCAAATATCTAATTTGTAATTCCCTAAAATACATCAAAAAGACGACTTTGGGTCTTCTGGTGATTAATATCTTAAAAATAAAAATGTATCTTAAAGGAAAGGGAATTTAAAACACACATTAATCTTTTACTTTAAGGTCATTTTGGCATCATTCTGATCCTTTTTAAATAAAGATACATGGAACTTTATATGACATTTTGTCGCATTCATTCTAATTATTATTTTGTAGAACCCATTAAGTAGAACTAAAGATCATCTGATTCAACATTTTATAAATTTTGTAAATCGGAAATATTGCTTTTGCGAACCTAATGTATAGTAAATGTATTGCATTTCTTTTTGTTGGGTAATATTTATTTTTACATTTCAGTTTTACTTTATTACAAATTTCAAGAACCGATCTATACTTTTTTTTACTCAAAGGAAAAATAGTAAAATATTTTAAAACCCTATTTATTGTATTTATATTATTACATACATATAAAAAATCAGATAAGATATTCAATAATTTCCATACACATTTTTAAAACCACAATGTTCATAATGAAGTTCATCTTATGATAAAATGAATGTTTTTTCCCATAAAAGTAATATTTGAATTTTTTTGGGGATAATAATTGTTTTATTTAATAATTTATTTGTATTTTTTGCCATAAAATTTATTCAGAAATACATTTCGATAATTTTCCCAAGTATTTTCAAGGAAATAGCTGTAAGTTTTACTTCAAGATTATTTTAACTACTTAAAATGTCTTTGTCTGTCACCAATAAAATATTCATTCACCGAATACTAATGGCATCATTAATTTGTTTCGCAATCCGTTGAACGTATTGTAAAAGCATATCAAATTCTAAGAGGAAAAGTGATGCATCTTACTTTGAGTAAACATGTATCTTTTTTTCGGATACTAAACGATATCATCCCTTTCATTTTTAAAAGACCTTTAAGTCATTTACACTCGATTAATTTTCGATTTGAGGTTTTGATTCGGCTAATTCTGACTTTCGATTTCCTTTTTGGTAATAACTTTTCTCTTTTTGTATCTCCTAGTGTAACACTCCATCTAAAGTTATTAAGAAAAATGTTTCATTTGGGAATATCAATAATTTACGGAAGAATTTTGGAATGGGGCACATTTGAGAAACTTTAATGAAAATACCATTCGAATAACTACTGATTCCGTATTCATTTTTAACAGCTTCAGTTTGAGCACATGAAGGTTAAATACACACTCTTAAAACAAACGAGTGATTTTAACTCAGTTTGAGTTAATTTTCACTCCTCCAGTCTAGAAAATGCACTTCTCCTGTGGGAGTGGATCCTTTGTGTGTTAAATCTCCGACATGATCACTCCAAACGCGAGTGATTTTAACTCAGCTGAGTTAATATTCACTCCTTTCCAGTGTTGAAAATGCACTTCTTCTACTGGAGTGGATTTCACTCATTTGTTTTAAGAGTGCATTTGAAAAAAAAAGTTTTCGATTAAAATTTATATTAATTTTTCAATAATTTCAGAAATATTCAAAATCTTCTAACGTTTGAATGATTTTAATTTTCATACTGGAATTTAAAAAGTAAATATTATTTATCTTTCTAATTTAAAAAAATTCTTATGGTAAAAACCAATTTTTTTTGTAAAAAACATTAATTTTAAAGTTGAAGAATAAAAAATAAATAAATGCCAAGCATTCAATAGACATAACAAAAGTAAGGGTTCTTGTGTAAACACATACATTTACTATTATTAACTACTAACACAAAATAATAACTATTACTTACATTCCAATATTAAAATAAGTTATCGGATATTTTTTTTTTAAAAACTGCTTTTCCTTTTACTTGTATGAAAACTTGCTCGACGCAAATAGTGTACGATAAAAAAAAGCATTTTGAGATCCTTCCAGTTTTTTAGTTATCTGCGAAAATGGCGTTAGCATTTTTTTAGTACTTGAAATGTCGAGACTAATACAAGTGTTAGAAAATTATAATTAAAAAACAAACAAACAAGAAAACGAAATTATACAAGTGCAAGGACGAATACCAACTGGAAGGATAAAAAAAAAGTAATATTAAAAGCAAGTTTTGGTTGCGTAAATAAAAAAAAAAGTTTTTAATTTTCAATTTGGTCGTCAATCACGTGAAAAGCAATGAGCGGATTTTGATGAGATTTTAACTGACAGAAAATTCAATATCAAATCTTAAAAGTTTACTCTTTACTATATATTTATTCAGTTCGTCATCTTTCCATTCGAAAATATTTACCACAAATGATTCATTGTTAAGATTATTTTTAACGTTTTTGATAGTTTTATTTAAGTTTAAATGAAAACAAAAAGCTTTCGTAAGATTTGAAAAAAGTTTTTAAAAGATACTATATCGTAACTTAATATCTAAAATATGCTTTAAGATGTAGTAAAATCTAATACATCTACAACGCAATCCCGCAACTTAAAATCCTACTCAAACATTATCCCATGACTTACCTTAAATATTTAAATTTCCAGTTAACTTTTTACCTCACTTTGTTATTCTACAAGTTCAAATACAGGTAGTGAATACTATTCTATTGCACTTGTTTCTGTTGATTTATAGGCCGTTTATTCGGAAGGGCTATCCAGCAGATTTACTGTTGACCAACTTCTTATCTGTGGCATTCGAATGGCTACGTCGTCTGTCTTCTGACCTTTCGCCTTTTTTGTTTAGCTCAAGTTGTTGCCGAAGTCTTCGTCTATTAATCTGTGTTTTTTGTTTTTGCTTGAATAAAAAAATATGGGTACCATATTATTAAATCTTGTATTTAAATATCTAGTGTAATCATGTAGCTGTGTTTCTAGGTAGCTTTTTATTTGAATTTCTTGTCTACCGTACTTGATGTGGCCTTTTATTAAAATTTCTAGTGTGTTTATTATATGCTATTTCGTATATTATTTAAATTTATAGTGTAATCTCAGTTAAAGAACTCTTATTCAAAAACTATGAGGCAAAACTATGTGCACACTTAGAAAATACTGTAAACATGCAAAATAAATTGTAATGTTACAGAAATAACAAACATTTTAATATTTCTGGCCAGAAATATACATTTTGAGTATTACAAAACTTGGTCAAGTCCATTTCCTAAAAATTTTGTTTCCAGTAATTTAAACTACCATTTTCATACCATTTAGGTTCTTCAGCATGAATATATTCGTACAAATCTTTAAATTATCTCAAGAAAGACCTAAAGTATTCTTAAGAAAATAATAATGGTAGAGCTAGCGTAACAATGGGTTTAAAGTATTACTTTAAAGCGTCATGCTACTAAAAATTGTTTTTCAAAGTTCTCTTCTCGCCTTAGCCATCTTATAAGAAGATCGTGCTGGGGAAAAACCCACCAATTAGTAGTCCGTGATTTGAGCCTGGTGTCCATTAAATCTGTTGTGATCCAAGGCACTGACTAGTGAGTTTTTCTCAGAGCCTTTGCATATTAAAATAAAAAAAATGCAAAATCTTGTTTCTGAGAAAAATGAACTTAAAGTAAAAATTTAAAATTATAAAATATTTGGATGTGTTTCTTTAAGCTCAAATACCAGAAGTTTAGAGTTTTGGATAAATATCATATTTTGTTCGCGCCTCTTTCAATGTGTAAAGCACTACTTCCTACAGTACATAAAATTTCGGATCACGAGTCTCCTCTATATATTTATATAAGGTTATACTAAAAGTTAAATTTTCAGATTTTCTGTTAATGTAAAGCGTGCACACAAGCAGACATGTGAACTGTACATCTAAAAATTTTGTAGATCTAGATATTTTTAAGGTGTTTTTCAATTTAAATGTTTTTCAATTCAAATGTTAATGTTAAATGTGTGTAAACTCAAAAAAATTTCGGTTTGCATTGCCATAATTAAGTTTTTACAAAAAGGTTTTAATTGATATAAATAAATAATCTATTAAATAAAGAAACAAACTAATAGTATTTGATGATATAGACAATAGTATTAAATATTTTTTAAAATTTTATTACTTTAATCCATTTCGATAATCTAAGGTGATCTAAAAATCAAGTCTTTTTACTAATGACTTACAAAAAAAAAAGCTTTTTCTTACTTTACAAGTAAATTATACCCTTTCCATTTTGAATCCAAGCTTGGAAAGCATTTCCTCCCCCATCCACGAGTGCGGTTTTCTTGGAACGGGGTGATTTATAGCTGTTTCGGTTTTTTCCCCACCCTACATGGGGAAATACTAACCGTTTTGATTGTAAACCTCAAGCGCGCTAGAATTAGATAAGCGATGTTCCCCCCTTTTCGCAGAAATCCCAGTGAAGGGATGGGGGAAGAGAGTCCTTTCGAAGCTTGGATTCAAAATGGAAAGGGTATAAAATAGAGATAAATACTTTATTAGTGATGTAATTAGAAGAAACTGCCCAAAAATAATAACAATTTCGGAAAAAACCTCTCTGCAACGTTAGATCGCTTGCAATTTTCCTATTTTTTAATTACTAATACTGTCATATTAAGTATGTGCGTAATTATTTGGGTCATTCATGTTTTAAAGTATGCAGCTCTTAGGCATTTTTGTAAAAATAAATATTTTTAAATAAATGAAATTAATTAAATCATGAAATTAAATATTAATAAATAAAATTTAAATTACAAATTATTAAATATTTAAAAATAGAACTTTAATGATGCAATTTTAATAAAATATTAATCATTAATAATTTTAAAGCAATATTTAACAGAATATAGAAGTTAAACTATAAATATAAAAAACTGTGTGCTACCAGGTTTAGAAAAAATTCACATATTTAAGCATAATAATATCAAAATAGATTCATTGAACAAAAAAATATTTGTTTGCAAAATTACTATACAAATGCTGTCGTTTTTATAGTTTTTTATTTATCTTTACAATTTATCCAAGTGTTTATAAATTATAAATATTTCTATGTTTAAACAAAACTAAAATTGTGTAAATACAGCAACAGATGCTTAATGTATATTTTAATTAAAAAGCAAAATATACAATTTTTTTCGCCTTCATTAAATTAATCGTCTTATTAACCATAAATACATTGAACTTATTACATGCATAATATATAGCACCACATGTATTTCAAATTTGTTTCTGAGATAAATTTTTTTATTTAATGATATAATGATAATTTTCCTATCTTTATTATTTATCGTTTGTTTACTGTAAACAAACCATGTTTACTTTAAATGTTTACGAAATGTTTACTTTAAACAAAAAAAACCCTTTTTTTGCTGTAATTTATTGAAAAAAAACATTAATAGTAGCATTTTTATACTGATTGATCATTTAAATTTTTCTTTAATTGTAAGAAAATTTAGATTTTTTTGTATCTTTTGCAAAAAGAAATCGAATTGTTTTGTTCAGTAGTTTTTGAATTCGTGCACATCTTATAATGTGTTAATTTTTTTGATAGACCGAACAGAAATTACTAAATGTTTTAGCTATAATAAGTAATAAAAAGCTCATTCATCATGATTAAAGTGTATTTTGCCTAATTAATTAAGATTAAATAAGTGCAGTTAAGTAAATTTGTTTAAATAGTGAATATATTTCAGAAATAGTATTGCATTACTTTGTAACCAGTTATAAAGTTATTTTCAACATGTTGAAGAAGAGGAAACATGTTGTCCACACAAAAAGAGTGAATAAAATCAAGATTTTAAGCAAAAAATATCTCTTTAAAGCCGTGAAAGACATTCTAAGCAAACAATCAGAAGTTTTGAATAGCCACTTTCACAATGCTATTTTATCTACGATTTAAAAAAATGTATTTAATTCCACTTTTAACATGCAAGTATATTGCGTTAAGATGATTAAAAAAATAATTGCGCCTGCTTATCAGTAAAGAAACGTTTTGCGGCAAGACTAAACCAAACAAAAAGAGCAAGTGTAAATTTACACTAGTGATATTTTTTCTTTACCAACTTCTACGAAAAAGTAACGTAAAGAGGATTAAACCATGTTTTAATCTGCAAAAAAAACTGTTAAGATGTTCCCTTTTAAACAACCACTCATTAAGGTGGTTAAAATTTTAAAAAAAAAGATCAAACACTTTAATTGTGTTTCTAAACTTAAAATGTATTTTATAAGTGACGTTTAATATATAAAAAAAAAGATATAATCATTTAAGTATCGTAAAAATATACTATTGCAATACCGTCTTAATTTGGAGATATGGTATAGTATGGTACAGCTGGGGAAAAAAAAAACGAATCTCCCCTCGTTTCTCGGCTGGTATTGATCAATGAATTTTGTGTAAGGTGTCAATTTTTAGGAAATAGCGTGAGGAATTGAGAACTGGCAACAAAAAATGTAATAGGGGTCGTCTACATATTAAAATGAGTACCAACTTTGAAAATTCCAATGGCAACACCCAATTTTTTTTACATAGAAATGTTCAGCACCTTCAAAATATCCCATATATAAAAAAGAATTATTTATTCTGCATTATTTGCTGAGATATAAGTATTCAAAGTTGAACGCCCATAATGTTAAAAAAGTTTCACAAACTTTTATTCATACCTCTACAAATAAAATGAGTTTAACAAAGATTTTTTTTCATTGTATACTTCTTAATTTTCCAAAAACAAATCATACATGTTTTTTCATCAATTTTTTATTTTAAATAATTTTTTATTCAAATTTAAATAAGAAAAAATAAAACATGAATAGCAACCCCAAATTTTTTTCGCATAAATCGATAAAGTAGATCAAGTAGAACCAAAATCCCAAATTTTTTAATTCAATAACAATTATTTGCCGAGTTATTGTAAAAAAACTGAAAAAGACGAATTTAAGGGACCGTGTAAAAAATTACTCGGCAAATTTGATCCTAAATTGCGTTATCGTTTGGTGATTAAAAAGCGTTTGTTGGTAAATGTTTATTCAAATTATCGATTTCTGTCAAATGTCTAAAAATCTTTTCTTATTTCAAGTGCATACAATGTATTTTTTTTTTGTATAATTAACATTAAATGATATCGGTTACTATATTTTTAAATGCATGTTATTTCCAATACAATTTCAAAAAGTGTGTTTAATATTAAAAATTAAATACCCTAGAATATTACTGGAATTCGGTTTTAAATACATTTGATTGTTACCACATTAATTTTTTTAAATGATTAGTGCCAACTGCGTTGGTTAAAATTATTTACCAAATCATTCTGAATATTTTTATTTTGCTTTCCTTAAATATCGTGTTAAGGTCGTAACCCTCAATTTGCAATACGTGGTTTACCGATAAAAACTAGAACTCCTCGGGGCAACAGTCCATTAGTGGGCCAGGGCCTGCCGTGCCCATTTCAGCTTCCGTGATACAAGGGCTCTGGGGTGCAAGGCATATGTCCCGGTATTGTGGAAAGCCTCACGCGGAACCCCCAGCATTTAGCTCCCCAAACATGCTTGGTCCCCAATTTATCGACCCACTTAAGGGATGAAAGGATGGGTCAACCTCGCCCAATCCGATATTCGATCCCCGGACCTGTGGCGTGACAATGCGAAATAAGCCCCCACCAAGCCACTGGCCGATATTACCGATAGAGTGCGGCGAATTTTAAACAAAATTTCTGCAACAATGTTTGCGAATGAAGCAAAAATTTGCATAAAAAGTTTAAAGTATAAGTGTAATAATCATGTTTTTCAATCTGATTGTAACTAATAGCATTTGAAAATCTGTTCGTTATAAATAACCGTATATGCGACTTAATTTAAAATTAAAACTTTTCATCTTCTAGCCTTTATTTTATTTCTGAATTTTAAAACCCAAAATTTAAAAAAAAAAAAAACATTCGAAAAATCCCAATATTACTGAAGAAAGTTAAATTCTAGCTTCCGTTGGCGAGATTATGCTAACCCTTTTTTAGCTTGTCGTTTTGAAAAGACACAACCAAAATATTACCTTTTTTCACTTAGGAGATATGCCCCTAACCGAGTTCAAAATTAAGGCTTTAATATCTCGGCAAATAATGCAAAATAAATAATTCTTTTTTAAACATGGGGTATTTTGAGGGTGCTGAACATTTTTATGTAAAAAAAATTGGGAGTTGCCATTGGAATTTTCAAAGTTGGTACTCATTTTAATGTGTAGACGACCCCTATAACAATTTTTGTTGCCAGTTCCCAATTCCTCACGCTATTTCCTGAAAATTGACACCTTACACAAAATTCCTTGATCAATACCAGCCGAGAAACGAGGGGTGATTCGTTTTTTTCCCCCAGCTGTACATACATATTCCAGCTTGTGTGCTTGTTCAGAGAAACGCTTATAAGCTTTCGTCAAGTGGGAGAGACACATAAAGAATATTAGCATTCACAAAAAAGGAATAACACATAGGCAAATAACAGCATTTATTGATGGTTACAAACATCCATGCCTGAACGGGATTCGAAGCCGAACCCAGCAGCTCCAAAGGCTAGTGTCCTTACGATTGCGCCACCGGGGTCGATGGAGATATGCTTTGTAGTTTCATGTCCTACAATGCTATAAAATTGAAACTATTTTTAATTTACTCGTTTAAGTCGTTATGTTTTACGATTTTTGTATTTAAATTCTTTAAAATTTTAACAATATAAATATAAAATTAATGCAACATTAACATATTATCAAATTGGAATCTTCCGTTACTGAACACTACTGTTCAAAGTAAAATTGCGAGTTAAAGAAAACATACTCTTTTCAAATATTTAATATTTAATGAAAATATGAAATATCCAGATTATCTTTTAAAATTATTAGACTATACTATTACTATTTCAAATATTTAATTTCAAAATCTGTTCATTCGATTCCAAGGTAAAAAAAAATCTTACAAATAAATAAAATTGTGTTTAATATGTTGTTCTGTATTTTTATTTACGAAATTTTTGATATTTTTACGCTTGAGGAATGTACTTAATCTTAGAAACATGATAGAGTTGCTTGTAAGAAAACTACTCGTGATCGTTTGAACATGAACGCAAAGCGTGAGGAGATATTCGAGACAAAAAAAAAAAACCTATCAAAGTAAACAGATAGTCACTTCAGAAAGTTAACTTCTTTTTAAATTATTTCCTATCATACAACTGTGGTAGACCCAATTAAAAACTACTTTTCTGCAAAAGAAATATAAGATACTTGTTTATTATAGTTGACATGCTGGATTGATATCTGAACATAAATTGTCAATATTTTTGTTTTGAGAAGGTTTTAAAGCCTGAAATATTTATGTAAAGTAGTTATTTTTTATTTAAATATGGTTTCATAAGTTTTTAATTCTCAAATAGCTTGTTAAATGAGCAGTAAGCGGGCTCTGCCCTCCTTCCCTTAAATATTGTTCCGTTTCCATTGTTACATAAGCTCTGTTACAAAATTACATAATTCCAGTATTTAAATTGTTTTCTGCCTAAAAAAAATATTTTTTAGGATCGTCGGAAATTTTACATGATTCTAACTATCATTTACTATTTTTGAAAATTGTTATTATAGCTTGAGTAAAGAAATTACCATAATGTAGATAACTTTACTATGTGATTATATATGTGTCTAGATATATTTTTAGAGAACATAAATTATTCATATAGTAAATTTAATTTTGATGATACAATTTATTGAATCTTATAAGTATGGTAGAAAATTTTATCTTTCTCTCTCTCAGAGAAAATATTAAATTTAGAAGATATTAGAATGATACAGATAATTTTAATTTTAAATTTTCTCCCTTCCTTTAAGTAGATTACAGATTTTATGCGTAAAAATCTATATTCCTTAACCTAATCATACAACTCTAGAAGTATATATTTATATAAATACTTAAGCTGCATTATCGAATGCATTCCTTATGGTTTATTTCTAAATTTCAAAGTGAAGAGTGTTTAACATTAAGTGCTTTTGCATTAAAAGAATCACTATTTTCGCATGAAGATGATTATGTATAATTTTCTTATGAAATTGTAGAGAATGTAGGAGGTTCTTTTTCGTTGTTTCTTGTCTCGATTTTGCCTTGAATAGAATATATTATTATTTCGCATTTTAGTTTATAAATTGTGATGCATAGTTAGTCATTAATATTTTTTTAAATATATTTTTTATAAAAAGAATTAACTAAATTTTAATTCTGTGCGTTTGCCAAAATAAGAACGTAAAAATGTTTGAAAGGAAGATATAAATAAATATGTAACAAAGGTTTCATGTAAAATGTTTGTACTTTACTCTACTCTGTTATTTAGGATGTCTATGGGAATGCGTTTCAACAATTTTGTGACAAATTCTAGACGCTTAAATAAAAGAACACAAATACGGCAACTTTAAAGAAACGCCTATGTAGGGGAGAGTGTCGTTCCTTGGGACGCTTTTACTTTGGGACACTGGCAATTTCTAAGAATCTTTGGCAATATTCATACATTGTCTATTTCTAATAGTAGCCTTAACCAACAGACATCATCATAATAAAATTTAGCACTAGCATCATTGAATTGATGAATTGGTGACAAAAAATAATATTTCATTAATATAATTTTTTACCTGTGTACTTTTACAAAAAGACAACTGCATTTTATTTTCTTCATAAAAGAAAAGATTTTAAAATATGTTGGTTATGAGAAAATAATGACAATGCATTTAGATTGGCCACTATCTTGCTTTTATTTAAATCATGTAGTGTATTGTACTTTGGGACAGTAGAGCGTATTGTTATTTGGGGCAGGTCCCAAGGTACAACATATTCATGATTCTAAATAATTTGGATAAAAAAATATCTTTATTATTTATTTTAAGAAGAATTCCACAAAACATGTAAAATACAACTCAGCTTTGGATATATTTTATAATGATTGAAATTGAAAATATAATTCTGGCAACACCTGATAAATCTTTTTCCTTCCATGAAGTTTTATTTGTGTATTTCCTTGAAAAAAAATAAAGTTTGTTTCCTGACACAAATTAGTTCAAGTGTGACTATTGACTGAATTATAAAGTATGTCCCAAGGTACAACATCATGCTGTACCTTGGGACAGTTTATCCTCTCTACTTTAAATGAAAGGCAATTTTTCAATTTCAAGCTGCCAGAATTTAAAAAAAAATATATTATAGAGGAATATATTGGTGTGTTGAAATGCTGCTTTTAAATTTTTATTTTGACTATAATTACCGAAGAAAAAAACTTAAAATGTAAAAATTGTCCCAAGTAACAACACTCTCCCCTACCATTAATCCCTTTAAAATCGACAAACTAAAAGTATTTATTTTTACAATTTGTCATTTCTGGAAATTAACGGCTTAACTAACTTAGAAAACATAGTAAGTTATCATTAAGTAATAACCTGTGAAAACTTTTTATAAAATATTTTCTACTCCATATGATTGTCAAAATGGTCAAAACAACGATTAATAAATGAAACTAATTGACCAAAAAGCTAAATCTAGGGATTTCAAATTATTAAATCGATAAAATCAATTTATGTTTTAAAAAAAGAATGCATTTTAGTTAGTTAATGAGTTTGCAATTAACAAAAAAAAAAGATTCTTAATTTCACACTACTCTATTTAAAAAGGAGAAACTGAAAAAAAAGGAACTAAAAAGCCTAAAAAAATTTCGAACGCTTGAAGAAACATGCATACGTTTGTTGAGTAATATTATATATTATAGAAAGCGTATAGTATTTAATAATTTGTGTTATTTTTCAGAGATATTATTAATAACATTTAATGAATTTAGTCTTTCATATGGTTTACTTACGGATAAAAAACGTTATTTCGTGTAAAAAATAATTTCTTTGGTAGCATGTTGTGGAATATTCATACTAATACTATGCATACCGATTAAAATAATGCTTTCTAGACGTAAGTACGAAGTAGAGTATATGTTTTTATAATTATATGTATTATTTCTATAGGTCTTTTTAAGGTTGTAACGTGCTAGGTTTAAAACAATTTTTTCATGAAACTATTTCTCAAGCTTATGTTCCTTAAATTGACACGGCATTATTAAAATTTTGCATAAAACACAAATATTTGAACTATATAAATGATGAATATTTCATTTTTGAATATAAGCTATTTTTATTTTAAGTTTTATTTAACTTTATTTTTCTTAATATAATAAACTCAAAATAGCAAAGTAAAGTTCAAAGACATACTAAAAAGTATCTCGATTAAAAGTAATACTTCGAAATTTTAAATTTTATTTGCTACTGAATTGTTTTACTTACAAATGATATTATTAGAATTATGTTTTGATACATGTTTTGTTTATTTTGACACATAGCATGTTACAAATGAACAACTATAATTAAAAAATTCAATTAACGAAAATGTGAATGTGAAAACTAATTATTGCAAAATTAGAAATTACAATAATTATTAAGATATATAATCACCATATATCTAATGTAAAAATTTCATCCTGATTTCAATACAAATTTGAACGGATATACTATTTTAAAAATGCTACATAAGTAATTCGCAACTCGTTAAGTTTATAACTTTTGAAATCGATTATCTCTCTCTTTACTTGAATGAATTTCCAGAAATATAATGTAAAAATTGAGTTATGTTAAGAAAGATTCACGGTATAATAAAGAGGCAAGATTAGCAAAGTATCTTGATACTGAGTCAATTCTTGGTGCAGAAAACTCATTTTATTTGCCTTTTTATGAACAGATGCGTTTTTCAAGACATCATGTTTAAAAATACAATTTCTTTTGCCCGTCAGTTACTTAATTTCAGCTCTTTGTTGTGTTATCCGAAACGGGAATCTTAAAAATCTCTTAAATTGTAAAATAGAAGATTTTCATTTGTCATTGTGACAATTCTGATTTATTCATATCATATTCAAAACAACAATGTTTGTAAAAAAGATGTTTTTATTAAAAAAAAATTAAATTTCTTTAGGTTATATATATTTTTATTGGTAAAAGTCATTTAGATAATCGAAAACACAGAATGAATGGCGCAACTACGGTGCATGCAATTTTCAAAGCCGTTTCCGAGTATTTCAGAAACTTCTCTCTCTAATATTTAAAAACAATAATGAGCATTGCAAAAATAATTTTCAAAATTGTGTCTTCTTTTTTCCAGTAAATATCTAATTCATAGGATGATTTGAAGTAAGTAGGATGCGAATTTTCGCACTCCTGAGAAGGTTCAATTTCGAGGCGAACGTTATAGTAACTAAGCTAGGGAAATTTTGTGTGGCATTTTCTTTACCGCTGTATCAGACAGATGACGAAATTATTTACCATTTCGTCTGAGGAATTTCTTAGCTTGAAAATTAAGCAAACGTTCCCCACTGATGAGAAACGTTGTCATTAAAAGAAGGTCTCTTATATTTTCAGAAATATTTCAGTTAACGCAAAAAAATTCTGAATTTTTCAGTATGTTTATGCCAGATTCTAACGAACTTTTTTTTACACTGAATGCATAAATTTTTTATCGTATACATTTTTTTCACAACAGGGTTTTGTTATTAACTAAAAATTTTTTGAAACAAAGACTACGAAAAAAAAAATTTTTACTCCATATTATTATTTGCCTTTCTTTATCCTTACTTTCTTTTTTGCCTTTCTTTCTTCACTTGTATCAGGATTTTAAAACTTTTGTTATAAAAGTTTGTTTTCCTTTCTTACAAGAAATTCTATGGACATGAAAATATAAGAAAAGTGAAGAATATCTTTGAATTTTAGTTAATTGAAACACATTGAAGTAAAAATTATATCGTAATGAATATAATTTTTTTAATTTTTAGAATTGAAACTTTAAAGACAATAACCAAATCCATGAAATGAAAATTCCTTGTGTATATTTGTTATGGTGCAGTTTCAACAAATTCAAAACAAGTAAATAAAATATAGTAAAAAGCAAAAGCTATCAATAACTTAAACTAATTATTGTTTAAGTGAATTTCATGACAATTGATACTATACACATATAATAATAGTTTATATGAAAAAAATATTTTGGACATAATTTCTTTGTGATTGTGATACTTAAAAGAAGTATCCTAACTTGTTGATCACGTAGGGGTGAAAATGTGTTATAGGTGTATTGGTTTACTGAATTTCTATTAAAGTTACCTATATAAATGTCCCTCAATTAGATGGAAGTTTAAAAATGATATGCTACTACTACTGACATAAAAAATAGCGTTTAACATTTGTTTAGGGGCTATTCATTTTAGTGGAATTTGAGGTATTTTTAAGTTAGGAGTTGTAAGATTAAACATTTCTTCAGATGTTATAAATAAACAAGCAATATTAATAAACATAAATTAGGTTTGATCCAAATTTATCATTGTATTAGATCCCTTTGAAAGATATATTTACTGTAATATGTATGTAATTACCTGCAATAAAACTAACTTGAGTGTGAGCTTTTATTTAATTTTACTTTTTACATGCTCATTTAATAATACTAGACATGAATGTACAAGGGAATTAATCTTTAAAAGATTTTCTGTGTCCTTAGACATTATTTATTTTTTAAGGATAATTTCACAGTTATATTTTATTTATTTTAATGTTCATAAATAAGATTTTCAAAAAGTTCATTGAGTTAGTTAACATTAGTGTTTATAATTAAAATAATTGTGAGGAAAAATCGGTTACACAATATGTTAAATTCATCTCGTTATCGTTTTAGTTTTAATAATATAGTTGTAATTTTTTTTAAATATAAGATGCTATGTATACGTTTTCACACTTGGAACAATAAAATTAATATTTAAAATTAGTGAAAAACTGCAGAAACACTTTAATGTGTAATGATATAGCAGATATTGATAATTAATAACAATTAATGATAACATATTGTTCTAGGTAATTCAAATATTTAAAAAAAATAAGTCCTGTAAATAAATATCATATTAATTGTCTTGAAACCGTACTTGAAAATACTTCCGTACTTGAAAATATGATTATACGTAAATTATAAATAGCTTTTTCATTGAGCCAATTAGATTGGTTCATGTTATATATTTCAGATTTAAGCTCGAGAAAGAAAATATTTTATACATCACCTTATGCCAATTAGTTAATTAAAAATTTTGGAAAATCAATAATGTAATTGAAATTTAAAGCCCGTAGCGTGAATCTAATATTTATTTAAGTAATACTCCAATGCAAATTACATTTATAAGAAACTCATTCAATTCGTCATAGAACAGAACGCGAGAACAAAGAATAAGCATTTTAACAAAAATCATATCAGGGAATAAGTAAGAACATCACGTAATTCCTGATGGTTAGCACGATTTTATTACTCTTGAGACTTTATTTCTTGAATAAGAGCTAGCAATTGTTACATATTTGACATTGTGTTCATTTAATCCGAGAGGAAGATGTCTTTTACATAACAAACAGTCTCAAGATCACTAAAGAGGAGTGTCTCATTTAGAAATGAAACACTTGAATGCCTATAGCAGAAAAACATACTTGTCATTTATAATTACGAGAAAGTTGCGAAAGAGCCATCGTTTGGTTTCAGTTTATTCTGTAAAATTGTCTTACTTTTGAATTAAAATCATCAAAAATTATATTATAAAAACACTTATTTATAAACAACCTATATTACTACAAGAGTTAATTTTCTTAATCCAATTCGGAAAATCTTTTCCTTTACACCAAAACCGACCTTAAGTTTGCAGTATACAAATGTTCTACGAGAAAAATGGTAAATAGTTCTCATTTTTGAGTGCAAGAATCGAATAAATAGGTATTTCCCATTCAATAAACAAATTTATTTGTTATTTCAAGACATAAAGTTATTATTTTTATTAGTTTAGCTTCATTTACAGTGTTATTTTAATTATTTTTTTCCTTCGATTTTGACGTAACAGGGCGCACGAATATCAGGGTCGAAGGAGCAGCCAATAGGAGCAGGCGAAATTTCGGCGCCAGCAGCGTTGTTAATACGCAGATTCCTCCGCCTAGTACATTTCTCTGCTGCAAACTTAAGCTCGGTTTTGGTGTAGAACTTTTATGGTTGATTTTTAGCAAAATTTACATTTGTAATATTTCGTACGCTTGCATTAATCACCAATTTCAATATCATTAATTTATTTATAAAAAAACATAATTGAATTATAATTATCATGTGGTGAAACTTACTAAATGTTGTAAATATCATGTAATTTTCTCGCAAATATATTTCTAGAATGAAACTTTTTTTTTGGGCTGATAAATTTAGTTTTTAAAATATTTCAGCAAATATATTGGAAATAAATCTTACCAAGCTAATCCCTGTAAGTTACTTATAGTGCTTCAAAAAGAATCCTTCCATAATATATCAACACTTAAAGGATTATAAACAGTTTAAAGCTTAGAAAAATGTTACAGTAAATACTTTTCTACAAGGTCTTTTCTATTGATCTTTTTAAGAAGAAATTTTTCTTGTGACATTGCAGAATGAGGTAGCTGGAAAAATATTAATAACAGTATTTGTCGTGACTTTTTCTGTTTCAAAAGATCTTTAATTATATTTTGGAACACACCAACAAATGGTATTAAAAAAGGGTAAAACTCAAAAATTCTTAAGCTATGTACATTGTACTAAAACTACTTCAAATAAAACAATTACTTAAATGAATGACTCTTGTAATGTTTACTCTTTTATTTTTTAAAAGTAAAAACGTATATTAAATTCTTCATAACTTTAATTAATCAACTTTCTAAAGTTTTAAATTAGTGAAAAACAATTTATTTTCAAGTTTTCTTACTACAATACAGCATAACATATATTTATGATATTTCTATGCGTAAATGTATATTCTTATACCGGAGATCTAGTTTACCAAAATTATTCATTTTTATTAATTCAGTAATAGATTAATTTTTTTATATGCAGGACATTTCCCGTAAAAGCCTTTTTTGAAATGCAAAGTTATCTTGACATTGTGGAAAATCTAAGTAAATAGTTTGTGAATTTAGCAAGAATTTTGTTCTGAAATGACAGTAGAATTCTTTCTAACTTAATCATGGTCCTTATTTTTACTTTGATCGCATTGTAGAAAAATGCCAGTTTCCCTGAGGACAAATTTGTGCCTTTACGATTTTACGATGCAGCAGAAAATTTAGAAAACTAATAGTTAAAAATTAAAATGGATAGTATTTTTCTGAATCTATGGGTTAGTTTCACGCACAACCGATTTTCCCTCTGCTTCTTTTTTCAAACGCCGCTGTCTTTATATATGTGAATTAGTTTACTACTAATACAAGTATTAGATGAATTAATGATAGTTAATAAAGTACCAAAAGACTTTATTTCACATTAATTTTTGCTATGTCTAGTTCTTTTTTGCTTACTAATTTCTTATAGATAAACTATATATCGTAGAAATATGCGCTACAAGTAAACAGTGTTGAAATACATGACTATCCTATTACGTTAATGAATAAGGTATAATCCCTCGTGTTCTCCTTTGTAGAATATGAGCCTAATACACTAACAGCTTCAGGGAAAATGCCATCGCTACCAATTGGGCAATATCGAAATGGTATAACTGTAGCACTATGATTCGAATTCCTTTGGTTCATAACAATATAGGTTCTTCATTTTAGCTTTGATTTAATTCGTACAACACAATTTAGCTGTAAGTCTTAAGGGATTATATATTAATGGAGTTCACAATAACAAGGTAAACTCCATTAAGATATCTGGTTAAGATACTTGTCGATGAAAATTTACCAAAACATACATGATTTCAATTGAGACCCTTATTTTGTAGTTTATTTGAAACTGGCAAAGAATTTTCTTATATGAAAATGTGCGTTTAAAATAATGCTTTTTTTCTTTCGAAATTCAATTAGAATTATTAATTATTGGAATTTAATTATATGGATTTAAAGTTCATAACAAAATATGAACATACTGAAATTAAATTGTCTACAAATTGTTGTTAAGTAGTTTTCATGTTACGTAATCTTTGCGAGATCATACCAGCCAAAAACGAGGTAAATTTACGGTTTCACATTAAAAGTCATTTTATTACTGAATGTTAAATGAAAGATTACCAAAATGCATTAAATTTCATAATTTTAACATTGAAAGAAAAACCTTAAAAATTATTTTGTCTTCCAATTGCAAAAAGATAATAAAAGTATTTTTGTAAATTAAATAAAATATTAAGCCAGTATTATGCAAATTAAAGTTTTTGACATTGCTTTCTATATTATCTGAACTGTATTATTAGAAATTATATGATATTAGCTTCTTGCACTTACATTTTTGCACACTAAACATAATTAATTTTTTATAATTGCAACAATTAATTTTTGTACGTACTTTTAACGATTTTGAAAGAAATAAGCATTAGTTGTTTTCAACAACGTTATTACTCTTCTCTTTAAAATATCTTTTAAGAACAAGAATCATCAAAATAAGATGCTTTGAATAGTTGAAGTTGAAAGTTTGTTGCTTTCAACATCAATGAATGGTTGAGTGGCATTGAATGCACATCGTTACAAGCTTTAATTGATTGCAAATAAACTCGCTCGAACAATTTATTTTGCTAACGAACTCTCAACAACGTATTTAAGCTATATATCATTCAGAGTAATAAATTTGAGTCAATGCCATTTCATTAATTTCATTGAGTCGATGAATTCAAACTATGATATTTTCTTCTTACTCATTTCACAGATGAATTGCGTTAAAATAGAAGAAACATTGAAATTTGAAATACTATGTTTTAACTCCACTGATGGATACATACGTAGAAACCCGTCATCTGGCTGTCAGATTTTTCAGCAACAAACAGTGGTGGCCAAAAAGTGTGGCCACTTTTTGAAAGTTTCATATTTTTCAATTTTGTGTGATTACAGAATATATTAATTGTATATCAAATTAAACAAGTGTGTATCAAATTAAAAGTAATTTAATCTTTATGAGGACCACTGTGTGCAGATCGTTGAGGCCGTTTATGAGACCTTTGGTCCCATATAATCTGTATCCATGGACACAACATCATCATCAAAGTAATTTAATGCAGAATTATAAATACAGTATTACAATATCTGCATTACGAATAAGTTATGCAACTAATAGTATGATATGTCTTAGTTTTGCAAGTCATTGAACCACCAACTTGTATTGTAATTTCAGCATAAGATAATCCATTGATTGTGCTTGTTTGTTCAACTAAAATGAGCATAACTTTATTTGATATCTACAGATACTTTAATTCTGTTTTTTTAATTAAATTCTACATTAAACTACCTTCAACTTAAAATTTAAATGTTTGTATTTAAGCGAAATTTAAATGATGCAATAGCACAGGTAACAGTTGAAACACATGAAACTTTCAAAAAGTGTACACAGTTTTGGCCACCACTGTATATGTTTTTTTAAAATTAATTTATCAAGTTCAAACTATGGAAAAGCTATTTTTGTAAACATCTACTACAATATGCGAAACATAATGAAATTTAAAAAATAAATATTAAAAAAATTAAAGTAGTTTTTAGACAAAAAATGTCTGTAAATCCCAATTTATAGAAATAAAGTTTCCTCGTCCGATAAAAGTTCACTTGAGTTTGCAAAAAAGCAAGTGAAATATAAACTGAAAAACATTTATTAATAATTAAAAAATGATTTTTTCTGAAATACGAAACTTTTGTATATAATATGTTTTTCTCCAAAGATCCAAGTGGTATGCTTCAAATTTGTTAGGCTATATAATAAATATGATTTAATGAGCATTATTGTCCTACTCCATTTTCATTACTTCCAATTTTTACTTATTTAACGGCACTATCTTTCAAAATAACCTATTATTAAAAGTGCATTATTAACTCGATTTGAAATCCATTCCAAACAACGTATAAAAGAAAATTAATTTTCTGAATGTTTTGAGTTCCTTCCATATACTTATATAGTTTTTCAAAATGGATGATTGATGACAATTTTAATGCACTTGATTCCCCATAAATTACTTAGGATTGGAAACTCAACATTATATTGTTGTTTATATAATTCCAAAATTAATCTGTTTTCGTCATTTCCATATTAAATTGCATCAAGTGTTATTATTTATTTTTGAAAGGCAAATTTGCGAAATGATTTTCTATTTAGTTTTTACAAAGTAAAAAGTTAACTTTTACTTAAATAAAGTGCATTTTCTAGCTATTATATCAAATTTTACTTTAGAGTGAATACACAATACTAAAGCTGAATTGTATAATATTATTTATTTTACTATAGCTTTTTTTTAGTCCACATTGCTTGAAATATCATGTCCGTGCTGTGCCCCAGCGTCACGTACGTGGAGTTTGGCAGTTTATATCTAACTTATAAGATATGAATTCACTTTTTAAATTGGAGAATAGAGGTAAAGAACAATTTGGAAATATATGAATGCAATTTTTATGTTTATTTTTTAATTTGTATTTAGTTTACTAAATATTAAAAGCTTGTCCCCAATGATTGCAGTCACGTCCCTGGACATGAACCAAAATTTGTATTAAATTCAATAGGTGGTAATCCAATGCAGTTTCTATGTCATTTTAGTTTAATCTGCAGTACATAGCAATACAATGGTTTGTTTGCTTTTAGGTGTGAGTCTTTTTTTTTTGGGGGGGGGGGGGCATTAAACTTAAGATGTTGTGAAAGGGCAAGATGGATGCATCACGTATGTGGCTGAGAAAGAACTTAGGTAAGTTAATAAAGTTTCTATTCTTACTAATTATGTATAGCATTAGACAGAAAGAGCTTAACTTTTTTTAATTAAATGTTTCAAATATTAACATATCATGTTTTAAATGAATGAAACGTGTAATTTGTCACGTCTGTGGACATAACTTCCGTGGTTTTTTTTGGCCCATGGACATCATGTATCAACGAACATGATTCATGTTTGATCTATATAAGAACAAATTGATTAAATATAAGTGAAATGCATTATTGAAACACTATATTTTGTCATGAACTAATAAAAAAAAGGGCAAAGCTGCAATTTATTATGAATAATATACATTGAAAATTAACTATTTATATGAAATAAGTAAGTGAGCAGTATTAACAGTTGAATGGTCTAGGAATTCTCCCATCCCTGATTTAATCACTGTCTCCAATTAATTATTAAGATTTAAATTGACAAATGACAAATTCCAGTGATTGCGCCCTCTAGAAGGGAAGTGTGTAGGCTTTTTATCCAATTAAGATTTAAATTACAATTGTATTAACAATTGATGAAATAAAAATTTAATTTTAAGGGAAACACAATGTGCTTACTCCTCGACAAAATTCGTAAATAGTTTTAGTAGATAGATTTAGAGAGTGAAATATTGTTGATTAGAAGACTAGAAATCACCTAGGTTCACAAGTTATTACCCGCCCTACTAAAAATATTAAACATAGTAAATGAAAAAATGAAACTGTCTATTAAAAAACAACATTGGTTTTTGTTAACCATTAAATACCATTTATTTACTTACAAATAAATTAAAGTCATTACATTTCTTCAAAGACTTTTAAAATATTTTTAAAGTTGTTTGCCTTAACTTTTTTTTTATTTAAGTCAGCCTATTATATATTCTAATTATCAGCATCAGTAAGTTTAAATAAAAGTAGCTGCTTTCATTCAAAGTATAGTAAGTTTTATAGATTCGAAAAAAATAGCACAATTCAATTAACCCAAATTACTAAAAAGTCAAGAAGAAACGCCTACGATATCCAAATATTGGATCTTTACAAAGTAAATATTCATTCACCGAATACTAATGGTATCGGCAGACAAAGGTGAGGTTCTTTCATTCAGAACTAATTAGTTTCACAACGCGTTGAATTTATTGTAAAAATATATCAAAGTGTAAGAGGAAAAGTGGTGCATCTTCGTTTGAGTTAACATGAATCTTTTTTACGTGGACTAAACGATATGATCCTTTCCATTTTCTTTTATGATCTTTAAGTCATTTACACTCGATTGATTTTCGATTTGCAGTTTTGATTCGGCTAATTCCAACTTTCGATTTCCTTCATGGCAAATAATTTTCTAGTTTCGACTCTCCTAACATAACACTTCATCTAAGGTTATTAAGAAAAATGTTTCATTTTGGAAGGTTTGAAATTGACGGAAGAATTTGGAATAGTTGAGATTTGGGAAAAGTTAATGAAAATTACCCTCCAAATCATTATTGTTTCCTTATTAATTTTACAATTATTTCTATTTGTGGCATTTAAAAGCTAAATATCGGTGAAGAGTAAGAGTTCGATTTAAAAAAATATTAAAATTCTGAATTAACCAACAATTTCTGGAATATTCAATCTTCTGGGTAAAATGTTTTCTATTTTTATAATGACAGTTTTAAAAAATACTTATATTTATTATTTATTATTCCAGTATTTATGTTTAGTTCATCTATTCTAATTCTATAAACCTATATAGTAATAATAGATAGATAAAATGTTTTTACGGCTGAAGTAAAAAAAAAAAAAAAAAAAAAAAAACATGCCAAACATGTCCAAGCATTCGATGGCCATAACAAAAATAAGGGTTCTTGTGTAAATACATGTACTAAGTCAAGACATGCTCCAAACAAAATGAAGGATTTGTTTGCAAAAGTCAATAAGGGTGTTTCTCAGAATATAATGTCACTCTAAAGAAATTGGAACGGATTTTCTTCGTCAAGAGAACTCGTTAAGTTTGTTTATTTCATTCTATTTGAGACCAGTTTCATTAAAGAAGAAAACCTTAATACCATACGGTTCTGTTTCATTAAAAGAAAAGACTGTACGTACTATAATCTGAATTGTATTTAATATTTTTCTAAATCCTTTATAAAAATAATGCCCCTGATATTAAAATATAAGTTGTAACAAACAATATTAATCCAAAATATATTTAGGGGAGAGTGTTGTACCTTGGGACAATTTTTACATTTTAATTTTTTTCTTTAATAATTATTGTCAAAATAAAAATTTCAAAGCAGCATTTCAACACACCAATATATTTTATTGCCACTCATTTAAAGTAGAGAGGATAAACTGTCCCAAGGTACAACATCATGTTGTACCTTGGGACATGCTTTATAATTCAGTCAATAGTCATGCACTTGAATTAATTTGTGTCAGGAAACAAACTTTATTTCAAAATACATCAGAAAATTTGCTCTTTAGAACATTTCATCACACGGAAGGAAAAAGATTTATCAGGTGTTGCCAGAATTATATTTTCAAACTTCAATCATTATAAAATATATCCAAAACAAAGCTGAGTTGTATTTTACATGTTTTGTGTAATTTCTCTTAAAATAAATAATAAAGATATTTTTATTTAACCAAATTATTAAGAATTTAATCAAATTATTAATACTGTCCCAAGGTACAACACACTACATGGTTTAAATAAAACCAAGATAGTGGCCAATCCAAATGCATTATCATTATTTTCTCATAACCAAAATATTTTAAAATCTTCTCTTTTATGAAGAAAATAAAATGCAGTTGACTTTTTGTAAGAGTACTAAGGTAGAAAATTATATTAGAATGAGAAAAATATTTACTTTGGGGTAATGAAATATTATTTTTTGTCACCATTTCATCAATTCAATGATTCTAGTGTTAAATTTTATTATGATGATGTCTGTTGGTTAAGGCTACTATTAGAAATAAACAATGTATGAATATTGCCAATAGATTCTTAGAAATTATCAGTGTCCCAAGGTACAAGCGTCCCAAGGTACAACACTCTCCCCTACAGCTGAACTAATGAAAAATATATTTTAACTGTTTTATAGTACGTTGTTCTCACATACCAATAAACTTATTGGCTTTTACGACACGTCGCCAAAAATACCATAAAATTTTATCTCCTACTTCAAAACAAAAGGCAGCTTTTGTCACAACCTATTATTAGAACAATGTAAACAACAAATTAATAAGTTATGTGGAGATAAAATAGGTAATAAAACATTACAATTAACTTCTATTGTGTGGGACATTTAATATCAAAATATTTGCCATGATCTTCAAAGTCTTGACAATTGTTGCTATTGTTAAGTTCATTTTTTATTTTTCGGGGGTTATAAGAGATATTGCATTTTTTTGTGTGTGTTTCATCTAAGGAATTTTATATCGTTGGTCAAATGGCAATACCACTAATGTGTAAATACACAGGAAAGGAAAAATGCATGCTGATATGACCGCATTTTTTTTTTAAATAATCATCGATCCCTAGGTTTGCACATTCGTAGTTTTGTCATTTGACCGACGATACATAATAGTCTGCAGGCATATATAATTTATAAGCATTACCATTTGAGCTCCAAAGTTCACAGACACTGCGATAGGCAAGGCCTTATTTAATATCTTAAGTAATATTACTATTTTACTGTTTCAATAACTATTAATAAAACAGTTATATACTTTTAATGAAAACGTTCTGTTTAAGAATATAGTATAAAAGGGATTATTAGTTCATATTTAAAATATAAGATATAAAATTTGAAAATTTAATGAAAATTTAAAAAAAAAAATCAATACAATGGAATTGTGAAATAAATGCCTAAATTTTAGAATTAAACATGATGCTAGTATTATGACAATGCCGCCTGCGCAATCGTTAGGCCGCTAGCCTTTGGAGCTGATGGGGTCGAGTTCGAATCCCGGTCAGGCAGTTATTCCTTTCTTTGTGACTGTTAATATTCGTTCTGTGTCCGTCCCACTTGACGAAAGCTTATAAGCGGTTCTCTGAACAAGCACGCAAGCTGGAATATATAATATATATTCCAGCTTGTGTGCTTGTTCAGAGAACCGCTTATATGGTATGGTACATATATATTATATATGTACCATACCATATTCTGACAATAAATTCATTTACCAAAACTTTCGACATCCTATGAAATCTAGGAGTCAACACAAGATGGCGCCTTTATTAAAAGTCTAACTTTATTGAGAAAACTGTCCAGTCTGCAAATGAAGATGCCAATTCGCATTTTATAAAAAAAAATCATTTACGTCAACCAAGGATTTGTTAACGCAACAAATAAGCTAAAATTGACCACCTGAAGTTATTTATAAAGAAAGATGGAAAATGTGTACGCTATAGGACTGGTATCCTATGTGACGAGAAAAGGCGAAATACTTTAAACTCAGATGTCACCAGAGTCCTAGCAAAGGGTGAAGCAATCATTTCGAATTCTTCCGTTACTACGTGATACTATTCGAGATACCAAGTGAAATATTTGGTATATGCTTTTAGATTTGAAAATGACAGTTCTTTCGTATGTATTTGCAACATTTTCTTGGAAATAATTTTCAAGAATTCAGTCCGATAAATTTAAAAAATTGCGGTCACATAGATTATTGGCAAAATGATATTGTTGAAATGTAATACGAAGGTAAAATAGTTATACGAAATAGTGGTATGGATTTTCACATTGTTAATTTTTTTTTATCTTACTGTTATTCACAATCTACAATTCTGTACTATTTGTTCTATAAGGCCTTTGCTTTTCGTTTTGGGTTATAAGTTGTACTGGAAAAGTTTTTTTTATGATTTTATATTTAATAAAACAAAAAACACGTATATTTTTGATCGGTTTGATGAGTTAATTATTTCATATTTTATTTGGGTATGAAAAATAGTTTTTGGAAGTAATGGACAGACTTCCTTGAAATCAGGTTCATGACATATTTGGCAAGCATATTAATTTTTGCAAAAATGCTTGTAAAATTGCAAAAAAGTTGTATAGAGTTAAGTTAACAATTAAACTGCCTGTAGTTTTTGAAATGTTTATATTTTCTAAAACTGAAATCTACACTAATAACAGTCAATAAAAAATTAAGTTTTTCCCTTCTTTGTAATTGTGATTCTTTACGCTTTTTAAACGAAAATTGTTTTTTTAAAACACTAGAAAGATCGATTCCTTTTTAATAAAGAAAAACACATTTTGTGGGGAAAAACATAAATTTAATGAAAAACAAATAAGTAATTACTTTTTGCTATTTGTTTTTTAAGAATTAATGATTGCTTTAATTTCCAATTCCATTATAAGTTATAGAAAAAGTCGAATGATTTCTTATTTCCTTCACAAGCATAAAATCTTGCTCAACGAATTTTCTGTACAATAAAAAAACATTGAGATTATGTTCTGTTTTGTTTTTCAGTTACTTCCAAAAAGGATGTTTGCTCTTTTCGACAGCGCTTTAAACATAGAGAAAGATACATGTGCAAGAAAAATTTCATAATATCCAAGAAATCGAAATTACAGGTACAAGGACAAAAAAAACCCCTATTGTTTCTAGTTTTCAATTTGGTCGGGTCGTCAATCATGTGAAAAACACTAAGCGGATTTAGATGAGATCTTAACTGACAGAAAAATGTTATATCCCAATTTAAAAACTATTTTTCACTATACTTATTCAGGTTGTCATTTTTCCAATACGAAACTTTTACTATGAATAATGAATTTGTGTGGCTTTCTGTGGTTATACGTCGATTGTTTATAGTTCAAATTAAAAAAAATAGACTTTCGGAAGTTAAAACAAAAATATTTTTTAAGAAACTGCTCCTTTACCTACTAAAATGCGATTAAAGTTGTATCGAAACCTAATGAATCATACTACAACAACGCGTAACTTAAAAATTAAGAAGAAATTCGTACTTAAATATTTAATTTTGCAGTTAACTTTTTACTTCGCTTTGTTTTTTCCGAAAGTTCACATACAGGTAGTGAATACTGTTTCATTTGGTTCTGTTGATTTAAGGGCCATTTATTCGGAAGGGCTATCCAGCAGATTTACTGTTGACCAACTTCTTATCTGTGGCATTTGAATGGCTTATGTCTTCTGACCATTCGCACTCTTTGTTTAGCTCAAGTAGTTGTGGAAGACTTCCAAAGGCTTTATGTTGTTCACTGTCAAAAATTTGATTCTGAGAAAAAAATACTTAAAGTAAAAATCGGAGTTGATAAAATATTCGGATGAGTTCGTTAAGACCAAATATTAAAAAAAATTGAAGTTTCTGAGAACGTGGCCCACGCCTTTTTCAATGTGTACTATAGCACTTTTATGTCTGCAATAAAATTTAAAAACACTTGTTTTCAACAAGTTTGCTATGTGCGGGTGTTTTCTTAATAATAATAAAATTATTAAAAGTTTTTTTTTTTTTTTTTTTGGATTTTCCGTCAATGCAAAGCATGTCCTCAAGTAGGCATTAACTGTAATTATAAAAAATCTTTGAATTTGATAATTTTTAAAGTGTTTAAAGTTTTTGAAATGTTATTACAATGAAATGTTATTAATGAATAAAAAGAAAAAAATTATGTACATAAGCTCAAAAACCTTTCAACTAGCATTGTCGGAATTCTTCTTATATCGAAGGTTTTAGTTGTTATAAATCAACAACAAATTAATAAAGAAATAAGATAATAGGGTTTCACGGTAACGATATTGAAAAATATTTTTTTGTATTTAATTATCTAAATCTATTTTGCTAATCTAAGGTATTCTAAGGTTTTTACGATGAATTAGAACAATTTTTTTTACTTAAAACGTGAATATAGAGAAAATGAATTATTAGTGATGTAATTAGAAGGAACTGCCTAAGAAAATAATTAAATTTTCTTTAAAAATCCGTTTTCAACGTTAGATCACTTGCATTTTTTCTATTTTTTGATGTTGACGAATACTAAAACAGTTATATTAAGTTGGCTAAATTGTTTACGTAAGTAGTTTTTTAAGAAAAACACAGTGCTTTTAATGTTTCTCCAATAAAAAAATTATTCATAAATGTAAGAAACCTAATCATCCCTAAATATAAAAAACATGTATTACTAAATAAATGATTTCTTAAAACAAGAGGTAACATAATATAGAAGTAAATCTATTAAATATTAAAAGCTGAGTGCCACCAGGTTAAAAAAAAATACGTATTCAGACACAATAATATAAAAAAAATATTTAATGAAACATAAAATTTGTAAGCTTGCACAAATATTATGCAAATACAGCTGTTCCCATAGTTTTAAAAATATGTTTACTTACTATCCAGTGGTTTACGAATAATTCTATGTTTAATCAAAACTAAAATTGCGTAAATAAAGCATCAGGTGTGGTGTTAAATTTAATTTTCAAATAAATTAAAAGTAAAGGAAAAAACAAAAATTTATTTCACCTTCATTGCCTTTTTCATCTTATTAACCGATAAAATACATATTGAAATTTATTTCGAGCATAATATATAGCACCGAATGAGTTTGGAATATTTTTCTGAGATTTATATTTGGTTTAATGATATTTGGTGTTTAACAAACTTTTCATTTATCGGAAAAAACGTTTACTTTGAAAAAAAAAACTTCATTCTGTTACAATTCGTTGTTTCAATTTTTTTAAAATATGAACAGTATCATTTACTAACTGATCGATTTTTTAAAAAGATTTACTGTTTACTTTTGTAAAAAAAAATATTCATTAAGAAAAGTTGAGTAAAAATTGTTCATGTAGGGATTTTTTTAGTGGCTCTATCTTAAAGCACCCTTGGCTAAATTTGGAACTAAAATTGTTTAAGTTTACTATCCATGATAAAATGTATTATGAATTGCCAAGTTAAACATAAGAAAGATATTTTTTAAAGAATTATAAAAATATACAATAGCAACCCAGCTTGATTTGAATGTTTGCTTTTTTAGTTTAGGGAACTACAATTGTTCTACGCATCGTTTTTCAGATCAGTATAAAATGGTTCAATGTAATGTTTCAAAACAAAGAAACATGCTCCTTAATTTTTTTTAATATTTTATCAAAATAAGAAATATCTCGATCATCTTTTAAAACTGCATTTCTATTATAATAGCCATATTTAAAATATGTAATGCCAGTATCTGTTAATTCATTTGCAACGTAAAAAATACCAATAAAATTGTGTTTAAGGCGTTGTTACATTTTTTCCTCAACTATTTCTTGATTCCTTTTACGCTTGAGGCAATTACTTACTCTTAGAAACATGATAGAGTTGCTTTTAAGAAAACTACTCGTGATCTTTTGAACAT
Source organism: Hylyphantes graminicola (assembly GCA_023701765.1). Classification (NCBI taxonomy): domain Eukaryota; kingdom Metazoa; phylum Arthropoda; class Arachnida; order Araneae; family Linyphiidae; genus Hylyphantes; species Hylyphantes graminicola. The sequence goes on from CM043123.1 coordinate 38,317,864, forward strand.
GAGAGCAAAGCGTGAAGAGATATTCGAGTCTTTCTCAAAAGAACCCGTAGGGATAAAAAATCTCCAAGTTAACAAGTAGTCACTTTAGAAAGTTAATTTCTCGTTCGATTATTTCTAAAGAAATAACTGTAGTACACAGCCTAGTAAAACCAACTTTCGTAAAAGAAATAGCATGTACTTCTTTGATATTGTTGATAACATACTTATTTACAACGTTTTTTTTTTATATCTGAGCTCAAGATGGGGGAGTTTCTGCTTTAACATGGCAGCAAAGTATGAAGTATTTGTAAAAAAAAATGTGTATTTGGGCTATCCAGCAGATTTACTGTTGACCAACTTCTTATCTGTGGCATTTGAATGGCTTATGTCTTCTGACCATTCGCACTCTTTGTTTAGCTCAAGTAGTTGTGGAAGACTTCCAAAGGCTTTATGTTGTTCACTGTCAAAAATTTGATTCTGAGAAAAAAATACTTAAAGTAAAAATCGGAGTTGATAAAATATTCGGATGAGTTCGTTAAGACCAAATATTAAAAAAAATTGAAGTTTCTGAGAACGTGGCCCACGCCTTTTTCAATGTGTACTATAGCACTTTTATGTCTGCAATAAAATTTAAAAACACTTGTTTTCAACAAGTTTGCTATGTGCGGGTGTTTTCTTAATAATAATAAAATTATTAAAAGTTTTTTTTTTTTTTTTTTTTTGGATTTTCCGTCAATGCAAAGCATGTCCTCAAGTAGGCATTAACTGTAATTATAAAAAATCTTTGTATTTGATAATTTTTAAAGTGTTTAAAGTTTTTGAAATGTTATTACAATGAAATGTTATTAATGAATAAAAAGAAAAAAATTATGTATATAAGCTCAAAAACCTTTCAACTAGCATTGTCGGAATTCTTCTTATATCGAAGGTTTTAGTTGTTATAAATCAACAACAAATTAATAAAGAAATAAGATAATAGGGTTTCACGGTAACGATATTGAAAAATATTTTTTTTGTATTTAATTATCTAAATCTATTTTGCTAATCTAAGGTATTCTAAGGTTTTTACGATGAATTAGAACAATTTTTTTTTACTTAAAACGTGAATATAGAGAAAATGAATTATTAGTGATGTAATTAGAAGGAACTGCCTAAGAAAATAATTAAATTTTCTTTAAAAAAAACGTTTTCAACGTTAGATCACTTGCATTTTTTCTATTTTTTGATGTTGACGAATACTAAAACAGTTATATTAAGTTGGCTAAATTGTTTACGTAAGTAGTTTTTTAAGAAAAACACAGTGCTTTTAATGTTTCTCCAATAAAAAAATTATTCATAAATGTAAGAAACCTAATCATCCCTAAATATAAAAAACATGTATTACTAAATAAATGATTTCTTAAAACAAGAGGTAACATAATATAGAAGTAAATCTATTAAATATTAAAAGCTGAGTGCCACCAGGTTAAAAAAAAATACGTATTCAGACACAATAATATAAAAAAAATATTTAATGAAACATAAAATTTGTAAGCTTGCACAAATATTATGCAAATACAGCTGTTCCCATAGTTTTAAAAATATGTTTACTTACTATCCAGTGGTTTACGAATAATTCTATGTTTAATCAAAACTAAAATTGCGTAAATAAAGCATCAGGTGTGGTGTTAAATTTAATTTTCAAATAAATTAAAAGTAAAGGAAAAAACAAAAATTTATTTCACCTTCATTGCCTTTTTCATCTTATTAACCGATAAAATACATATTGAAATTTATTTCGAGCATAATATATAGCACCGAATGAGTTTGGAATATTTTTCTGAGATTTATATTTGGTTTAATGATATTTGGTGTTTAACAAACTTTTCATTTATCGGAAAAACGTTTACTTTGAAAAAAAAAACTTCATTCTGTTACAATTCGTTGTTTCAATTTTTTTAAAATATGAACAGTATCATTTACTAACTGATCGAATTTTTAAAAAGATTTACTGTTTACTTTTGTAAAAAAAAATATTCATTAAGAAAAGTTGAGTAAAAATTGTTCATGTAGGGATTTTTTTAGTGGCTCTATCTTAAAGCACCCTTGGCTAAATTTGGAACTAAAATTGTTTAAGTTTACTATCCATGATAAAATGTATTATGAATTGCCAAGTTAAACATAAGAAAGATATTTTTTAAAGAATTATAAAAATATACAATAGCAACCCAGCTTGATTTGAATGTTTGCTTTTTTAGTTTAGGGAACTACAATTGTTCTACGCATCGTTTTTCAGATCAGTATAAAATGGTTCAATGTAATGTTTCAAAACAAAGAAACATGCTCCTTAATTTTTTTTAATATTTTATCAAAATAAGAAATATCTCGATCATCTTTTAAAACTGCATTTCTATTATAATAGCCATATTTAAAATATGTAATGCCAGTATCTGTTAATTCATTTGCAACGTAAAAAATACCAATAAAATTGTGTTTAAGGCGTTGTTACATTTTTTCCTCAACTATTTCTTGATTCCTTTTACGCTTGAGGCAATTACTTACTCTTAGAAACATGATAGAGTTGCTTTTAAGAAAACTACTCGTGATCTTTTGAACATGAGAGCAAAGCGTGAAGAGATATTCGAGTCTTTCTCAAAAGAACCCGTAGGGATAAAAAATCTCCAAGTTAACAAGTAGTCACTTTAGAAAGTTAATTTCTCGTTCGATTATTTCTAAAGAAATAACTGTAGTACACAGCCTAGTAAAACCAACTTTCGTAAAAGAAATAGCATGTACTTCTTTGATATTGTTGATAACATACTTATTTACAACGTTTTTTTTTATATCTGAGCTCAAGATGGGGGAGTTTCTGCTTTAACATGGCAGCAAAGTATGAAGTATTTGTAAAAAAAATGTGTATTTGGGCTATCCAGCAGATTTACTGTTGACCAACTTCTTATCTGTGGCATTTGAATGGCTTATGTCTTCTGACCATTCGCACTCTTTGTTTAGCTCAAGTAGTTGTGGAAGACTTCCAAAGGCTTTATGTTGTTCACTGTCAAAAATTTGATTCTGAGAAAAAAATACTTAAAGTAAAAATCGGAGTTGATAAAATATTCGGATGAGTTCGTTAAGACCAAATATTAAAAAAAATTGAAGTTTCTGAGAACGTGGCCCACGCCTTTTTCAATGTGTACTATAGCACTTTTATGTCTGCAATAAAATTTAAAAACACTTGTTTTCAACAAGTTTGCTATGTGCGGGTGTTTTCTTAATAATAATAAAATTATTAAAAGTTTTTTTTTTTTTTTTTTTTTGGATTTTCCGTCAATGCAAAGCATGTCCTCAAGTAGGCATTAACTGTAATTATAAAAAATCTTTGTATTTGATAATTTTTAAAGTGTTTAAAGTTTTTGAAATGTTATTACAATGAAATGTTATTAATGAATAAAAAGAAAAAAATTATGTATATAAGCTCAAAAACCTTTCAACTAGCATTGTCGGAATTCTTCTTATATCGAAGGTTTTAGTTGTTATAAATCAACAACAAATTAATAAAGAAATAAGATAATAGGGTTTCACGGTAACGATATTGAAAAATATTTTTTTTTGTATTTAATTATCTAAATCTATTTTGCTAATCTAAGGTATTCTAAGGTTTTTACGATGAATTAGAACAATTTTTTTTTACTTAAAACGTGAATATAGAGAAAATGAATTATTAGTGATGTAATTAGAAGGAACTGCCTAAGAAAATAATTAAATTTTCTTTAAAAAAAACGTTTTCAACGTTAGATCACTTGCATTTTTTCTATTTTTTGATGTTGACGAATACTAAAACAGTTATATTAAGTTGGCTAAATTGTTTACGTAAGTAGTTTTTTAAGAAAAACACAGTGCTTTTAATGTTTCTCCAATAAAAAAATTATTCATAAATGTAAGAAACCTAATCATCCCTAAATATAAAAAACATGTATTACTAAATAAATGATTTCTTAAAACAAGAGGTAACATAATATAGAAGTAAATCTATTAAATATTAAAAGCTGAGTGCCACCAGGTTAAAAAAAAATACGTATTCAGACACAATAATATAAAAAAAATATTTAATGAAACATAAAATTTGTAAGCTTGCACAAATATTATGCAAATACAGCTGTTCCCATAGTTTTAAAAATATGTTTACTTACTATCCAGTGGTTTACGAATAATTCTATGTTTAATCAAAACTAAAATTGCGTAAATAAAGCATCAGGTGTGGTGTTAAATTTAATTTTCAAATAAATTAAAAGTAAAGGAAAAAACAAAAATTTATTTCACCTTCATTACCTTTTTCATCTTATTAACCGATAAAATACATATTGAAATTTATTTCGAGCATAATATATAGCACCGAATGAGTTTGGAATATTTTTCTGAGATTTATATTTGGTTTAATGATATTTGGTGTTTAACAAACTTTTCATTTATCGGAAAAACGTTTACTTTGAAAAAAAAAACTTCATTCTGTTACAATTCGTTGTTTCAATTTTTTTAAAATATGAACAGTATCATTTACTAACTGATCGATTTTTTAAAAAGATTTACTGTTTACTTTTGTAAAAAAAAATATTCATTAAGAAAAGTTGAGTAAAAATTGTTCATGTAGGGATTTTTTTAGTGGCTCTATCTTAAAGCACCCTTGGCTAAATTTGGAACTAAAATTGTTTAAGTTTACTATCCATGATAAAATGTATTATGAATTGCCAAGTTAAACATAAGAAAGATATTTTTTAAAGAATTATAAAAATATACAATAGCAACCCAGCTTGATTTGAATGTTTGCTTTTTTAGTTTAGGGAACTACAATTGTTCTACGCATCGTTTTTCAGATCAGTATAAAATGGTTCAATGTAATGTTTCAAAACAAAGAAACATGCTCCTTAATTTTTTTTAATATTTTATCAAAATAAGAAATATCTCGATCATCTTTTAAAACTGCATTTCTATTATAATAGCCATATTTAAAATATGTAATGCCAGTATCTGTTAATTCATTTGCAACGTAAAAAATACCAATAAAATTGTGTTTAAGGCGTTGTTACATTTTTTCCTCAACTATTTCTTGATTCCTTTTACGCTTGAGGCAATTACTTAGTCTTAGAAACATGATAGAGTTGCTTTTAAGAAAACTACTCGTGATCTTTTGAACATGAGAGCAAAGCGTGAAGAGATATTCGAGTCTTTCTCAAAAGAACCCGTAGGGATAAAAAATCTCCAAGTTAACAAGTAGTCACTTTAGAAAGTTAATTTCTCGTTCGATTATTTCTAAAGAAATAACTGTAGTACACAGCCTAGTAAAACCAACTTTCGTAAAAGAAATAGCATGTACTTCTTTGATATTGTTGATAACATACTTATTTACAACGTTTTTTTTTTTATATCTGAGCTCAAGATGGGGGAGTTTCTGCTTTAACATGGCAGCAAAGTATGAAGTATTTGTAAAAAAAAAAATGTGTATGACTTTGGCGTAGAAATACGGTTTACTCCTTTTTGAGTCTTGACTGAATCTTTAAATAAGCTGAAAGCTATAGCTGAATCAACTAAACACTGAGTTTTTGTGTAGGATAGCTGACTGAAACATCTGCTATCATTTTTTCATTGACAAATAAATGATTGATTGATATTTAAATTTGAAATAAAATGTGGTAATAAAATCACTTTCTGTCCAATTTTAGTTGTGAACATTTAAAAAAAAAACTAGTATTTACACTTGACATATAAATAGTTTTTAAAAGTACACAATCTGAGAAAATTAATTAAAAACTATTGATGTGTGAATCCTAAAAGTTAATAATTTAGAGAAAACACAGTATTGTTTAAAACCAAAGCATAACAGACCCGTAAAATATATTAAGCAATACTTTGTCTTATAATTCTTATGCAACTTTGGTCAAATATTTGTACGTTTTAAAGGTGAAATTAATTTCTAAAAGCTTAGAAACTTTGTAGAAATCACTTTGAAGATGATAGATGATTTGAAAAATACTTGGTGAAATACAGCTTATTTTCAGGAGTGATAAAATTATATTTCTTTTAGATAATAATATTGTATTAAATTTTAATCTTCGTGTAAAATAAATATATTTTCTAAAAAGTAACTCGAACATAACTAAACTTCGTATTATCTTCCAAAGAAATAATGTTTAGAGAATCAACTAAACAATCTGCCAAGAGTCACTTCGTAAAAGTAGAATAAATATATTTACCGAAACATGAACAATTTCACCAAGTAAACCATTTGCGCTAATAATAACGTTGTTTTTTTCACTCTCAGTTATTTTTGTAATTAAGTGAGGAGTTATTCATGCCAAAAAAAATATAACATCACATATTCGGACGTTCAAGTACAACGTGTCAAAATTCTCCAACAATAATTTGGCTTCTAATTATTATAAATCAAGAAGAAACAACAATAATTATATAGATATCGTGCTAAAAGACGATTCCAGACGCGTATTGCGTGAGAACTTATGTCTGTTACTAAGTGTTGGAAAAAATACCATCTTCATTAATGCTTCCAATAATTTACCCAAACAATAAACTTTTGCCTTGTGTTCTCTAAGTATTTCTGCGCTGTAGAAATTGATGAATGGCTTCAATTTCAAACCTCCGAGCTTCGGTATTGCAAGTCGTGTCAAGTAGGGTAGACAAAGAGCCCTATTGAGAGTAAACTCCTTAAATACGGTGTGTCTGACAGGGTTAATATGTTACAAGTGTTCATTATGCTCTTCCATGTAAAATGTATATGAGTCAATATTTTTCGAAAATATTCGATGACCATGCCTTTCATAGAATAAAATGGCAATTAATTTGTGGAAAATATAGTGTAAACCTATTTATATAGTAATAAAGATAGGTAATTACACATTAATTATATCAACATTTACTGAATCATAGTTAATTGCCAAAATGAATTGTAAATGAATGTATGATGGTTGTATTAGTTGTACAATGTTTTAAATTTGTTTTATTTCCTTTATTATTCCTCATTGATCAAAGAAACATTTACGTAAAATTCGTATCATTTAATTTTATTTAATATTTACGATAGCAATTCATTCGCTTACCATACTATGTCTTACTGCACTTACTGTTATCATTAAAAAAATAAATGTTGTAACTTTAATTTAATTTTATGGAAAGTAGCTTATTCATCTAACCAAAATTATACCTTGAAATATTCCTTTTGATGCAACACAATGTGAAATGCTTCAAAAAGTATGTAAACGCATCATTTTAATAATATTTCAATAGTAATAGTCTTGTCCCAGTTCTTTCGAAGATCAATACTCCAAGTATGTTTCCTCACAGAAGTAGTTCTACACTATTCTACTTAATATTGTGCAGAACAACAGAAATTGATTTATAACAGTTTATATATGAATAAAGTTTCTCTTTTCATCATGAAAAGATAAATTGTTCTTTATGTTATACTTAGACATTTGTATCATTATTAATATTTTATTTATGAGTTATGATAGCCTAACTAACAAAAGCTATTTATATTTCGGTATCATATACTGTTGCTTTTAAAATGATTATTTCCATCGTGTTAGTTCAAAACTACATGTACACCCAAACATAAATTAAATTTCTAATAAAAATACTGTGCATTTTTATTAACAGTTAACAATATTTTTTTGTAATAAATAAAATACAAATAAAATATCTATCATAAAAAAGTTCGTTGTGTGTAGAATTTATTTCACAAATCAGGTGACAAATTATAGTTCGGTAAAATTAAATGTATAAAATTCTTTGTTGATGTTTTTATCATATCGTGGTGATGCTAAAATGTGTTAAAAATTAAAAACGAATTATAATTCTTAACAAAAGAATATTTAAATCTAAAATGCTTTATATTAAAAGAAAGAAAATTAAATATAAAGTGAAAAATTAACTTAATTTAATATTTAACAATAAAACATAATTTTGAAAATAAATAAATTTAAGCTTACATAAAAGTATATTATATATTATTTTGTCATCAAATATTGTTGATTAAACTTTTATTTTTCGAAAATAGTATATTGCAAAAAATACTCCAAATGTCCATAAGAATAAAAATTTTCACACAAAAAATTACGAACTTATGTTAAGAACGCGCTTTTCCGCAGAAAGTGCATTGATCTCTAAAAATGAATACAGTTCTTCGTTGATCATCTTGACATTTCGAATTCTTTCTGTTTGCTAAAACGTCACGTTGACATCTGCACATATTTGATCGGTCAACTAGAAATTGCGAATTTGTTTCTCGAAGGAATGTGCCATAGGGGGCTGCATATTGTATATGCAGGCAGGCAACACCGAAGAGTGACTTATTGGCAAAGCTATACATTTTCAAGGGAGTCGACAATGATACATTGTATTTCATTTTTGTCTTTTGTTGATTTAAGCTCAAATATTGTGTCAAATGCTCAAATAGTTTCCAATCAAGAGATAATGAAAATATGTGTGCATTAATATATTTTACCTAAATATAAAGTTTTGACTTCTATTAGTTACGTTTATTTTACATAATGTTCAAGATAATAGTTTCATAAGGCAACTTTAGTTGCTATAAAAATGCATATTTCGAAGCAGTTTTTAAGAAATATCAGACAATCAGAGAAAATATTCATCTAATGTTCCACTTTGAACATAAGTGTATATTTCTAAACTATTGATATAGTAATAGTATAGTTAAAACAATTTGAATATCTTCAATTTAATCTTAATAAAATATCCACGAATCTATAACCTAAAAACTAAAAAAAGTATTTTATATTTCATCAAACAAAATATATTTTAATACAAACACTATGTGGTTCAAGGGGAACTAAATAAAATGTATTTACAATAATAGAGAGCTACATTGTCATATGACAAATGGGGGAATGTTGATTAGTGGAAAATAGGAAGGGTGGAATAACTAGAATTATCATGCATTCCCACAAAGCATGTACTATTGGTTCCATTTACGATTTACTTGTGTCGCGTTCTAATTATAATGTTTATGTTCATAGCTTCAAAAGCAATTTTGCTGCAATACTTTCTTTTAAAATAAATGCCGCAACAAGGTCAGTTGAAGTGTATTTAAGTATTTCCGAAGAAAAAAAAACGATTAACACAAGCGTCAAATAATTTATGGTACTTCGACTAATTTTAAACATTTCCTCTTTTAAAAAAAATAAGTAATTAACCGACGACACGTTCTAGTTGTTTACGAAATTGGCTTGTATTCAATTTATTGTAGCGAAAAATGAATGAATTTTCTTGTACAAATAACATTACTGAAAACGGTGCTCTGTAAGGTTGTTAAAGTTAGGGATTTAAAGTAGTGTAATGTATTTTTACCGCATTGCTTTAGAGTTATTAAAAGTGGTTTTTGAATAGGCTGGCCTGTCAGTTCCTGTCGGGTACTTTTCAAAGGTGGAATTAACATTGCTCAAAAGCTACATGAAAGCGACATAAATTTAACCACGTTCAAGTTACGAGCCTGAATGTTCAAGGGTTTGTATTTAAGTTAGTTTAGAATATCATTTCACTGACCTAATACGGAGTATTATAATTGAGAAATAAGTAACATTACATATATCTAGTAAAAATAAAATAACTAGCAAACTTTAAACCATCATTGGCTTTATAAGCTCATAAATATAATCGGAAATAAAACACATACGCCATACAGCACCTTACTTAGTTGAACTAACGCTTTCAAAAAATGCTAACTTACTAAGGTTAGTAACCTGTTCTTACGCATATTTAGTACTGTTCTTAAGTTACTAGAAGTAAAAATAAAATGTTAATAAATCAGAAGTAATAAAATGTCGAAACATATAAAATCAAAATACTTGAAAAAAAACATTCTAGGTGACCTAGCTCGTATTGGTAATGATAGTAGAAGAGTGAGTTAATACTTTTACAATTTCCGCTATTGCGTGCTTATTTTAAAATAGCTTCTGCTAATCTTGGGTTTATTGCACGAAAAACTTATCCTTAGAAATCTTAGAAATATCCTTTTTATGAAAAGGATTGAAATTATAATCTAAGGCATTATTTCAGTATTATCTCCCTTTCAATATTCAGAGCAATATTTACACTCATTTCACAGTGGGTGTTTTTGGAATAACATTTAACAATTCCACCTGACAAATATGAAGTAATAAACTTTCGAGAAAGTTTAATAGGCTGAGATTCTTCCTAACGGCTGACTTACTTACTTTGTTTACCTTACTATGCACATTACAACTTCGACTACCTCCTAGCTCCGTAACATCAGCAAAAACAATGACTATGCCTGATATTGTTTATGTCTAACAGAGTACCACCATGATCAATCATTAGCACAGCTGCGGGTGTATCACATCACAGGTGATAGAGTCATTCGACACTGATTCAGATTACCTAGCAGAGTAGCGGATCGATCTCAATGTGGATATTGAATGGGATACTACTTGATGAATAGGGTATTTATTAAGGTATTTTAGTATGCAATCACGCATAATTACAGGACACTGACATGCTGCAATTGACTACCGGAAACGCTGGCACTGATGGTATTGTATATAATACATTGTTTATCCCAAAGTGCATTTCTAAGTGTAAGCGTAAATGATGATTTATACTGATGGGACTACGTGATTTTCTTTTATTAAATTATTACTTAATTAACTATACTTAATTAATTTAGGCTTAAAATTGTTACTTGCATTAATAGTAATATTTTGATGAAGAACTTGACCTCATTTGGCCCCATAAATTAGAAAAGTGACGAGCTCAACGCCTGAGCTGGCGGCCCCCAACGCAACTTGATTTGTGATGCACCAGTCCTATATGTTCTATATGAAAACGCGCAACTTATTGTGAAGATTTATTGAAATGAGTGAATATTTATTGAATTGAATTTGTTTATAGAATGGCTAATGCAAGGACATAACCCCGTAAAGAATCCTAGGTGGTTTGGTTGGTTAGACATGTATATTCAGGTTTGTGTGCTTGGTCAGAGACAAACTTATAAATCTGCATATACTCGGTGGGTCTTCAGTAGCATCGGGACGCGATCGCTGGACCTTCCGATTCCGAGAACAATCCCTTAACCCCTCGGCTACCTAAGGCCCAGGTGGCTTTAACTCGCCACGTCGACTAAAATTAATTATTTTATTATGATTACAATAATGGACCTGTAATTTATAAATTTATTAAAATTTCTATTACTGACACGATGCCACTATTGCATGGTAATGCTTACTTGTGAACTCGAAAGAATGTTTAACCTTATCTTCACATTAAAATATTTAATTATTTTCGACTATAGCCTACGCCTGGTTTAGAATAATTATGGAGTTAAATTTTAGAGACAAAACGTTAATATACATGCACTCAAAGATAATATGAGAGCCAGGCACTTATATGTATACTTCGAGTATCTAGGGCGAAATTGGAGGGCTAAAGAAGTTAATATAGCAAGCAAAATTTTATGCTAAGACACAAGGTACAATGCGCGAGAAAATAAGAAAAAAATAAGCACCTTTTTCTTAAACTAGATATAAAAAGTATAGTTAAGTAAGATAATAGAGTTATAAAAATTATACGACTATCAAGATTCTTTATTTAGGGGAGAGAAGGGGAATCCCGCCACCTCGGGTAATGCCGCCACCCCTTGTATCTCACCAGCGGTGTGTGTGGGTGGGGGCTGTGAGTGCTGACCTGTAGCAGGAAACAAAGTTATTTGTAGTATAGACGCTAATGGCCGTGCGGTGAGTTGGTGTGAAGTTATTTAAAAATACGGTTTTTAGTGATTTTCATCTAATCTCGAGCCTTCTGAAATTAAGCGATAAGTGACTGCTATCTCTAAGTTAGATAAATAAGTTATATATCATTTAAAAGAGTAATTATTTGGCTATTTTATCACGTCGTTAGTTTGGACGCTAGGCTATCTACCTTCCCTAAACAAGCCGTCTATGCCATTTTGTCTTACAGGGGTAATGCCGCCACATCACTCTGAGGTTATGCCGCCACCTGCAAAAGGATGGCGGCATAATCCGTAAAATAGAAATTTCATATATTGGCCCTTCAACCTATTAGTTTTCGTTAGAGATGCCACGTATCGGAAAAAGAATAACTGAACTAGAAAATAGACCAACGAAACTTTAAAAAAAACTGCATAGTTTGTTGCTCATAGAAAGTTAATAAAAGAGCTGTATCCTGTACAATTTACCATTCCAAAGTTACTTAAACCTATTTTTGTTCTATGTATTGCTTTTTTATGTAAATTTCCATTATTTATAGATTATTTGCGTTGTTTATTGATGTGGCGGCATTACCCCAGATACCGGGGTAATCCCGCCACTGTGCGAGCTTTAGAAAAATACAATTTTATTCAGTTTCTATTAAAGATTTAAATTTAAAAAAATCACTACAAGATAGGTTATGAACTGTAGTATGCTATGCTCATTACAATTTACATTAATTGCAACACAATTCTGCATGAAAATTCAATTTCCCTTAAGGTGGCGCCATTCCCCTTCTCTCCCCTATAAATAAAAATAAACTTTGTATTAGGGGAAGGTGGGTTACCTTGGACCTATTTTGACTTTTCAATTTTTAATTTCTTAATTACTTGCAAAAAGTGAATAAAAATAATTTTACTAAATACTTTATGTTGTTATATACAACATATATTTATTTTAACATGTTATTTAAATGACTTCAACTATTACAAAAATAAATACAGAAAATTGTAATTAGGACCAAGGTACACCACCGGCGGTGTACCTTGGTCCAACCGGTAGCGTACCTTGGACCAATTATTAACAGGTAGAGAGACTAGATTAACTGTTCGAAAACCAATATTTATTAGCCACATAAAATTCAAAAATACATTTTACAACCTACTCTTATTTCTAGCCAAGATTGTAGTAATTGGTTATGTTAGGTCAATTGGCTTAGTAAGGGGTTTTATTGCCTTAGTTTTTTAAGTTCCCTTTTGGCTTTTTCAACCGCAATGCAATCTTTCTCAGGTGTATCCGTTAAAATGCAGCATAAAATTAAACTGTTATTTCATGCCATAGAAAAACATTTGGCTATCTTTCTGTCTTAAATTTGAAAAAACAGCTCAAATTCTCCCCCCTATGTTTGTACAACTAGGCCTAAACGTAGAAAAGATGTTCTGCTTAGATATTTATTATCTTTAATCAAATATAAAATATCTTTTAGATGAGCATGCAATAATTATTTCCTATATTATATAAATATGGTTAAAATTTTATAGGCTTCCATAAATCTAAATAATTAACTACAAAAAAAATTCCTTATCACACCAAATAAAAATTTCGTACAAATTTCCATTCTTCTAGATTTTACAAATCAGGGTTGCATATTAATGGCGTAAAATACTTAATTTTTCAAAGGGAAAAATTTACTTGAATTTTAAAAAGGGTTTTCAACAATCTGAAGCACATAAGACCTATAGTAGTGTACCTTGGACCAGTCCAAGGTACACAACTTGTATTAGGTTCGAGGTTGGGTATTAAAAACAAAATAGTTAATCACCTTAATAATAAAGTTAGACTTAACTTAATTTCAAGCACATTGTTTTATTGCTAAAACTTTGCTTTATATTGCATAACCATCGTTTCTGAATAAACACTACATGTTTGAGTAAAAAAATACACTAAAGAATCTGACAAAACTTTACTTTTGAACTGTGAATTTAGTTTTTCGAAACCTCTTTAATAAATTGAACTTTTAAACAAACAGATAGAACTTCACTGAGATCCCTGGTAGCAAATACTTTAATTGCATGTGGTGTTGTTTCAATATCTAAGCTAATCGAGCTAGAATCAGCATAGGTTCGAGGTACACATACGTCCCAGGTACACCACTTACCCCTATATAGAAAGAATACTATGTAATTTCTTAAAAAATGTATAATGCCGATGTTACTAGTATAACTAACCACGAAATTATCTTGATATACTTTTTAAGGGCTGTTCTTAAATATGCCAAGAAAAAACTTTATAATAATAGCAAATTTCGAAAAAAAATATGTGAATGAAATTTAACTATTTTTTAACTGCCCTATTTAAGGACAATGGTTATATTTTTAGTAAAGTTACGAGTCGAAAATTAATTCAATAACTTTGTTATATTATCAAACTTAAGAGTCGATTATTTTCTCAATCTATTTTTAGTCTTAAATTACCTTATCTTTATTACTCCCCCCCCCCCCCCGAAAAAAAATTTTACAAGTAAAATCTTTTGTGCACTTACATAACACATAAAGTAATCTTGTATGTTCTTAACTTCTATGAAATATGACGAATGCACAGTTGGGTAGCTAGAAAATCTCAGTCAACATGGCGCCAGGGGTTTTTCAGATTTTATAGAGAAAAATTATGTATAAGCTATATCTGTTAAGTAATGAAGTCTGTCAACAATAACTTTTTTGTCTAATTTTATCCAGAGGTTTCCCGTGTAACTTCTTTGTATAAAAGTTATGTCATGTGGTTTTTTTAAGCAAGATGCCAAGTTTCTGAATTATGGGTAGGTCTTGAATTTTTTACTGACCTAGTTTTTTGTTCAAAATCTAAAGAATCTAGTGTTTTCGACTTACATATTACATCAATTCAATATTTTTTTAAAAAAAATATACATAACTTTGAAAAATGCGCCTACTCTGAAGAGTATTTTGATATTAAAATTCTAATGCAACTCACCTTTAATTAAAATAAAAAGAACTTTTTTCAACTATACAATATTTTATATATTTAGATATTTGCTTTTAATTCCCTTACTTTTCTCTATTTAATTGTCAAATAATTGTATACTTTGTATTAAAATACAATTGTCTTAAATTCCATTTAATTTCATTATGAACCTTGTTACAACACTTTTTTTTTTCTTAAAACCTATAAAGGCCAATAATTAGCTTTAGACTTCACTCCTGGTTCTAAAGTCAACTCTACTCAAAAACTATTGAATTAAACTCCATAAACTGTCCCTTTACATCAATAGAGGTTAGCAAATACCCCTATTTCCAAGATTCCCGCTGCGTTTCAGAGAATGATTTACTGGACCCATTACTTAGCAGGCATGTATTCCTAGTATAGGGGTCAGAAAGCAATGCATTTCAAACTTCTAAATAATCTTAACTATAGTTCTCTTGTAAATGAGGCATAGAGCTCCTTGAGCAAATATTATAGGAAATCCTTCTCGTGAAAAGGACATCTTGAGGCGGTCATAATTGAATATTGTGTCGGGAGGTATAATCCATGCCATTCTGACATGTTATCTCAGTGATTGTGTGTTTGTATAGATTGTTTACCTTAGTTTTGAATGGTAAGGTAAGCGTAAATTGGCAGATTGTGTAGGACTAGTGTAGGATTTAGACACAAGTTAAAAAATAATCTTCCAATTTTTTCCTTGCATTGTTTCTGATCTGCAGCAAACATCATTGTCTGACAAATATGTGTCCTATTGATCTGAGATAAAATAAAAGGAGTATTCCCATTCAAACATTTTGGAAAAAGGGTAGCAAAGATAACTCTTAAAAGGATGGACATGAAAAAAGTGTCATATACTTGGTGACTTGTCCTACGTTTGGCACAATTTTTTTTACCCCACTGAAAAAGAGGTCGAAAAGTAGAAAACCAAAATACTTGTGTGCTTATTTTAAAACAGCTTACATTAAACTTGGGTTTATTACACACGGTTTATTGCATATCTTTAGAAAAGTGCGTTTTTCAAGCTCTGAAATTATAATCTAAAGAGTATCTTGCTGAATAAATTATAAACACCCCATTAGTTTAGGTAGGAAATGAGAAGTTAAGAATAAGTCATGATAGTTATTGAAAATAAAAAGCTTACAATTATACATCTAGTTCCATAGATTATTACTTTCTACCCTACAGCAAAGTTTTAAAACCTTTTAGTGACTTAATATTGAAACAATTAAATAAGTATAAATTAAATGTACCAAAACTTTTAATGCAATCGATTGAACTTAGTACTTAATTTCAAAATAAACAGTTACTTTCTTTAAAAATCAGTCAAATAGTCTTGATTAATTTCAAAGATACAATTGTATTTGAAAATAAATACCATCTGGGTTTAAATTCATAATTGTAAAAGTTTAAGCATTAACAGCTGCACGACAATTTATTGAAACAGAAAAAAAGGTTATTAACCTTTAATGACTTACAGTAATTTAATGTAAGTATCCGTATATTATATTATAAAATTATACATAGTTAAAGCTTAGAAATTAAAAAAAATTTTATTTACCTTGATGGATTTTAAGGGTTAACCATTAATTAATTTCAAAATATAAGTTTCATCATTGATGAAATACCAGCGTTGAAAAAATTCTAGCAATTGCCTTTTTGAATCGATTTTATACGTAATAAAAGAATACATTCAAAAATATTGTCCTATAACTAATAGTGATATCAAACTATTCTATAGTTATCAAACTAATATTAAAATTTTGAAAGCTCGAGAGTCTCCTATCGGAATTTTCATCATCTGTCAATAGCCCTTGTGTAGATATATTGCCGCGTAATTCAACACTAATTGTGCAAATATTCTTACTGTTATTATACACTTTTTATATTTTTCACTCTGATAGGGTAACTACATCCCCACAGTTTTCCCTGTGATTAGGCGAAGAGCTATCACCCCCAAATGCATTCTAAATCACTTTCGACGTACATGCAGATTGTTTGGTCCATGTGAAATTGCGTTACAACGACTCTAATTTAATTCTTCTCTGTGTTGTCGCTACTTTGACAATAGTTACCAAGTATGGTCATGCGTTGACAAGAAACATCAATGGATTTCATTATAGGGGAGAGAAGGGGAATGGCGCCACCCTAAGGGAAATTGAATTTTCATGCAGAATTGTGTCGCAATTAATGTAAATTGTAATGAGCATAGCATACTACAGTTCATAACCTATCTTGTAGTGATTTTTAAAAATTTAAATCTTTAATAGCAACTGAATAAAATTGTATTTTTCTAAAGCTCGCACAGTGGCGGTATTACCCCAGTATCTGGGGTAATGCCGCCACATCAATAAACAAAGCAAATAATCTATAAATAATGGAAAAATTACATAATAAAGCAATAAATAGAACTAAAATAGATTTAATTAACTTTGGAATGGTAAATTGTACAGGCTTCAGCTCTTTTATTAACTTTCTGTGTGCAACTAACTCTGCGGGTTTTTTTTAAAGCTTCGTTGGTCTATTTGACCAGTTCAGTTATTCTTTTTCGGATACGTGGCATCTCTAACGAAAACTAATAGGTTGTAATGCCAATATATGAAATTTCTATTTTACGGATTATGCCGCCATCCTTTTGCATGTGGCGGCATAACCCCAGAGCGATGTGGCGGCATTACCCCAGTAAGACAAAATGGCATAGACGATTGTTTAAAGAAAGGTAGTTAGCCTAGAGTCCAAACTAACGACGTGATAACATAGCCAAATAATTACTCTTTTAAATGATATATAACTGATTTATCTAACTTAGAGATAGCAGTCACTTATAGCTTAATTTTCAGAAGGCTCAAGATTAGATGAAAATCACTAAAAACCGCATTTTTTAAATAACTTTACACCAACTCACCGCACGGCCATTAGCGTCTATACTACAAATTACTTTGCTTCCTGCTACGGGTCAGCGCTCACAGCCCCCCTCCCACACACACCGCTGGCGAGATACAAGGGGTGGCGGCATTACCCGAGGTGGCGGGATTCCCCTGCTCTCCCCTAATAAGCTTCACTTACATCTTTTATTTTAAATGGCACTACTTCAGTTAAACGAAAAATTGTAAATAAATTAATAACCACAGATTTTCTTTTCTTAAAATACTTAAAAACCCAAAGCCGAAGAAATGAAAAAGCTGGTTTCTTGCTTTTTTATTAACAATTTTATGCAATCGTAATCACTTTTTACACTTATTCAATTTAGCTAAGCCCTTAATATCGACATTTTTAGCTGTATCTTATGTTATCTTTTCTAATTTTTTTCTAGGTAGCGAAATTCCCTTAAAAAAAATAGGATAAAGTGAAAAATTGCATAAGTGTTTAGGTGACGCCAAAGAAGCTTTCCGACTTCATTATTGAAGAAGTGCCTCCAAATTTGCATAATTGAAGAAAAACAACACCAACATTGATTATTCACCATTACTGCTTGTGAAAGAAGGGTAAATTCAAAAATTCATTTAGTGGAGAAGCCGTGTTTTTCTACGCACGGGCTTCGTTATGGATTTTTAGTTTAGAGTAGTGGAATAAAAAAAAAAGTTTTGACTCGCTCTCAATTGCACTTGACACCATCAAAAAGCTTTTTAAGCTTTTTAATTAAAAAACAGTAGTTGTTGTAGGATGCAAATACTTTCAAGTACAAAAACTGCTATCCGTCAATGTAACTTTTTAAAGAAAGAAATTAAGTATTGTTTTATTATCTGTTGCACAATGTCCTTGACGTTTTAATTGTCTTTTAACTTTTTTGTAAAACATTGTTATGCAAATTAAGCGTATAATTAAATACTCTTAAAACATACTTATCATTATTTTCGGAATGCTAATATGAGCTAAATAAATATTTGTAAAGATTAAAATACATTATAAAGATTTTTTTTTAACTGTCTCAAAGTTAATTTTGTTGCTGCTTTAATTGAATAGGGATAGTTATAACTTTAAGAAAATATGATTTAGTTATATGTTAGAACGATACACATGAGCTAATCATAATATTTCTTATTTCTTATAATAGTTCGTGATTATTACCTTGTTATAACGTTTGTTCAAAAATATTTTATTTTCTAGCCAATAAATAAGCCGAAATATATATTTAAAATGGAAAATATTAAACATATTTATTTCTATGTGTAATCTAGGTTATGTGTGCCGAACCCTTTTTTTCTTAATTATTATTCATTCGATAATTAAAATATTATCTTTAATTTAACAAAGTATTTCTTTCTTTAATTTAACAAAGCAATCATAGCAAGTAATTAGCTACACTTCTACATTCTAAAATAATATTTGCTCATAACATATTAAAATGAATTGTTTTGACATTCTAAATGATATACAATGTTATTAAGTTCAGTATAGATCGGGGCTAGATTTGCGGTGTAAGACTTTTCCACGGGAAATTATATTAGAAATGAGAAAATGAATGGAGTATACTGCTGACTTGGTTAATGAAGCAATAGACCGAGAGTTATTATTTTTGTTCCGTCGGTGTTGTCATATTGACGTTCAAGCTGTTTTTGTGTGCTTTCAAAGTTGTATAACTTTTCATGCTTATATTGTAACTTAAAATAAGCATTCTATTATTAAGCTTTAGTCTTTGTCATTTCGTGTAGTAAAAGATAGTTCCCCCTCTCTTTCTCTAAGTAATTATATTAGTTTTCGAAATACTTTAACTCTACTAGTCAAAAAAAAAATTCTAAATATGGTAGATGGGCAGGTTTTCCAAATTTGGCGGGCACGAATTCCAACAATACCTCGCAAAAACACTTGCCCAGACCTCTATAAACTATCCTCTGAATACCCAAATGTATTCATTTGGTAAAATATGATCAATATATATAACCATGAAAGAAGTTAAGAAATAAAGTGTTTTTCTAGATAAAAAATCGTTTATACAATACAAAATCAAGGCTGACAGAAACTCTTACATTTTAGAAGCAATGTATGTCATTCTTGTACCTATAGGAAAGAATTTAGTAGCAGAAAAACATCCGGGAATTCAAATATTCACCATACATCGTGATTGACTGCACTGTAATTTTTTTAAGTAGTCAAAAAAATTTGGTGCCAATTTGCTCTCATAAAATTGTACATCATGTGATAACGCTGAACTATTTTTTCCAAACGTTTATCTTGGGTAACCTCTTGCAAAGGGAACCGAGAAATGGTGATGTAAAAGAGTAAGTTACACAATTTGTTTAAATTCATTGTAATTCATATTAAAATGACCTTTTTTGAAATTTGTAAAAAAATGTCGATATCATAAACTGGCATTTTTTATAATAATTATTTATGTTTTGAATTTTACACTTCATAGGTTATTTAAATTCACACTAAAATGTTTATAAAAATTAAAAACAAGTTTTATTACTTGTTTTAAATATGCTTATGAATAGTTGGAAAATGTCTCATTCATTTTTGTCACCTTAGAAAAATGTGCTGCTGAGCATTCTTGGATTTCAGCACTTACTGTCAAAAGCTACATATTTTTAAAGTTTGTAGATAAATTTAGTTTAACTAGTTTGTAGATAAATTTTTAAGGGAAGCCAATTCTATCCTTTTTTTAATCAAAATATATAAAAGCAAAAAATATGTATTTAGCACGAAGAAATCATTAAAGACTCTCCCTGGTCTCCTCTAAAGTAAGGAACATTAAAATACAAAAAACAATATTTTTTCGGATTTTTTTAACTAACCAATCAACTAGTATGCTCTTATCATTTATCTTGACAATAATTAAACGCGTATGTCAAAATGTATTACAAATATTACGTTTATTAAATTAATGAACTCTTGGAAAATTATCAACCTTTACTATAATGATGTAAACTTCTTAAATATTTATAAACTTTACCGTAAACGAAAAGCGTTAAAGATAAGAAGATTTCAAAATTCTAGATAATGAAACTGATAATACGTACAACACTCATTTCAGGCCTTCATTAGTTATATCCAATGACAGTTGCAAATTATTAAGAATCCTTACAAAGTAATCCAACAACAAACACCTTCGCATTTCTAAGGAATTTCAATTCTTCATTTGATTAATAACTCAAGACCGAAACTTTTAAACAATATTTCCTCAGTTGTTTTAATAAAATTCACCCGAATCGACTGAGTTATCTTAAATGAAATTAGAAACAATAAAGTGCTCTAGCTTGCTTTTGTACTATTTACTAAACTATAGAATTTTAAATCTATAGTAAAGTATTTCGAATTTCCCTTTGTTCTGTGTTAATTGTGTGGTTTAACTTATATTCTTCACTCAGCCTTAAAATTACATATCATTTATATAATCGCGGTTAAAAGTATTAATTTTTCACGTTATTTTAATTAAAATGCATTATTTGGGATACATAATAGAGAATTCAAATGCTGATGCTTAGATGCAATAGGGAAAATATGGTTTAAAATATTAATTAATTTCAGTTTAAAACATTTGACTTTATTTACTTTAGGTACTTAAAGTACGTTTAAAATGAAACAAAAAGACAAGGGATAGATTAAGTTTTATTAAATAATTAAATTTAACCTTTTCTACAGCTTTTAGAAGTAGCAATAGCAATATTTAAAGATAAAAATAGTTTTACGTACAAAAAAAACTTTTACATTTTCATTGCTATCTTTTTGTTTTGTACTTTGCATAGGTATTTTGAAATTTTAACTTGACGCAGGTATGGTTTTTATAAATCGTTTATTTATCGTTTTATTTAAATAAATTTCAAAATGATAACACATTAAAGCTTAATAATTGTACTTGATTACACTTGAAAACAATATGATAAGTGAAGTTTAGTTGTAACGTATCTATTTTATGAAAATAAAAAGTATTACAATCTATTCCTACAAGTTTATGTAAAAACGAGAGTCTTTCTAAAAATAGGCATTGTTACTGTGAAGTATTGAACATGAGAAGACCATTGCCCACAACATGTGACTGGTTTGTTGACGATGAAGCATAGTGCTACTGTACTGCTGATATCATTGAGTGCTTTTATGCATTTGACGTTTCTATTATTCCCTTGAAGGTTCATTTACTAGAGATAATTACTGAGACTAACCCGATATAATGTTAACATTAGATGTCGTTTGTACTTACCCAGATGCTTGTTACAAATATATTTCTCAGTGCGTATATTTTTTTTCGACACACGGAACTGAAAGAAAAATGAAGAACGTAGGATCAAGAGCATTAATTACTTTAAAAATCATTAAAAATCCATGACTATCGATGTGTGTATACACTTATATTTATCCATATTCTACTTCAAACAAGTGAAAAATACAAAAAAAAAGTTCTTAAAGCAAAGTAATATGTTTAAATTGTTTTGTTGGCGTGTTTATCTTTTTTCATTAAATTTAGTCAAACCTGATTATCCCGTTTTTCTCTACCAAGAAGTTAGAAACTGGCAAGTGCGATAAATAGCCACATTTTCTCATGAGCTAACAAACACCTAGGGACGGCGTTTGATTGATTGTTACACATTTCTTTTGTTAGATAAAGAATTCAGTATTGACAAAGAGAGAGAGAGAGAGAGCAATCGCCCCAAGATAGCCGTGTGACATATTGTATGTAGTTATCTAAGGAAAAGTTTATGGAAAATATTCTAAACCATTTAAAAATAAAACCTCACTTCCTAAAAGCTCGTATTCATTATTACTTATGTAATACACAGTAATGCCATTTCCTCAAATCATCTCCAATAATAGCATCATATACACCGTATGTTTTAGCATCATAAAAGATGTCACAAAATAGATTAAAAAGAACTATTGCTATATTTTTTTCACTTTTTGTCTTACCCCGATAAATTATTAATGTCATAAACTGTAAGAAAAGTCTAGTTTTTTTTTTGCAGAAAAAAACGTCAGCTGGTGTTCCAGAAAAATAACTAGGATAAGGCAGTGGAAAATATGAAAACCTTGTTTGTTTTTAGGTTGTAAAAAATACAATAAATAGGTGCTTGGTAAATAATAATAAAAATTGGCTAGTATATTAGTTTATTATTTTTTAAATGGGTGGGTAATGCGGGAACACCCTAGAAAGACAAATAAATCAATGTAGAATAACAATATGCTGATGTAAAATGGAATTGTAAGTATTGTTTTTTGTTCCATGTATTTCTTACAACTTTCATATTATCTTAAAAAGAAACACGTAGAGTTAGCATGGCATGTACACTTTATGATGTATGGATGACAGAAACTTAGTATAACAAAGTTATTGGCAGGAATCGAACCACGTTTGCCTGTATGACAGACCAGGTTACATGTCACCATACTAGCAAAATTCGGTTAAACCAGGGATTACAAGATATTCCATCTTGCAATCACGCAAATGAGCTACTTCAACACAGAGTTTCAACAAAATGTTAAAATGGTAGTGTGGTTGCAGTCAAGTATGCTTTTATAAAAAAAAAATTTAGAAAAAAACAGTATTTATCTCGAAATATACATTTTTCTGTAAAATCAACAGCTTTTTTTACAGTGCAGTCAATTTGAAAATAATATGCTAACGGTAAAAGACCGAAGAAACATAGTGAAAACAACAATTGTTCTTACAAAAAATTAGTTCAACGAATTGTGAAAACGTTGTTGCACGAAATCTTAAGTAAAACTTAAATTCTGGTCTAAAACTAAATACATCTTAAATTGTCAAATTCTAGCCAATCTTTATTTTATTAAAAAAACAGCTGCTGAAAACCCTTTTTCTACTATTTGTATCATTGTCTCTTCTACTTCCTCAGGGAAGACATTAGAGATGATAATCTCAGAAAAACCATGCATACTTCGCCTGTCACGTCGTCGATCATCCATTTTCTGAGACATTTTACAACTCGGTGTCACATGAAATATGCATTATCTACCCTATTTTGAACATAAACAAATTTAATTTATTTTACATTTATGTAAGTCATGTACACTGAAAATCTCTGAACACATTATGGGAGCATTTTAAAAATTATATTACTTTTTTTCCTTTTTTTGAACACATTATAGAACACTTTTTAGAACAGATATTGAGGGCATTTCCACGCGTGACTGACAAACATCAGACGATTTAACAAATTTCGTTTGCATAGTTAATAATTATTTTCTATTTATTAAAAAAATATTGAATGTCAGTATACCCCTGAACAAATAGTATTTTTAGCAATCAGTTAGAACTTTTTAAATTTAGTATTTAACTAAAATATTAATAAAAATGTCCTGATGTGACTGACACTACATGAAAGGAAGTTGATTTTTGGTTATTTTAATAAACTCTAATTTCTTCTTCATAGTGCAGTAAATCAACATTCTACAAGTACATATTTTAAGTATAAGTTTTGAATCTAAATAATTTAATTGCAAAACAGGATTGAAATATCATGGGAAATATAACAAGCACACAAGCTGGAATATGTATGTATCATACAATACCATACCATACCATGGGAAATATTTTTGTGCGTGACTGACATTGAATTCAATTTGTGACTTACACTACATCATGGGAATTGTATCACATATATGGAAAATAAAGCAATAATAACACAACATATGTAAATAATTTTGAAAATGGCGAGTTAAAAATTGCACACATGGTAAAATCATAGTTAGTAAAAAAATACACAACGTCAAGTTCATTTCTGGTAATTACTCACTTATTTCTTCAATAGCATTTTCTGAAAAACCTTCCTTTTCAGGTTACGCAAAAAGACTTCCCGACCTTTGCAGATGTTTCAGTTTTATTCAATAAGCAAACATATTTACTTAACATTTGCGCCACAAAATATTTAACGGTAGTTTTCCTACAAAAGAAACTAAAAGCTCTTTTTCCATCATCAAATTAATCACCAGAATTTTTTTGAGAGGCATTTCCTTTCACAACCTTCAAATTTGTTTAATCAGCCGTGTAGTATTTTGGAGATTTAATGAAACGTTGGCAGGTGTTTGAAGTAGGTATTTGTTTAATTAAAAGAAAAACGAACAATTTTTGAGTGTCAGGACTCAGAAATATGTATTTTCCTTTGATGAGCAAATATTATTTAATGTACCTATTTCGCCCTTTACAAAGTTGTCATAAATGTACAATATTGATATGTTTGGGCCGATTTCTTATGCAAAGTGAAAAAATCTTTAGCAAAATGTGGGTCAATTTTCATGGAAAGTGAAACTTCTTTTATCCTCTCCCCACTATATCACCAAGTCCAGCTTGTCCTTTATCATGACTGAAGACAAAGATGACCATGACTTTTGGAACAGAATTACCACCCAATGTTGTCAAACGGTTGGAGCAGTTCAATTGAAATGTTTTCCTGTCCATAAAGTGGTTTGTGCTTAGAGTTCACTATAGAAAGAAAATATCGTAAAATTTTTGAAGTAAAGCTTTATTTTAAAAGTTATAGAAACTTTTATATCTTTTCGTGACTGACACTACAGTCAAAAAGGATATTTTTATTTTTCTAATTAAACATCTTTTAGTTTTTAATGCTAATTAATAATGTGTTTTTAAGGTAGTTCTGATAGTGTATTTTAATAATTTTACCAAAATATCTGATAAAATGTGTTTCTTACCTTACCATGAAAAAAAACTCAAAACAAAGCAGCCATTTTGAAGCTGCTGTGTTGCCAAAAATGAAACAATAATAGTTGCTAATACAAAAAATAATAAAATTCAAACTTTTCTAAAGTAAATATAAAACTTACAACTGTAGAATAAAAAATTGCAGTTGTGGTATCATTTTATGTGGAATTACCCTTTAACACCTTTTGAGGTACATTTTGAAATCGTATCTTTTTTAAAATGGAAAACAAAATATCAGAATTCGTTAATGAACCATATGATATAAGACTAATATTTGTGTTGGGGTGACATCACCCAAGATTTACCTTAGGGTTAATGGCGACATTTATTAACCCTAAGATCACATTTATTAACCTCACAAGAATTAAACTATTGTAACTTGATGTAGTATTTAATGCTGGAAAAGTTGGAAGTAAAAAAGATCGAAAAATAATATTAAATATTTCCCAGAGACTTCGACCAGTCAAATTTAAAAACAACGTCTACCCACACCATTGAAGAAAGTATCGGGAATTTCGTGAATCACACGTACTCTGAACAGGCTTGTGTTTTCTGGGTTAATAATTTGAAGTATTCTCAACTTTAGTTCCTTCCACATTTTTTTAAAACACTATATTTATTGCACCATGCCTTATAGCATTATTTATAAATATCAAAATTACATAAAGGATTAGTTTTCAGTATATCAGGACTGTTGAAATAAGTAAATATCCGAAAAATGTTTTTATTATTTTGTTCAGCTATTTTACCTTCGTTTAAGATTCAGTGTAGAAAACTCAAAAAGCAAAATGCTTGGGGTTTTCCTCAAAGGCTTCCCTATAAAGCGCATGCTAACCAATTCTTTCAAACGAATGCGAGTTCTAAAGGAAACCCAGTGAAACTTTTAAAATTTCGTACTTTGGAATCACGGCTTTACTTATTTCTTTGGCAGTAAAATCAGACTTGTAAATATAAATCTTCCTGCCAATAAGAAAGTCCAGAAAAAAAAGAGTGGTGGTGTTGTTCATAAAAGCAAAACGCCGTAGTCCATATTTGAAACGCTGCCTTTTCATTTACATTTCCTTCGGCTGGTTTGACAAACTTGAAGCTCATATTACTATTTTTAATTAAACGAATTTTTCCTTCAATGATGAATAGGGCGGCATGGTCGTGGGTCTCCCAACCAACGTAATTTTGTGTTAATCCAATGGGAAAAAGAGAGTTTTCTATGCTACATTGCACCGTCTGAATTGAATATTTTCACAAACGGTTTGTTTTATATGATAATTATAGCAAACTTCCAGAGTTCTTTAACACCACTTTTTAAAATTAGTTCGAATATTTTGTTTCGGAATTACTTCTTGAAAATTATAAAACACAATGTTTGGGTCCGCATTCAAGCAAGCACGTTCTCCGCATGTATTAGAGACGACACAAATATTCATACCTTACTTGCTAACACTCGCTTGACAAGCTGGGGTTGAAACCTCCATATCGGCAGTTCACAATCTACCATTGATCTCATAAATAAATGTACTTAATACTTTCAATATAAATACATAATATTTTTGTCAAAAAAATAGCATACAGCTTTGTCAGAATGAGACAGCGCTTTTGCTGAAATATTCACTATATATTCAACCTATCAGCATCTTTCTTATGAGCCAAGACTGATGAGTTACATTGATTTACGGAAGGTTACCAATTTTCCTGGGAAATGTAAAATAGTAGATTTCCTTTGTTGGGTGTAAATCAACATTATTTAAATGCACTTGAAATTTAAGTTGGATAGAATAAATAACTAAAAACGATTGAAAAGACTCTTACACACGTGTGGTTGTTTCTTTCACACGTGTATGTATATATATATTATTTAGCTTGTAAAGTAAATTCTGTATTATGTTAATTTTAAAGCCTTTTGTATGTTTTTAAATTTAACTCAGTTTTATAGAATAGAAAAAGGCCACTGATTTAAAGAATCTGGCCGGTAAGCAACCAATTTCAAAGGTGTTACAGTTTCACTACAAAACAATATTCAGGTACTATCACATTTGTCATTTTAAATATCTTTACAGACAGATTACCTAGAATTAATGCTTTCTGTATCGTTTTTAAAGCTTTTGAATGTAGTTGAAAGTGTCAAAATATGTTACGCTTAGAAAAATACAGCACGTTCCAGAAATCTATCGAAATAGCGTAATTTACTGCTAATTTTAAAGATTTATACTATTGATTATAAAACACTTGAAAATAATTACGAATGTAAATAATTCAACGTCATGATAATTACTAAAGCGTCAAACCAGTATATATTAAAAATGCTAACTAAATTAACAAAAAATGTCTTTGTATGTTCAGATGTGTATTATTTTGATACTTTAATTGTTTGAAAACGGTAAAAGGTTAAGCAAATTATATCGAAAAACATAAAATAAATACCTATAAAATTTAAAATGTTTTGAAAAAGTTTTAGCAATACTAAAAATCGAGGTATGGCAGGTGCATATATATTTCAACTTGTGTGCTTGTTCAGAGAACCGCTTATAAGCTTTCGTCAAGTGGGACAGACACAGAAAGAGTTTTTACAAGCACAAGAGACATACAAAGAAAGGACAAGGCAAACACATAGACAAATAACAACATTTATTGACGGTCACAAACATCCATGCCTTACCGGGATTCGAACCCGACCTCAGCAGCTCCAAAGGCTCTCATCCTAACGTTTGCACCACCGGGGCGGCAAAAATCGATGTAAATTTGCATTTTAATTTAATTTCAGCGTCCCCTTAATAAAGTGAAATTTTTATTGTTGTACTTAAACCAACAAGATTTCTTTTAAAGTTTTATTCATGATCTGTGATTAGCGTTACCAATATTTTTTCCCCATTACCAATCAATGAGAATTCTTTGGGAAGGGAATTCCTTAACCTTCAAAGTACTTTTCTTTTAAAGTAAGTCGTTTTTCAAACTTAAATACACCTTGAAAAACTCGTTTGAATTCTTTATATCGAAAACAAATAGTTACAAAATAATTGGCTTTTATCTGGATAATATAATATAGAGGGTATACAGGTCTGTTGCGGTTAAATTATAAAAATTAGCTCGGTATACATAAACATTAGTGGAATAAATGTGTTTAAATCAATTAGCACTTATATTTATGTCTAGTATATATAAAATGGAAATACATTTTTAATAGCAGTTTAAGTCATTTTTAAGTTGATATAAATGTTAAGAAACATTTTGCAGCGGGTTTCCCAGTATGAATTGATAACTTTTTAAAATTAATAACTCATATTTTCTTCAGATTGGAATAATTTGAATACTGTTGACGTATACTAACTTATTATTAAGAAATTGATTCCTGTTGTTTTCAAAGTTGCTTAAATCCTAAGTTAGAAAATCTTGAAAACACGTTGCAAAATATCGGAAATTGTTATGAAAGTATTCTTGACGCAAATCCGGTGTAATGCGGAGATTTAATTAATCTTTCGCAAAAGTATAAGCTGGAAGCAATTCCAAAATTTTCTTTAAATCATTGAGAATAAAACCACGTATTGTGTATTGAAGAACTATGAAACAAAATTATCGGAAAATATTAAATACTGTACGGATGTTTGAAATAAAAATTTAATTTCCGGAACCCTAAGTCCTATACTAGTAGTCGCCAGTAATGAACATTCTTACAAGAAAAATTTACAGAATTTCAGTTGATAAAGATGTTGATAAATGTTTCAAAATGCAGATATTTAATTTTGTTAAGTTTTTATTATTATAAAAACATTGTGCATTAATGATTGTTTTGTAGCTGTGTCAATAAGGTAAAAATATCCTTTAAATTTTTAATCCAAGACATTAGTAAGACATCGTTATGTTCATGTTCCAGGGGGATCTGTGTTTGAGATTAATCTGTATTTGATTTGTTCATTTTGATGCACAGCTGCGGAATCAAAAGCGATCCACTATATGTTTATCGTTGTTAACAAATATAAAGTTTCGAGACAAATATCATTTTAACAGGCGAAAAGTGCAAAATTAGAATAGTTTTTGCTAATAAAATTCGCAGAAAGAGCCATCTACATATTAAAATGAGCATAAACTTTAAAAATTCCAATCGCGACACCCATTGTTTAAGAAGCATACATAAAAATGTTAAGCACAACCAAAATATCCCACTTATCAAATTTCTTTAACCTCATGCAATACTTTCTAACTTAAAAGAATTCAAAGTTGAACATCCGTAAAGTAAAAATAAAAGTGCTACAGACTTTTATTAGATATCTGAGAGTAGAAGACAAGAAAAGCTAATTCCTTTTTAATTTACTCCTTCTTACTATTCCAAATATAATTAACTAAATTTGATTTCACTAAAAAAAATAATAAAAAATGCTAAATAAAACGACAATATTTTTAAAAACATAAATACATTTAGTAAGTCAAACTCAAATACCAATTTTTTACTATTTTACATCTTTTAAACATATTGTTTGATCTTTTTTGCATAGATACCTTTTTATTACTTTAGCAAAAAAGGTGAAAATGGTTTTACGTTTTAAAATAAGAGAATGTTTATTTTTTATTATTTTGTTATTTTTAATAATGTTGAATTGTACGAAAAAATCGTGAAATAAAACTGCGTCAAGCTATTTAATAAAAAATGCAGAATATAATAGTAAAAGAGGATTTACTTACAATACGTATCAGAATTATTTACAATCGCTTCTTTTTTTAGTAGCGTAGTTCAAATTGGTCCTTCGAGTTTATTACACCATTTATCGAAAGAATTGGGTTAAATCACTTCCTTTCTCTCAAAACTATCCCCTTTAGCTCTTTGTGAAGATAAAGTACGAAAAAACGTGTTTTCTACTAGTTAGTCGAGTGTTAGCTATAGTTAGTAAAATAACTATTTTTTATGCTTCTGAAATAAAAATAATTTTCATCTCTTAAAAGCGCTTTGAAATATTAAAAAAAAATTTAAATGAAATTAATAAATACATTTGACCTTTTACAAATTAATAGTTATTTAACATTTTAATTAATAAACTAATACAAATAAAAAGAATGTTGTCTGATAGTCTTAATTTTCACAGGATCTAAAACGAAGGACTCAGTGGCAATGGTCGATATTGGAAAACCAATTAGTTAACGAGGAAGTCACACAAACGAACGTCCTACCGATAGTTTCAAGTATTACTAATAAAACTAGTTAAAAAAAATATCTTTTAAAATTAACAGATATACAAACTAGGAATAAACAAATTTTTTTAACGAAAATTTAGAAGAAGAAAAATTAGTACATTTATTAACCAGGTTATATAACGTATCAATAATTTATTAAATTCGAAATAATGAATAAAGGCTTATAAATGGTTTGGTTAAATTGATGTCAACGTAGAGCTACAGCTCTTAATAAATATCTTTGGAAAAGTTTAAATTATACGGCTAAGAATTAAATATTATTCGGGTATTTCTTTTAAAATCCAAAAAATATTCGCGAAATATCCATGTTTGAGTATTGGATTCTAAAAATCAATATACCGGAAAATCATAGTTAAAATAATGTACACAGAACTTTCGGTAGAGGAAAATAATAATCTGAATACTATTCATCTGGTTTGGTTGCTTTTGACGACATGGGAAATAGTCCTTAAAAAATTTTAGTCCAAAAAGTTCATCAGTGGAAATATGTCACCACTGCTGTTTCCATGTTTAATAAATGTCCTCATAAAAGAAATTGATATGAAATGTAAATTTTTTTCCGCGTTGTAATTTACATGAAGCTCAATCATGAGAAATTAATGAAAAGTTAATATTTGGCAATAAAAAATAGGCTTTTGAAGTTTCTAATTCGTTTGCGTATATCCATGCCGAATATTTCTTTAAAAATAATTTCTGTTTTTTACGTGATTCCCTATCTCATATGGTAAATGACATTCCAACCAAAGAAGAGTAATTCGATCCTTTAATTTGTTCTTCAGTCCTGAGTGTTGGGAGTTTAATAATGACTACCCTGTATAAAACTTTTCAACTATAATGATTATATTAGAATTTGTCAAGCACTGATTTCATAATCAAAAATGTAAATATTTAATATAAAAATTTGGAATTTAGATTCAATAATTCAATAAATAACCTTTTAATTCAATGTTCCAATTTTTCTTATTTGATGAAGGAAGAATTTTCGTTGAAATGCTCGAATATTAATATGCAGATCAATCACAAGCCAGTGATGTCCTAATAATCAATATCGAATGAAACAGTTGAAAGCGAAGAGAAATTTCACAAAGAAAGTAGAATAATGAGTTACATACTTCATTTTGCTTTGTTTCATTTTTAAAATATCCTAATTTATTTTAAAATATTCCAAACATTGTTAAATATCAAATGGTAACTTATATTGAATTTAAGGTTTGGGATTTTTTCAAATCAATTAATATCTACCAATATAATTATAAATTGCATAAAGTTTATAAAAGAAACTGAAGTATTTACTTCATAGAAAACAGTAAATATTATTGTATAGCTAAATTATTAATTTTAATCATAGTTTCATTTAACAAAGTTCTTCCAGGGGATAAAGTTTAGTTTCTTATATCAATGTTAATAATAATTACATCATTCTAAAATTTTAAATCAAGAATCGATACTTTTATTTAAAGTCATGTTATTTGGAGAGCAAATGTAACAAACTTTGGTATTAAATAAAAAAGTGCTATATGAATACAAATATTTATAGATGAATTATTGTTTTCTAGCAGATGTCTTACACAATGCTTGTTGGTTTTTCCCATACTAATTGAGAGTGTTGTGGGTGCTTATATCTTAGCAAATCATTATAAGTAATTTTACTTTTTTAATCATTTATGAAAATTTTCTGTTTGGATTAGCTCTATTCTTTCATTATATTTGAAACTTTTTTTAATACTATAGCACTTAAAACTTTTTGTACAAGTAATGCAAATTTTTATGTCGATGATAAAAAAAAAGTAATCACTTTTGATGGTAACTTAATGAAAGAAATTAATAGCCGCAAAATTTTAGATCCCCTGTGAATGTGTATAGAAGAAACGCTGAATACAGCACCCTTTGAAGAAAATCCTAACTCATAGGCAAAAAAAAGTTTGCATAATAGATTTTAGCAAAATTTTATAGCTTAACCAAGTTTTTCATTAAGATTTTTATTATTTAGTTAAACTGCATCGTAATTGGTTATTCGGTTGGCTTGCAAACTATAACAGCAATTTCAACTGAAAAGGAAAAA
Organism: Hylyphantes graminicola; assembly: GCA_023701765.1. Taxonomy (NCBI): domain Eukaryota; kingdom Metazoa; phylum Arthropoda; class Arachnida; order Araneae; family Linyphiidae; genus Hylyphantes; species Hylyphantes graminicola. The sequence continues at coordinate 38,350,418 of CM043123.1, forward strand.
AAAAAATATCGGAAAATGTTGTTTTTATTATTAAAAGTAAACGCAGGTGTTTTGCGTAAATGTTGAATTGGTGCTTAGGATACTCATACTTTTCATTAAAGAGTTTAGGGTTTCAATTATAATAATCTATCTTTTTAAATTCATTGATTTGAAAGCTTTATAATTGAGTTAATATGATTACTGATTTACGCTAAATTTACTAGTTACTATTGATAGAAAGTTTGCTAATTAGTTATGTATTAAAATCTTAAATAATAATTATGGGATACTTTATTTTGCAATAATTCATTAAACGTGATTATGAGTATTAAATTCGGTTAATTTTTGTCTTTTTAAAATTAAGTATGAACATTTTTGATCAAATATAAATGTTTTATTTTATAAAAATAAGTTTTACCATGATAGTAATTACTTTTTTTGAAGTAGAACTATTCAAAAACTATTATTTTTTGGGGATTTATCTGCAATCTCCAGTAAGCACATAATGAAACGCCTTAGAAAAGGCATTACAGATATATATTTTTACCCTCCAATACCGAAGCCAGCTTTCTTTCCCAAGAAAAAACTATCACTGTTAAGCCCTTCCCACTTTCCTCCAGATTACTTCCCTAACAATTCCAGCTTTTACCACTACGAATAAACAGAATGCTCGGGAAAAGATTGGAAAAGGATCATAAGCCGATGCCTCCTCTACTGGAACAAATGGTTCATTACTCGGCTTAATTTGTGTTGTTTCATCAACACAGGCCTCGTAAATACTAGGTAAGAATGACAGAAGTCCAGAAAACTATTAACCTCTTAACTGTTTTGACTTGTGACTGTTTCTAATGCCATGATTTACGGTGGAAGCTATATAATTCTTCGCAACCTTATTTTCAAAAATAAAAAAAAATAAAAACATTGAAAAAATTTCGGTAACAATTTATTAGCATACTTAATGTCTTGTAAAATTCATTCTTGAAAAGATTTTATAGAAAGGGAAATGCAATATAATTAAAATAGAAACTAAATTTAAAACATTGAAACGTAACAATTAATTGAGAATTAGGGTCCCGGATGGGCGAGTGGTTTGGACCATTACGCCAGCAGTCAGCGCTTGGTAGATGGTTTCGGGTTCGATTCCCGCCTTCGTCCTGGGTGTACTTCCTTTCTCTGTGACAGTAAAAATTATACTTCTGTGTGTCTTACTTGACGAAGTTTTATATAAGCGGGCTCTGATCAAGCCTTCAAGCCCACGCTGTAATATATATGTACCTACAACTCCCCCCCCCCCCCCCCCGACATTGAGAATTGTCTAACAATTTCCACAATAAATGCAAACTCGAATAATCTTTCCCTTTTAAAATAAATAGCAATAATCTTTCTGCTCGTGTTCAATACTCCCATCTTAAAACTTCACAAAGGAATCGGTTATCATCTAAACAGAAAGCTTAGAAGATATATGAAGAGCTTAGTAGAAGAATGTGCTAAGTGACATTTTTGGAGAAAAAAAAAACGGGGTTCTTGTTTTGATGAGCATGTTACTAACTTCTTTAACGATAACAAGTATCCCATTCTTCATAAAATTTAAGTTATATTATATGTCTTACCTTTTGCAAGTACCATTTTTAACAGATTTGAGAGCAAATGAAAAAATTTTAAAGCTTATTTTCTCATTTTCACCTTTTTGTTACTTAGCACGTTCTGCCACTAAGCTCTTTATATTAGAAAAAGATTATAAGCCGCCATCTCCTTATTTGGCTCGGACAAATGGCTCATTTAGTGGCTTATTTGGGCAAATAACTCATTAATTGGCTCAGCAGTTTTTGTTTTCTCATTATCACAAACGTAACTGCTGGATGTGATTGTGAGCAGCGTTAAAGATACTTAGCTGTTTACGTGAGTAGAAAAAGAGCTGGTGCCATTTTAAGTTGCACTAGGAATGTGCCTTTTTCCTTCTAAGATACTTGACTACAGCTAGTAAAGTTTTATTGTTGCCAATCTAGATTTGTTTGGAGAAAACACTTTATTATGCTTCTCATGATGTGAGTAAATGATATGAATATAATTATGTTATTTTAGTTTAAATGCAAACACAATGGCCAGGGACTTTCGCTACATGACGACAAAATATACCATTACCGATTGCTTGAAGTCGATTATTAATCCTCTAATGCTTGAATTTTTTTCGTCCCGAAAAAATATATATGTATCTTTAATACTCATGCATTAAGGGAAAAATACTGAAAAAAACTTAACTGCATTAGAATTTAAATAATTTAATTTTTTTTAAATTTTCCATATGATAAAAACCAACTACGAAATTTCAATTTTGATAGTAATGACTAGAAAACTACTAAATCTATTTCAAAATAACCCTCTTTAACTATAATTAATTTTTCTAAACAATTTATTTGTATTTATTACTAATAAGATTATACTTCGAATACGGCAAAAAATGTAATTCCACAACAGTTAATAACCTCACTCTTTAATTTTGAATACACTTTTACTACTGTCATCTATGAGGATTATTAGTAACTAAAACTTCAAAATGGAATGTAATAGATGAAAAAAACACAACATTTGTTGAGAGGGAGTTCAACTGTAATATAATAAAGTTGATTATATTACTTGTTGCCAAACGGCAACATTATGCATTAGAGGGTTAACATGACAAAATAAATGAAAATTTTTGTTTAGAAAAATGTAGTTTTTTCAGGTTTAAGGGGACCGGGGAGGCAAATTAATTTTTTTAAAGTTACAGACCGAAATGGATGAAATTTTTTTTATAGCTCAGGTTCATAAAATTTAATGAAAATACAAAATAATAAAAGAAAAATATGCAATAGTTTTTAATAAAAAAATTAAAATTTTAACACTTATTTTAAAAATGCTCCTTGCGATTAAATTTTTTTTCTAAAATGTCTAATTTTTTTATATAGGATATTTAAATATATGTTAACAAAACTGTGCATGGATTCTTTATTTGTCCTATTGGTTAATTAATTAAAATTAAACATTTATGTTACTTGGAAATTTTTGATTCTTTTCGTGATATGCAAAAGTAAAACTGAGTAAAATATTAACAAATGTTATCAGATTTCAAAATCCATGCACAATTATGTTTGAAAGATTATCAATAACAATTTTCCACAATTTCAAAGCAATACACAAATTTTTGAATCGCAAGGAACAATTCGAATGTACGACAAACCACTAAAAACACTTATGGAGAAAAAGGCAAGTAAAGAAAATAAAAACTTCCACTTAACGGACGATTTTCGGATTTCGGTGCTTACGAAAACTCCAACTGTATTTCGAATTATTTTCGGATCGTTATAAGTAAAATATGATCTTAAAGATAAAAGTTCAAGTCATAACCTTTTATTAAGATACCAAAATCGATATTTTTTTTTCATTTTTTGCCTACCCGGCCCCTTTAACATAAAATTGAAGTATGTACAGGCTATTTGTACACATGTATGTTATCCAGAATTGATCTATGTTCCATCAACGCATGACACATTTTTATTTCTTCTTTTTTTTTATCTTAACTTGGAATGCGCCCTCTGGAAGGGAGAAGCATATTCTTTATAGCCCGTTACACCTCTCGCCAGAAATGACACAGACATAAGAGACACACATAGAAAGGACGACACAAACACATCGACAAATAACAACATTTATTTACAAACGCAAACATCCATGACTTACCGGGATTCGAGCCCGAACCAAGAAGCCCCAAATGCTGGCTCCCTAACCGTTGTGCTGCAGGGTCGGTATTTTTTCTTTAATATTCAGTGTTTGGAATATATTTCTATGAAAACTGACGGTCAGTTTCTGCGATTATTTTCTTAAAAGTATATTACTAAATCTACCTAAAAAAAATTCACGTTACTTCTGTCGATAGCATAAGAGAAATGTAAAAAGCCAGAGAATTTTTAAATAGAGTAAGACATTTTATGTGAACTTTACATATGGAAAATCACTGCATAGCTTATTCATGTATAAAATTTTGCTGTTCAAACTTTCCAAAGCAATGTTATCTATGTAGATACAAAAGGGGTTTATTGTCTTTGACATTCGAGAAACATGGTTTTTCCATAGAAGTTTTGAAAGTTGAACTTAAATAAGCCAAAGATATTTCACGAATAATTTCGGGAAATAGTTTTGGAATAGTAATCTAGAAAGTTCACTATAGTTTTATCTAAAATGTGAAGTTTGAAAAGTCTTATTTAACTACGTTAGAAACTATCCTGTTTTTCATCTAAAATTTAAAAAAAAACTCTGAACAAGATCCATTATAGGAAAAACCTAAAAAGTTAAATTTCCGTTCACTGAAAAAGTTGATACGCGTGATTAAATATTTAATTAAGGAATTTAGTAAAAATGTAGCTTTTAAATGTAATTAAAAATTGGAATCTAAAAGATAACAGTGGAGCTGTTTATGCTTGGGATACTAAAAGTAATTTTTATGCTTGGAACAAGAAAAAATATTTCTCTATCAATCGCACTTTCGTAATTGGCATATTTAAAGTTAAATAGTTGAGATAAGTTTAACTTAAAATTTAGCTTAGGAAGAGTACTTTCAATTTCCGATGAAATTCGAATAAATCACCCAAATTGAAGTGTATAGAAACACTTAATTACGTTAAATATTTTTTACCCTACAGTTTAAATTTTAATTAGAGCATAATAATTTTTTTTTAAACTTAAAACTTCGTGAGTTTATTTATATGAACTACAGAATACTCTACGATGCATTTTAACGTAATAGTTTATTGGTTTTTGGTTGAATGGTCGTTGGCTATTGGCGAGCACGTTGTGATTTGAAACACAATCAAGTGACTTGCGTATATGTTTAAAAATTTAATGATAAACTTTCGATACTCGATATTTGTACTATATGGTTATTAAATAGTCTACGGTATCGGGAACCTCTTAGTGATATAATTAACCAGAGTCTGTTAGCTATTAAAATGGAAAAATAAATTAGTAGCTGATGTTTTATGTTAAACATAAAACTTTGCATGGTATAGTGGAAGTTACATTCAATTTTTAATATTAATAATTGTTTAAATAAGGAGTAACTTCATAAACGTGGTTTTGACTATATATCAAATATTTTAGCGACATTAGCTAAGCAGTATCCTTGATTCTTGAAAGACATTAGTATAATTCCTTATTAGCAGAAATCTCAAGCTGCGTTATTGGAACACGCAAAAAAATGGTGCTGGTCCTGCAACTCAACCAAGTTCGGTTGAAGGGTGTTTAATTGGCACAGCCAAACTGGTGGTTTCTTTCAAACCTACCAGTTTAGTTACCATAACTATACTCGTTCGATTGAACGAGTTTAGTCAACGAAACCAGGCTGCCACGATGAGTTCGGTTGAGACAACTAAACTCTGTGTGAGAACTAAACAGAGACATAACATAGAGTGGACTGCGCATTGGCAAACCTAAAGTGTCCTAAACATCTAACTTACACAGTCACATGACTGTGTCGCTTTTGGCTCGCATCTATGGCGAGTTTACCATTTGGCGAGTTTTTCCACAACGACCTGAACACAGAGGCCGACAATCTAATGTTATGATAAAGAAGCTTGGAAAGGAGCAAGGATGAATCGCTAGTATTTTAAGATCCTCTTAATAGATATCAGATTATTTCTTTGATTTTGTGCCTCTATTTAAGATTACTTGAACAATTGAATGTGGACTCTTTCTTAAAAATTAATTTAAAAGAACATTAGTAGGTTTAAGTGGGACTAATCCTTTTTTATACCCCTCTTTACAATTAGTTAGGAATTCACAAGCATTTGGCATCTTGCACAAAACGTTACTGAATTAAGAGTACAACATTCACGATTGTTAACATGCGCAGAGATTAAAGGAATGTAATTAAATATTTATTATAAAAGCCAAAAGAGAAAAATACCAACAATGCTAAAAAATCGTCTGCAAAAACATTTAAAAAAAATCAAGCTGCCGTGATTGGTAGAAACCCACGTGACTTGAATGCTGATGGTAGACTCCACTTCGGTTTGCTAGCTGATATTCAGGTCTTGCGACAATTTGGAATAGTTCGTAAAGAAACGGTAGCGTTAAGTTGCCATATGTAGCAACCTTTCCCCTCTTGGCGATTTATGATGTTTAGGACATAATGCTAATCTGCAAGGGATGGCGGTTTTTTAGAAAATACCGGTTTTCCATTTTCCATCGTTTTTTCTCTGAAAAACCGGTTTTCGGTTCCGAAGGGCCTCATACAAAAAAAAAAACGGTTTTCAGTCAAAACCGGGACCACCGATTTTTTGACTACTGGTTTTGGTTTTCCATCCCTAAGCTGCTTTACTATGAATGCGCAGTCCACTCTATGTTATGTCTCTGGAACTAAACTGCGCGGTATCAGTGTAGTTCTCTCAACCGAACTAGTCGTTTGCGCCAGCTGAACGCTTCTAACCAAACGTGTTTGGTTAATGCAACTAAACAGTCCTGTCAGTCCTATAGCAACCGAACAGTTTGGTTGGGAAAACTCAATTTTCGTTTGTACATACCAGACAGTTTTTTGCGTGAAGGCGTCTACTATGGTTCAGTAGAGTCACTGTTTAATTAAGTTAAAATAAACATATTTCATACTTATTAAAATCTTCAATAATTTCCAAGAATGTAGTTCGTTCGCTAACTGTAGTGTTTGATTTTCTATTTATTTTTTAAAACATAATATTTAACTTTAACAATTCCACCCACACAAATTTATACATTCGTTTACTAAGGAAAGTTTTAATAAAAGCAATAAACAAATGATAAAACTGCTTAAAGGTACAACTTAATTAACTTATTTATAGAATTCTCTGCGTCTTAAAAATGTATCTAATTATTTGCAATACTAATCCCTTATAAAGTTAAAATATTGTTTCAATACACACAAAATAGTATACACACACTAGCACTAGTTATATTATGTGATAAACCAGTTTCACCTTGTCCAGTTATACAATCAGTTTTCAAGAATTATTAAGGCATATTAAACATATTTGTAGTTACAAATATTTTGATATATAATTAATAGACTTTTTATGTATTTTATGTCAAACCGAAAAAATATCTCTAACTGAAGTCTGATGTTACGAATGTTATAAATAATATACGGAAATATTAAATTCGCTACACTTTTGTGGAGTTATAATCAGTAACAAATTGAATAGGAGAGAGTGGGGGCTAATGGGACAAGGGGCAAAAAGTAGAGAAACATATAATTTTTGTCAAATATTTTCTGCACTACAACATTGCAACAGTTAGACTTCACATTTTAATAACTAACCAAAGATCTATCAAAGCATGAGTAGAAGCGGAGAGAATAATTCTTGTTTTGTAGAATCCAAAGTTAGTAAAAAGTGTATTTTTCACTTTTAAAGTATTAAATAAAACTTTCTATGAAGTAAACTATAGTTTTAGGTACATTACATATCATAGATTAATATATTGTATGTCAAATACTGTGGTGAAATAAACTTTAATCTGTGTTGGATCATTTATAAATAATAACACTGTAGGGTCTAATGGCACAGAAGCTGTGGGGTCAAATGGAACACGGATATACCTAGCTTTGTATGCTTTTTTTGGAGAATCAATATAAGTCTCTTATTCTTATTCAGTCAAATTTCCAAAAACTTTTTTAAACTTTAGGACTTTTATATTTGTATAATAAGTGAAAGTTCAAGTTGTTTTAAAGATAACAAATTTTTCCAGTAATATCATTAATTAGACATGAACAGAGCTTGGTGAGCTTTGGTAAAATTTGCTAGAAAGCAAACTATTCTTTATTACGCTGGATTGATATCTGAAATATATAGCCATGAACAGCGGGAAAGCTATTTGAAGATAAAGACGGTATTTTCAAATTCACTTACCCTGAAAGTGAAGGCAAGTATGGGATGAAATTCAAAAGGTTTAGTTAAAAAAAACTCTCATTTCGAGAGATTAAAAAAAAATATGGGAGCATCTTCAATTTTGAGTTTCAACTTTGATATTTCACTTTTCAATGGAAAATACTTGTTTTTAAAAAATAAGATTTCCTTATGTATACATTACGTAAATGGTATTTGCTTTAAAATTTTATTTTTTGATTGCTTTTCCATTTTTTTAAAAAATTTAATTGAAGCAAGTTCACCATGTCCCATTAGCCCTGCACCCTGTCCTATTCGAACCCACATATGGGATGCTAATGGGGCATTTACATGTTTGTTTCAAATGCTCAGCAGCTAATATATGATAATCTTTTAACACATGTCGAATTATTTTTTAAGTAAACGAATGTTCAGTTTGTGAACTTGTTAAAAAAGATATTAAAATTCTTGTATTTTTGCTGAAATACCCAGGGGTTAATAAAAATTTGTCACATCCTGCTCCACTTTCCCATATGCAAATCAATTTACCGTCATATTGCAAATCATATAACACATGTTACTTTTGGGTAATATAGGAAATATTAAAATATGAAATGGAATTGATACGAAATATGATAAAACAATTACTTCCGTTAAAAAACGAAATGAGAAAAATATTGAAGATCGATTGCATAAAAAAAACATTAGTCAAATTTAAAAGCGAGAATTTACTTACGTTTTTCATAGTAAATCATAGATAATATTACCATTTGTGATTCCATTTCTTTGCATGCACAAGAAAAATTTTACCACATTTAAGACTGTCAATTACTCAAACAAGCGAAAAAAGCAAATATTTGGCTATCATTTCTGGTTTTTTTTCTTAAAAAAATGTATTTGCAATGGCAATTAAAAGTAATATTTTGGAAAAATCACGTTAACTCACTTTACTAAGTGCTCATGGTATAAATGTCATTTGATTTTAAGCAACGGATAATTAAAAAAAAAGCATTAGATTTTTTGTTTGCTTGTTTTAACGAATTTATCGTGATTAGAAAAATCTGTTTTAAAAAAGAATTGGTAAACTTACAGCTTTACAGTAAAGCTCCGATTAAAAACAATTGCTAAAAGTTATTTAGCTATAAAAATGAAGTCTTTTTCTTCTTCTTTAAAATACCGAGTCTTTCTCGCTACAAATGTTTTTAAGAAATCAATATCAATCGTATTTCAAGATTCTAATTAACCCAAAATTTTTATAGTGATTAAAGTTTACAACAACTTAAAATATGTCGGTTACATTAAAATTAAAAAAATCTTTTACTTAAGCTTTTAATAAAATAAACCTCACCTTATACTAGTTAATAAATGTTTTATCTCCAATTTATAAGTATTTTTTACAATTTAATACTAAATGAGTTACATCACACTAATCAGACCATATTAATGTAATTTACTTGCTCTATTTTGTGTATAGGATAATGCAATTTATGAAGCAATTTATTGGTTGTTTTTATTTGACTAAAGGCTTAATGTATAAACTCAGAGGATGTTTTTTGTGGGTCGAACATCTAATTGAGTTTATATAGAAACTATGTTCAACTAATTTCATAGAACTATATATACAATTGCTATTAGATTTGAATTATTTACCAGATAATGTATTAAGAGTTATTTTCCAAATTAAACCTTCACTTTTACCAATCATATAGTAATAATGGTTATTGTAAATGTGAACTTTTAGTAGTTAAAAAGATATTAAAACATCCATTATTTTTTTTTGTATTACTCAGTGAAAATCCTTCGAAAATAAGGTGTCAGGTGTCTGGAATTTTCATTGTTATTGTAATCATTTGTTGAGGGAGACATTTTTATATGACACCTACGCAAAATGCCCTCAATAAAGGAAATCTATATTTTTAGTGCGCTCTATTTTTATGTTAATGTTATAATTGCTTTAGTTTTGTTTGCCATAACTTTTTCTTTGGAAATTCCATAAAGTTCATTATTTTATGATGGACAAACAGTTTTTCAAAGAATTATTATCATACCGAGACCTTTCATAACAAAAGTGCGAGAAAGTTGTGCTTAATTTATGCATATTAAAGTTTATACAATGGAATATTTCTTGAAATAACGCATGTGAATAATTCATTATGCGAGATAAGAAAAATATAAGTTTTTCAAAATACAAATGAATGTTAACTTATAATTCATGTTTTAAATGCTTTATTTTAAGTAAGTAAATATATTAAAAGCCGGTCCACTGACGCAATGGTTAGTGTACTAGCCTTTGGAGCTGCTGGGCTCGGGTTCGAATCCCGGTAAAGGCATGGATGTTTGTGGTTGTCAATAAATGTTGTTATTTGTCTATGTGTTTGTGTCGTCCTTCTTTGTGTGTCTCTTGTGACTGTCTCTTCTGGCGAGCGGGGTAACGGGCTATATAGCCTACGCCCTTCCCTTCTAGAGGGCGCAATCACTGTCATTTGTCATTCGTCAAATATATTAAAATGTCTCCGAGAGCAAGTTTTAATTTTTGTCAGTGCAAATTGGTTTAAGATTTAATACTCAGTCATTGTGGGATTAAATTGCTGCACTTTTGCCAATAACACTTGTATTGAGTTTCAAAACTTTCGCACAAAATCCAAGTTTATTACTGAAACTTCAACAAAAAAATTGATTTTTTCAGTGAAATTTGATAGTTTTATTTAATTGAGTAAAATGATCAGACATTTGTTGGAAACAAGGTTGCTATATTGTTTCATTGTATCATTAATCGACAATTTAGGCTATATTTTCGCAACCTCCTACATACGGTCACAATTAAAAATAATTCAAAGGATGTGTCATTAAAATATATTTTAATTTTATTTGTAGGAAATATACGGACATCTTAGTTTTCGGACAAGGTGTAACTCACTAAAGCAGTTGCATGTTACTAAATTGAATGTTAATTTAAATATTTTGCATATATGCATAAGAAAAACCCCTTAATTTTACAAATAACATAACTTAACAAAAAGTGTTTCAGGGACATGTCTAAATTGTGGAGGTGGCGCTCGATAGATGGCAGCATCTGTCACATGTATGTGTGCATGTGAGTGTGTGTGTGTTGTGACTGTCTTACTTGACGAAGGTTTATAAGCGGCTCTCTGAGCAAGCACACAAGCCTGAAAATATATGTATACCAACCAACAAAAAGTGTATGACGAGGGAATTAAAATTCTTAAATTTCGGAAAATTCAGCAAATTTTTTTGGGCCATTAAAATTTTAGCATTGCTTAAAACTTCATATCTATATGTCTTTGGTTAGCACTAAACACTGTATATTTGATGTAGTATCAGTCTACTAAAGTTCAAAAGTTCAATTATCAGGTCTTAAGAATCAAAATATATTGCTCAAACTTTTTAAATAAATTTTAAAATAACTAAGATCAACTATAATAAGTCAGACTTTGCATAATATAAGAAAGTTAATATGAGAAATTAATATTAAGGATAATAAAAACCTATACTTCTAAATTCTTTTAAATTATAATTTTATCTCAAAAATGTTCTTATTAAATTTTGAATATAATTTACACATATTTTTCCCTATTTTTTTTAGTAAACTTGTTTACCTAACTTGCATATATCCCAAAAAGCGACTTGAATCTAATCAACAAACATTAAAATTTCAATTTCTCTTTTCAGCTTACTTTTTGATGTGATAAATGTAAATTTATATATGTATCCTAGTAAAACAAAATCACTTACAACGTTACAAAAGACTCTGTTTTGTACCAGATTATAGACAACATTTATGTAAACTTGAATGTAAAAGATTGATTTTTCATAGCTTATGTTAGAATATAATTCTCGATTTTGACAGACATAAATAAAAATTTCAAAATAATTTAATATTCACGTCCAATAGATACTTTATGGAGAAATAATATCGAGGACATAAATTTACTTCGTATTAAATATTTACTTATCTACAAAAAACACACAATTTAGTATTTTCTTATCTTATTTGTGTGCATACGATTTCCTCATATTGCCATGCGCGTAAAATTCTATTAGTACTTTTCGAAATCTTTTTCCAAAAAAAAAATATTTGAATGTTTATTGATTAGCTGATATTAGGTGTATTTACTTTTAAAATATAGCAAATAAGATGGAATGGATTTGAGACTATTTTTCATTCGTATTAAATTTTATTGCTATTTTTAACTCCAAAAGCAGACTTAAAAAGCTAGTAGAAATATGAACGTCACATTGTATTATAATTCAATTGTATTAGAAAAAGTAATATTGAGATATCCGTTTTTTTATAAACAAAGTATTTATAATTGTTTAAACACATGCAGATTTACAGTTGTCTAACAATTAATGGTGGATAATACAGCATGCATCTATACCGTACAAAAAGACAACATTTCAAATGTTTTCATTGAATCTGTGGCTAATGTATGTTTTTTTAATTACTACATTCTTTAGTTAATGTCTCAATTATCATGTCTCAAGTGCAACATTAACAAAAACTCTTTTTTAATCTGAAAGTACAACAAAGTTTTTTTTTAATGACAAACAGAGTTTTGTATTTTCGGAGACTACTTATCAACACAATTTTCTTCTCAAGTTTTCTAATTAGCTGAAAGCTCATTTGTACACTGCATTTGTGATTTCGTTCGACTTCATACTGTGCTACGAATCACTGATTGGGATGTTTATAATGTATATCGCTACAGTCTTGTTTCATGCTATTTATATTAATAAACGCTTTTAAGTCAACACAAATAATAAATAATTGACTTAAGTTATAATATAAATTTTTTTAATTCAACTGCTTTAGTATACGAAACATTTTTTGACAGGTTTGTAAGATCAAATATAATGTTTATTAATAAAGATCCAGATGATTTTCATAGTATAATCTCAACGATTTTTTAATGAGAGTTTTATTTAATTTTTTTTTCATGTTACATGCCCGCGGGGTCCATAGAAATGCTAGCAAAGTATCATCTCGATACGGGGCCCGGATGGCCGAGTGGTTTGGACCATCACGCCAGCAGTCTGCGTGCTGTAACAGGTGCGGGTTCGATTCCCGCCTTCGCCCTGGGTGCAATTTACTTTCTCTGTGACAGTCAAAAATTCTTTCTGTGTCTGTCTTAATAGACGACGGCTTCATAAGCGGGTCTCTGATCAAGCACACCAGCAGGAATATAGATGTACCTACCCTAACAACTCTATCATCATTACGTGTGCACATCAAACTTTGCGGGAGAGAGTGGTGTATCGACAAATGTGACTCTTCGAGATAAGAATATTACGCTACTCGAAGTGTGACGGTATAGAGATTGATAAAAATATTTTATCTGTATAACAGTTGAGATGCAGTAAACCTATCCCAATGTCCTTCTTGGAATGTAATAAAATGCGAAATAAAATGCCATAAAATTCATTGAGCACTGAAATGTAATAAAATTTGATGGAAAGAAATACAATGCTATTATGTACGCCACTTTCCCGTGCATATGGAGGTCTATTTAAACATTAGTTTTTCTTAAAAGCCCATAGTCTATTAATAATATACTTACTCATAATTATAGGAATAAGTTTTTGTGAATTAATAGGAAGATTACTTTTAGTTAATTTAAGCAATTATTTTTTAAGTTTAGAACAAGCATTTTGTAACGTTTTTTTTATAAAACACGTATTGCGTAATGCTGCTGCTTTTTTATTTACAGTAAGTGTGAAGAAAGAAAACCTCAGTAGATCTTTCAACTTTTTTTTATTATTTCGTTTGCATCATTTTTGTTTGTTATAAAAAATTCTTCGTTTTTTAACAATTGCATAAGAATGTGAAACTCATTAAAATTGTTGCTTCAAGAATAAATATATTTGCCAAAAAAATATATATTTGATACATTTTATTTGCTCGTGCTTATTTAAAGAGGATATTTTACTTATAATTGATTACAGTTTAACGCGATTTTTTTATTTTTATTTTAGATTTTTTTTAATCAAATAATTGAAAAAATATCATATACATAGAATACTGTACGATATCGTTACTAAACACCAATTATGTACATATATTAAAAAAAACATGTATTTCTTTAATGCATTTTTTCAATGCCTTGTTTTTGAAATGTTAAATTGTGTTATAGCTTCCCAATTGAACTTATAAGAAAAGCAAACTATTTATTAAAAATATATACTTGGAACTAAATTCTATTAATAAAATTGATGACACGAATTAAGTTTTAATTTATATACGTTATCTGCTTAAATTTGTAACTGTCGATGATTAAAATTATTTCAATGGATCACTCACTACAAATAGAAAAAATTGACCAATATACAATTTTTCATTCAAGTTAATAGCCCAAAACCATACAGTATTCGTGCGTACGTATAACTGAGGAATCAGAAAACCTATATAAATAATCCTACACTCTAAAAAAACTTCGGCTTGCTTCTGTATAAAATTTCCATCTAGTATTTACTAGATATAACCGGCATTTTGAGACTTTAAGCTCGTATAAAAATACAGTTTTAAATCAAAATTACAGCAGCTCATGATTTTTATCTATAAACTAATTCAACGTCAAAGATAGACTTGATGGTGGAAATATTTCGAAATTTAGATCACGGCGTCATTCATTCCAAACTATGTACTAATGGAATGTCACTCATCCTAATTAAAGTGACATAGTGATTAAACTAACTGTATATACGGATTTCTGTTGAGCATACAAATGGATGTAATAACTTTTCATTTGTTACAGCTATTGACACACACGAAAGAAATAATTCGTTAAAAATAGAAGATCATTCTTATAAGGGAATATTTGGTGCTATTACTGCAATTAAACGATACTAAAATATATTTAAATCGTTAAAAATAAAAAGTGCCACATAAATCTTATATTTTAATTCTATATTCCCCATGCCCGAATTTAAAACAAATAGCATTAATTTAAATAATACTTTTATGATAAGTTTAAGCTCTTCCGCAGTAAAAATTAAAATTATCCAAATCATCAAATTGATGTCTTCACTTTTAAATTTTATAATTATTATTAATATATTAACAATGATAAGTGGAATTTTAAAACTAATAAATATTATGTTCACATTTACATAAATTTGCATTAATTTTGAAACTGGGTAATTCAGATTAATTTTTTTATATATTTAAACAAATATATTTTAAGTTTAGAAATATTAATTAACATGCATATCTTGCTCATTTATTAAAGAAGAGCTAAATTACATAGAGTCATTATTTTATTTTTCAGATTATAAATCTATGAACTTTATCATTACAATTCTATTACATTTCGTGACTGAATATACCAGATGGAAGAGTGCGGATGTGTAGCAACTAGGCAAACCAGGCATGCACCGATTCAAACGTCGGTACTTCTGTCCCGAGACTAACAAGAGCTCTCTTATTCTATGTTTTATCCTTTCGACTACTACTTGTCCCCTTCGATTGAGGAATTGTAAGTAGTTTACGGTAAGGAATATGATGGTACTGATGTCAATAAAGAATAATAATCTGATCTGACGATTTTAAATAAGACAATCAGTTAACGGTTATAAATCGTAAAATTCAACATGTTTTCTCAATATATATGAATTTAATTAAAGGGATTGCGAAGGCTACTTTTTGTATTAAAATAATGCTTAAGGTATAAATACGAGAATAAATATGTATTTAAACATTACTGTTCTTATTCACATTTGTTACACAATTAAATAAAACTATAGATAATTGCGCAGTTAATTGTTGATTAACTTATAAACACAATTTTTTATGTTAAAATATAAGGTATATTCTTATATTTCTCGCATAGTATTTTTCATGGCCCATCTATTGCTAGTCCATCAATTTAATAGGTGATGCAAGTTAACAAAGTATTATTTACTATTGCCTGCAGTCATAGAATCTTATTATACAGAGAAGCGTAGTGCAAATTTATCTGTATTCTCCAATGGGAATTTGGCATGCACATGAGTATCAGCTATCTACTCAATTTTAAATGGAGAAAACAATTAACAATTGCTTTTGAAAGCTAAAACTGGTGTATGGAAGATACTGTTATAAAAACTATTGCTAAAATGATATTTTCTTTATTCTAGTTTAAACTCATACATGGTTTGGTGATAGTTATACTCGCAATACATACAGTAAAACCCACTAGACATTTCAAGCTATCATGGAATGGGGGTAACTTCACCCTAGAGGCCCACAATTACCAAGCTAATAAATTTTTATACACTCTTCAAAAATGTGCTGGGCCTTTTTCAGCTAATGGCAATTCAGCCTTGAAGAAAGTGTAGGGTTTTATTTACTGGCCAAAATTACGTCGTTTTACTAGACAATAAAAGGGTGCAAAGATATCAAAGTGTAGCGTTTTTATTCATTTTTTTTTAAAGTCAATTACATAGTCGATTGAACTGTACCCAAACTTAACAATTAATTGAAAAAGAACTAGTATAAACCTCTTCAATACTATAATATTTTATTTGTTGTTTTCAATGGGCTTGTCCTTTTCTGTAACTACTCTTAAATACTAAATTAAAAATAAGTTTTGCAGAGCGAGTAAGAAACAGCAAAGTCATCTGTTACCAACGGTACAGCAAGTTTTGTACCCCAATCGTGTACTTAAATGATTAAAATAGATGGATAACATAATCAGTTATGTTTGTGAATATGAAAGAAGGGCAAGAAACAGTTAAAGCCGGCTATTCCGAATCTATGCCTCTCCGAATAATTACCTACGCTACCGTCATTTAGTAGCACTCTTAATGTGTATACTGTACCCATTGTTACGAGCACAGTCATTGTGTTAAATAAGAGTCATGATTAATATTTATAAATAAACTTAACTTTCAAGAATTTAAAACACAAACCAAACATAACTAACTCATAAAAAACATACTGTAAAGTAACACGGTAAATAGCAACTGTTGTAGAAGGATCAGAGTTTAAATATACATTTTTAAGTTACAAATACAGATTTTAAAGTATACAATTATGATTATTGGTAGCTGAAATACATCGCATGAAAACTACTCTCGCTCATGCTGACACGTTTTGCATCAAGACATTTGTCACGCATTCACTTAAAAAGGGCTTGGACTTCAGTTGACATACTTACAACACGTTAATACGCAATTAGTCACCACAAATTCCATTACAAAACTGTTTTCTAAATACTATAGTCGGACATTTTAAAGCATTCCAGTATGGTATAACTTTTTTAAAAAAAATAACTTTTTTTTAGAATTTCAAACAACGGTTCTGGAATATTAAAACCATGTATTTTTTAATGTAGATCAATTATGTGAAAATAATACAAAAGCTTCACATAAAAAATTGAGTAATGAAATCAACCAATCACAAAATTACGCTGGAACATAATACTTACTTCTCACAGTTTCGATGATGCAACGTATAAACCTACTCATTACGTAAGGCAAGAACGGTCCGTTTACTTTAAATTTAATATTTTAAATTTAATAACTATCTAACATGTACAAACCTACCTAAAATGTCTAAACTGTAACTAACCAAATTAAATTTAATTTAAGAAAAGAAACTGATTGAGCGAATGGTTGACGAGACCAGCCCCACAGGCTGACCTCTTCAACAATTTGCTCAAGGAATAGACCAAAAGGCCCATCCCGTGGGCATTTGTCGCCATACTTACCAGCACTTTCATAAATAACCAGGATCTATAACAGAAAATCTTCTTGAGGAAAAGAGCAATAAAGAGTACCATGTGGAAATCTGATCAACTTAAACGATCCCTCATAATGGATCGGATTAGGAGAACATATCCACTCTTAATACCTGCAAGATTAACGAAGTCATAACTAAGAAAATCAGTAAACTATTACTCTCCCAGGAATAAGGTAACTAAATCTGATTTAGATGACATTCAAACCGTATACATATTTTCTGCATCGATGAAGATATTGCATTCAAGACATTTGTTTTTTTTTTACATAAGTTGTAAAAACTGATATAATAATTTTCTATATTATATCAAATAAAAGTAGATATTAAAATAACATCAATATAATAGGCTTAATTACGGTGACGTAAACCTTTCAGGTTTGATTTCTGCATTTACTTCAGCCGATGCTCCGATTGGTGTTCGGTTCTTATCAGACAAATCTCGAAGACAATATTTTCTTTCAGAGTTCAATCTACTTATAACAATTTACAACGAGCTCACTTATAACAATTTACAACTTACTTTTTTTTTCTTTCAGAATTCTATCTACTTATTTCAAATCTACTTATAACAATACAATATCATCAAAATTAGAGGAAATGAGATACTTCTACCACTTACTTTTCATTTACAAATAAATTTTTAAAGAGTGATATAAATAATATACGCAGGATATATTTACCAATGACGAATCATTGTATTTGTCGGCAAGAACCTATTTTTTAACTTTCACTTATAACTGCATAGCAGCTCAAGCATCTTTCGCTAAACTTTTAATTGAAACATATTGCTAGGTTTGTATTTATACTAATTAAAAGATATAGTAAACAAATCTGCACGATCCAGTCAATAGGGCAGAATCTTCAGTTATTTACTTATTTAGCGAAAACATTTAGTATAGGTAAAAAAATACTTAGTTGGGACCAATGAACCATATTAGAGCACTAAATATTGTATAACTTTTTTTATTGTACAAAACTTACGGCACGCACTTAATGCTATGATAAATTAGAGGACCAAGACAGAAATAGTTGAGTTTTAAACTAGATTACCGAAGAGCAATTTATTTAACTTATAACAACGAGCAAAAATATTTAATAATATAGAAATTCACAAATTTAAATTTAAATGTTAAAATGAAGTATGTTAAACTAAATGTGACACTGTCTTCGAATTTCCACTTACGAAAGCCACTTGGTTTGTTCTATGCACTCGCCAAGATTATCAAACCTTGAAGGCTTTAGTGCAAACAAATTTGCAAAAGTGCTTGGATATTTTAATTTACTTGTTAAAAAATCAAATCCGTGCGTTTTAATTATGCCTTAGCTATTGGGCAGTAAATTTTTTCCAATGTAAGATTTTATAAGAGTTACACAACATATATCGATCTAATTCATTAAAGGCGCGTTTACATGAGCCATCGAATCCATGGAATGCCAAAATCCTCATTAGGAGAAAAAAGAGGCCGAGCAGGATTTCTAACCCATATGATAGTCTGTGGCCGAATCAATGGAATGAAACTTCAAACCTTCCTTCATTGGAGGGTTTGCGAAACCCCCCAATGAACCCTGTAATTCCGGTTCTGCCTGGACGAAAATCCCCAAGAGGGAAAAATTGCTGAGTTTGATCTTCATTCCATGGATTCGATGGCTCATGTGAACGCTCTTGTAAACGCTTCTTTAGGGGATCAATCAACTTTAAAAAAATGGGCAGTTTCAAGTCTTGAAAGGCAGCAAAAATTCTGAAAGAAAATATTGTTTTCGATATTTGTCTAAGAACCGAACACCAATCGCAGCATTGACTGCAGGTAATGCAGAAATGAAACCTGAAAGATATACGTCACCAAAAATAAGCCGATTACATTGATGTTGTATTTTATAAATATGTAAATTACTAGTGAACCTGCACTATTGGCTAAAATTTGATCATTGATTGCTTAAACTTGTATAAATAGTCAGTGAATATTGACTGTCAATTAAATGTTCGGCTAAGAAAGCTTGCTCGTCTAGGTAACCGTCGTAACTGAATTAGTGTTCGAATAGGTTCCAGCCAGTCTTTGCAGTTAACTTGTTCTATATGGTAAGTATATTATTCACAAATAATTTGACTGTATTTGCTTAGGAAAAGTATATATTAGACACGAGTAAACTTCATTTGGTAATGAAAACTTGGTTTAAAATTAGATAACTTTTGGTTTCAAAATTGTTTTGAAACTTAAAAACTTGCCTCAATATTTAAAATAAACGCTTGGCTCTTTTGATAATCACAAAGGCAAGAAGTGTTTTAGCAAGCAATTTCATCGAAGTGCAATATCTATCTTTTGTGAATAGCCTGGTCAGATTTTTTTCCCGTGAATAACTTTTCGACTATAAAATTATCTCGTCACTTTCTTATCAATCCTATTTTATTTTCGTTACGTTTGTTCGAAAAACAACAATAAAACGAATTATGTTTGTAAATTTTTAGAGCTAAGTAGTTCATTAACAAACTAAATTGTACTGCGAAATACATTTTGTCTGATCACCATATCTATAAATCTTGTTCAATATAAGTTTTTGTTATATTTTCAAGAGATATTTATTTAAATATGTTTCATGATGTTTCACTTGCCTGTATTTTACCACTTGATAATCTTGCAGGTGGATATGCACCTAATCTGAGCCGCAATGTAGGATCCGGTTTTCCAATGGCAATACGAAAGGATCCGTTGGGTGTCTATTCAGGTGTCGGCTCGTCACTTGACTGTGGTTCTAAAATACGACGCCCGTCGCCAATAGCCCTCGTGTTGCTGTAGTGCGACGATAACTCAAAACCTAACCTACGAAAGGATCTCTTTACCTGAAAGATGTCTATTGGCGCCAGTTCCTTGTGAAGATGCTGGTAGGTGTAACCACAAATGCCCAAGGGATGGGCCTCCAGGCCCATCCCAAGGATGAATGGTTGGCGAGATCAGCTTCTCAGCTGGCCTCGTCAACCATTCGTTCCACCAGTTTCTTCTCTTATAATCGTAGCTTAAATTGTGATTAGTTTTTACAACTTTATGCATTGAAGGTTTAGTGTTCGATATCAACTGTTTGCTCTTGCTAGCTTCAACGCTGTGTAGCCTAATTCTCTGAAATTTAGAAATGATCAGTAGATTGTTTTTTAAGAACGCAAAATCCTGCTTTGAAATTCATAATTTAGAAATGAGAACTCTAAAATCTTAAGTCATGGTCTTTAATTTATCTAGCGACATTAAAATGTTATCTACTGCAGCGGCAAGTCTTACTTAAAGTTTAAATATTAGTACGGTTATTAGTTTAAAATATTTTGTAATTTTCTGACTGCTTGCAAAATAATTTTTTCCGCAAGCAAGCACGTGTGTAATATTCAAGTGTTTGGTCAAGTTTACTTTAAGCAACTGGTGCTTTTTTTATTTACGCGTCGTCGTGAGATACTAGTATCGGTTCAACTAACAAACAAGAATTAACATTTTGTAATTAGTTTTTCAGTAGTTAAGAGCAGCTCCAGCAACGGACACAAGCCACTTGGAAGCCAAACCCAGGACTTTATAATTGCACTAGGGCATGCTGAAGAGACTTGTAGAATTTTTCTTATTACATTTATTATAAATGTTTTTAAACATTAGTTCAATAGTTCAATGCAACACGTGCTCAACTGTTTTTAGGCTGATTCAGAATAAAGATCATTAATATAAGTTCTTTTTATTTGTAACCCCTTTCAACACCTTGTGAGTCCACCGACATTTTGAATGAAAACAAACTCCAACCACACTTTGTAATTATCATTTGCTGCAATTAATAGAAATAAGAGTAGCTTGTAATCAACCTTTTGCATTTTTTCAACCCTAGAGATCAAATCCTATTTTATTTAACCCTTGTACTGCGAACCAGTGAAAATAGTAACCACCTCGGATTTTCTGCTTGTAAAATTGACTTGAAAGCAGCAGTTTGACATGAAGCAAAATTGGCATTGAAATGAGTCAGACCACCCAAATTATATTTTAATATAAATATATATTTCCCAAACATTAAAGTTTAAATGGTAGTTGATAATGTCACTGAGCAGCTGAACCCAAAAAATACAAACCAACCTGGAGTAAACGTCTGTCATGGTTGTAGATTTTGAGTGGTTGAGTTTAGTTGATTTATGTCATGGTTTTCTCTGGCCAAAGGTACCTCACATCAACAAACATTATTAGAGGTGGTATGTTTAATAGATGATTTAATTAATTTGTTGGTGTTAAAAGCACACTTGTAGTAGCATCGATTCATCAAAGAAACATGATCTGGGAATCTTAACTCGTATGATAGTAACAAATAATAAATTTAGTGATGTCTTCTCAAATATAATATACTTAGAATTGCATACTTTTTTTTAATTTAGTACTTTACAAATTTTGAAAATTAGGTATTTTTAGTTGAATTTATTAAGATAGTATTGAATGTTAGGAAATAAGCTGTTTCAAAAAGTTACCATGTTATAGTTTGCGATCGGTTTGCAATTAGCTTTTTTAATAGGCAAATCTTTATTGGTGGTTTTAATAGATCTGAAACTTTTTGCACCTCCTACAGACACTATATCGCCAATGGACCTTATGCGGTGTCAGTTTAACCAAACTAAAACTACACCTAACCCTACCCTCTTTGACCTAAATTTTATTTAAATTTTTGTCTCATTTGCCACGAATTGACCTAGTTCTGGGTTCTCAATTTAAGTAGTGTTTTACTTCGGTACTTAGGACAGTGGTTAAAAATTGAGACCTATATTGTTCCTATTCAATCCCGACCTTCCTTTTAGTTTAAAGTATAGAAAACAAAAACAGTTCTTAACCATTAGACTGTCAGTTTTGTTACACAAAAGTTTGTAAAAGAAAGCCTTACTAGCACATCATCCGGAAACTTCTACCGCGACGTTAATTTAACCTAAGATAACATCCGAAAAATATAAATATCTATACTAAAGACCATTTTCGGAGCTACCTGGCACTAAGAAGCATCTCTGAATAAAATAACTCCTCATACCTATTTTTTCCCTTGGGCTAAGCTGGACTTACTAGTCCTATGGGACGACTGATTATAATCTTGTATGTGGACTAGTGGCGTTGCTAAGGTTAAGTTAACGTGCAATTGGTGACTTTTCTGCGTACCTCTGAAGTGATACTTCAGCAAAAAATGTGTCAAAAAAAGCCATGTATCAGATGTATAAGCTTATTTTATAATGAAGCATTAAATAAAATTGTGCTTGTAATATGTTGATTATTTCCTTTTACAGTCAATAAATTTAAATCAGCAGAATACTTGATGTGTAATTATAATTTAAAAACCTTTCCAGTTAATCATTATAATCGTTACAATTGATTCAATTTCCAAGAGTAAGGTTGCAATGGTGTGCCTTCTTATAAGAAATATTTGAGATAACCTTCTGTTGGCAAATAATTGCATTCGCATAACTCTATTGCGCCTTTAGTGCAAACTGAAATTTCAAAACAGTTGGAAAATTATAATCCAATGTGCGCAACATATGACGTCTACTCATATTAAACTATTTTAATTGGAAGAATGTTTTTATTCCTACATTTTAAAAAATTTGTGTTACATTATTTGATATCAACTAATCAGATTTGATTGGTTTGTATTTAAGGTGGTTTTTTTTTAATTCATCAATGACTTTTTTCAGAAAAGCAATATCTCAGTTAGATTTTGCATTATAAAAAAAAAACTCTAGCCTTTTTTTTTTGTCAGCATCGCCTCTAGGTCTCATACACATCTGTGACGTTAATGTAAACAAAATCAACTACGGAGTATAGATATATTATTTTTAAACAATTTCATAATGACTGTTGACTGAACTTGCAGTATTTTTTTCAATGAACAAAGAGGAATAGGAACATGTTGCCCAAAATTGAAAAAAAAAACCTTAAGAGTAATTAGCGAAAACTGAAAGTTAAACTAAATATATCGATATTTTTTGCTATTGTATATTGATGCATACGTTAAAAATAACTATAATATATTTAGACTTTGATCGCTTTTTGTTCTTTCGCTTTCACCCCTTAAACTTCATACCAAACCATAATGGATATCGGATCGCAAAGAATTTTACAAATCCCTGTGTTCAAGCCTGTATTTTGCTATTAATTTTACAAAGACAGATAAATTGAACAAATCTTGAAGTCATAGTTAAGTTAAATAGGTAGTTTAAAAAAAGTAGCGTGCATAAAAAAAATCATAAAAGTTTTATTGCTTCAGAAAAACAAATTTTACAATTCTTCGATTTAATTTTTCTTTTAAACTTTCCTAATTTTTCAAACCCTGCGACAAAAATTATAGATATCTGAGTGTGACCCTATTTGTTCTTGTTTCACATATCTGTGATCTTTCTCCCTTGGGACATACTCGAGTTAGTTTGATGCAGATTTACTTTTAGCGTTATTTTTAGAATATAAGAATGAAATCGTTATTCAGATTGTACGCAAAACTTTTTGTTTGCACTTGCGAGTAAGTAGGAAATAGAAAAACCGAACATAAATATTTTAAATTAAATTGGATGGAGAGAAATCTTGTTAATGAAATTGGTAAAAAAATGTATTTATTTCCAGAAGTATTTTTTTAATCGCATTTATATTTAAAGAGATTTTAGTTAAAGTATAACGCCTTCAGTTTAAAATATTTAATATTTCCGTATCCTCCCACGCGTATAAATCGGATTTACTTATTTAAAAAAATGCTGAGCTATTTCTTTTTTAAACCTTGATCCTTGATCAAGATCTTATTGAAAACAAATAAATGCGATCTTCATTGTGTTTTTTTTATTCTTAAGAATTGTTTTATATTTAATTAAAATAAATTGTTTATTTTTACATTAGGTATGCATTTTTAGGATAACGTTGATAGTGAAAAGAGTCAGAACCAAAAATTACAAAATAAAGATCAATTTGAACATCACGATGCATTACTGAAAATATGTTAATTAAATCGTTAGCCCAATTTCAAGCAACATTTTATCTTAACCTTTTCTTAGAATATAATTTCGATTGTTGCCGCGTATTTTCTAAGCATGTGTAATTTTAAGTGTAGCTGCGCATTCCTTATTCATATACGCTTTTAAATAATTTCACTTTTAAAGCAATGCTAAAAAAAAATACTATTTCGGACTTCCGTATCATTCGCTTGACACAAAGGATTAAAAAGTTCTTCTGTTCAATCCATTTCACCTAGAAAAAAAATTTGGTAAGTTATATTTTTTTTATCAATAAAAGTTTATAGGGAGATAGTCATTGAAGAAATAAAAATATGTTTGGGTGTTTTTAAAACCAAAATAATTCTACTTAAGGATAATACATTTTTTCTCTAATGGGGCTGCAAGATTGGCAGTCAAGCCTTTGCAGACTAGGCATATTCCCCAGAACTGAGAGCCAATTTTTGGGGCACCGTCTAGGCGACTCTCGCTACCAATTTTGAAGCCCAGATTACAATGAATCTGAGCTCTCTTTGGATGTCAAAGTTTGCCGAGATTTAATTTTGCCGAGAGAACCCAAGCCAAATGGGCCCTCTAGGGATCTTTTAAGGATAATACTTATAACATTAATGAAACATTGTTACGTAATTTATTAACTAAATGGAATGTATTTTCACGCAAAACAATCAAATGAATCTAAGTTGAGCGTAAATGTGGTTAAGCCATGTCTAGACAAATGGAATTCTAAATTAAAAATAGTTTTAAGCTAATGAAGCACTAAAACAAACAAATATAGGCTATAAAAAGTTAATTTTGTTTTGCATAATTCCATTGTAATTTTTGTTTATTTTTTAAATATATTCAATGCTAATGCTTTTTTAATTTGTTTCAATCTCTTCCTTCAATTTTTTCAGTTCTTATCTTTAGGGATTGGTAATGATAATTTTTATAATATTTTGAAATAAATATTTAAATAAATATATTGTTTTTATTATAGCTGTTATTTTTCATTCCAATTTAGTTAACACTTAAAACCAAAACAAAAAAAAATAAGTTCAAATCAGGACTTTCATTAATATTCCGATTATCTCACGATACAAAAAAATAATGCATCAACTGTAACAAAAAAGATATGTTCTTGAAAAACCACTTGTAAAAAATGTATAAAAACCTTAGAATGTCATTGTCATTAAGTACCCAATAAATTATTTCCTATTGAAAATAAACCCTTTCCGTGAATAGAAGAGAAGGTAAAACCCCGTATTCAAAGCCATTACAGAAGCAATAACAATACGGCAAATGCGCGTCTCAGTATATCTTTGTCATTTTGATGGTTTGATTTTGGTGTATCATACGCGAAGCGTTTAGTTGCGAAACTCATATTATTCAACGTAAAAGTAAGATATAGTGTCCGGACCGGTCGTTGGCGACTTCGTCCGATTGAATTTACGATTGCCAAAAGTCGCCAAATGGTAGGATGGGACCCCATATCTTAGTTACACTTTGGAAAATGTGAGTTTTGCTACTAGAACCTTCACATACCATAAAAAAGTTTATTTAACACAACCTATCCCATTGAGAATCGTATGTAGAAACGACGCGATAATATATATTAAAGTGGTATGCGTCAAAGTTTGTTAACATAAACTTGAAGAGAGCACCGAAATCGTTAATGTAAACCACTTCATGTGTCATCAATTCATGACCATTATACTGAAGTTGCACATTAACGTGGGAACCATATGGGACCATTTGGGAAATGACAAATGGTCAAACCATATATGCGCCAGAAAAACAGTCTCCATTATTACCTTTAATCTCATTATTTTTGCTCATAGCACATGGGCCCTCCTGGGCTACCCCAGGTAAGCCTACGTCATATTAGCAATTGTATTTAAGGACACAGTTTAATTTTGGGTGGCATAATTGGATTAAATTAACATCAAGCAAAATTTAACATTAAAATTATAATTACTTTATTCAAATAATAAATAATACTTATTCTAGATGACTACTTTCTACAACATATGACTTTTATAGGTTGCCCATAATAACCTTTTTAGTTTAAATACACTGGCAGATGTTGATCTACAGGAATTCAATTACTTGATGAAAATCGTAAATGGGATTCACATTGGTTGAGCAAGTTATAAAGATTATTATGGACAACCCATATAAAGGCAGTGTTCTCGAAAAGAATAATCTAGAACACAGTATTAATTCTTATTTGGATAGAGTAATTTAAATGTGGAATATTACACTTCATATTGCTAATTTAAAACATTGTAAACAAAAAATTTAACTGTTTTTTATTTTGATAAATTTTCTTAGAAACATTTGTAAGTAGGACCAAATTGTCAATGGACCAACTTGGGATAGCGTGTGTTAGCCCACGTGGTTTAACCAAAAATAAAAGGCGACGTATTTTTCTGCCCATATGAAAAGTGTCTACGTTACCCAAATGAGCCCATATGAATCCCACATTAGTGTGCTGTCTGGTAGTGTTTATCTCAAGTTTTGTACCACAATGAACATAAATTAGCAGATTTCAGACTTTTTAAATAGAAAATATCAATTGTAAATGAATACTATTCGCAAAATTAGTTTTTTTAAATATATTCTATCATCATATTATATCTACTTTCATGACAATATAATATTTCTCATTTTTCTCCATTTTGCTCTCTTCAAATACAAATATTATGCTAATAAACAGTTGTAGGGTATGTAGGGTGTTAATACAGATGTAATATTTCCCAGTATAAAGAATGCTTTCATATATATGGCCACATACAAGTTTTATTGTTTTCCAGTATCGAGTCACTTTTCCAGTATGGTTTTATACCAGCCTAAAAATTTCCAGTATGATTTCATACCTGCTTTAAAAATTTCTAGTATGATCTAACACCAGTATCAAAATTCCCAGTATGATTTAAACCAGTATCAAAATTCCCAGTATGATCTAATACCAGAATTGAAATTCCCAGTATCATGTCATACTGGTTTTAAAAATTCCCAGTATGATTAATACTGGTTCTGGTATGTTTATACTGGTTCTGG
Organism: Hylyphantes graminicola; assembly: GCA_023701765.1. NCBI lineage: Eukaryota > Metazoa > Arthropoda > Arachnida > Araneae > Linyphiidae > Hylyphantes > Hylyphantes graminicola. The sequence goes on from CM043123.1 coordinate 38,378,040, forward strand.
TATGATTGATACTGGTTCTGGTATGATTTTGATACTGGGATTAGGAATTTTTTCCAATAGGGTAATATCTCATAAAATAATGTGTATTATATCTTTCATTAAAAATATTAAAATACCTTCAGTGCGGGTAACTTTTGCCCAAAATCTTAGTTTTTTTACAAAAGAAAAACAATTAATCTACAAAAACGACTTAAAAACTTAAAAATCATTATGCATTCTAAGTATTGTACTTTTAGAAAAAAATTCCAAGAATTTTTGTTAAAATTTATAAATCAATAAAAAATTTATATTAGTTTAAAAAATCAGAGCAGGGTTAGGATCAGGGCGGGTATCTCAAAAATGAATAATCATAAAAATAAGACTTCTTCAAAAACAGTTAAACAGAATACACTTTTACATACAGTTTCGTAAGTGCTAAGTTCCATAAAGAAATAGTTATATCTTGGACCAAAGTTACCCGCATTTATCGGCAAAAGTTTAACAAATGGTGAAATATTCATCCCTATAAATAAATGAATAGTATCGAATGTTTTACTTAGCTATTTTCAATATTCTTTTTTTTTTTAGGTATTCCAGACAACAGACAAAAGTTGGAAAAAATAGATTTTTGTCATTAAATGCTCGTAAAGAGTACAAACGTCATTTGAAGTATTTCCAAAATTAGAATGACATTTTTTTCACATGAAATGAAAGACAATGCTTCCACCTTTCCAAAAATATAAAACAATTTACGATGGGATCATTTTATGAAAAGAAATTAAGAAACAAATATTTTCCGGCGCGTGGACCAAAGTTACCCTCCATGGCCAAAGATACCTGCTCCGACGGTACCCAAATACTTAACATATTATTTTTCAACTTTATATATTTTATTAAATGCATAATTCTTTTAAAACATGACTGCTTTACATGTTTACCTGCCAGGTCAATTAATTGACAGTAACACTTCCGTCAAGCTAACTCAGCCATGTTCCAAGCCTTCCACCCAAAGAACCACATATAAATCGAATAAGATCTCTCAATGCTTCTATACCGCTCTTTTCCAGCTTTTATGCTGTTTTCCTATTGGATGCTGGTCCGATTCCAGTGGTTTCCTGGTCTTTTCCCAATTAAAATGGGACGTCGCTGATGGCAGATAATTTATACATTGCCTACAAATGGGATGGATAACGGAGCAATGTCACGGTATCTCTCTCTTCCAAAGAGTTGCGAGTGCGAAATGACTCTTTCTAATCACGGAGGATAAAAGAGTTTCGCAATGTTAGAAAGAATTCCGAGTATCCATTAACTGGATAAATGTATTGGAAAGTTTGCTATTTAAATGTGATTTAATGGGGATTTTACTTAATGGAAAAGGGCTGAAGTTGATGTAATAAGAAAAATTAAATTTAGATATTTGGGGGATATTTGAATGACTATTATTTGTCTTGTTCAAAGAGTTTCGAATGAATGAATTTTACTTTTAATTACCTAATGTAAAATATATGGTAATGAAAGTTTTATGATGGGGTCGAGAATTGAAAATGGAGATTTTGTGATTTCTGCACGCTTGGGGGATGCTGATTCCAAAAAAGTGGTTTTTGAGCATAGGTATGTCTATCTGTCTGTCGGGCTGTGGAGCCCAGTCGGTTAAGCACACGCTTAGCATGCGGAAGGTCCCAGATTCGCGTCCGGGGATCGCCAAAATAGCTGCCGACCTATAAACGGCCCATGCAGCCAAAAATGTCCGACGAATAATACCCCGTGTAAAGGAGTGCACGTTAAATATCCTTCAAAGTACTTGACTGTGGTTCTAAAAATACGACGCCCGTCCCCAATAGCCCTCGTGTAGCTCTAGTGCGACGATAATTCAAACCTAACCTAACCTTCAAAGTCCTACCCTACTAAAAATGATCCATAGAGATCAATACAAAAATCTATTGACATAAGTGCAGCTTTATTGATGTCTACTTATTTCTACAGATGTCACTATTGTTATCAGTAGAAGCTATTGATATCAGTAACCTACTGATAATATTTCTTATTGATATCAATAGAGCTATATCGTTTCCAGTAAACAAAATAACAGTAAGCTACTGATCTCAAATGACATCAATAGGCCTGCACTAATATCTATATAGATTAGTAGAGATTTGTATGGATATCAATAGAGATCAATAGAGATTTGTATTGATATCAATAGAGATTTCTATTGGTACCAGTTGGCCATTTCCACATACAAATTTTCTATTGATCTCTATTGACCATTTTTAGTAGGGTAGCGCTGCGTACGATGTCGCCCTTAACGGTTGCGTTGGGTGCCTATTCAGGTGTTGGCTCGTCACCTGACTGTGGTTCTAAAATACGATGCCCTTCGCCAATAGCCCTCGTGTATCTCTAGTGCGACTATAATTCAAAACCTAACCTATCTGTCGGACACGAATCTATAGTTAGAACTGAAAGAGCTGCGGTTTTAAAAATTGGTAAACCTAGTACCTGAATTCATAATAAAGTTTTCGGGATAACTATAATTAATAATTATATTTAATAACCTAAAATGTGTGTATATTAAATAAATCATTAAAAAATTCATTTAATTGTGTGAAATGATTTATTGAGCAATTATTGAAAGTCGTGTAGTGCTAAATACCCCTAGTTTCTAATAAAAATGCTTCAGCAATGTTGGATAGAGCTGAAACTAACAATTAACGCCATAATGGTATTTTAATGTTTAGTATTTAATAATTTTTTATGTTTGTTTTTGTAACGCTTTGTGAGCACAAGAGAGCTTTAGAACAGCATTGAACGCCTTACAGTTTCCCAGACAGAAATATTTTACATTACATTTTTTTTATGAAATTAATATATTCTGATGTGAGGAGTTTTATTATTAAAATTCATTTTTTACATTAAAATGAGTCATAAATGAAATTTTTACTGCATTGAAAATAAGAACATACCCGTAACTATTCTAGTTAATTCTAATTAAGTTAGAATAACTAACTACTCTAGTTAATTAACAAAGTACTTTATCTGAATATAAGTTACATTTATAATGTATGTTATATATAATAATATATGTTATGTTTTTGATGATTTTTTTATACAAAATATGTGAAATATATGAATGTTTACTTTTGTATTCTACATAATTAATGCTTAGGTATGAATCATTAAAATACAACGCCTTTGTACCTTTGAAAAACAGTGCGTGGGGTTTTGAATGATGTTTCTAAAAGTGTTAACATGTATAACTCGTATAATTGCTTTTGTAAAAAAAGGTCAGCTCATATTTAACGTATGCAATAAATTCTTTTCATTTAAATTAAAGAATGCATCTGTTATTCCCAGGTTGTCCTGAATACGATTAATAAAATATTGAAAAATGATTTAAAGAAAAATAAAATATTGCTTGGGGCTTTACCTTTGAAGAAATTTAACAACTGGCATATAATTTTATTACGACGATCGATGTTCTACAATATAAGCAGCTTTTAAAAAAAATACTTAACTTGTCAAATACATAAAAAAGCTAGTAAAAATTATGGGCGGAGGTTTTTGGGACTCAATAAAATAAAAGGCATTAAAAAAGTCATTTGCTTTATGACGTATGCTTCTTTTTTATTATTTTACAGTTTCAATTTGAAGTGTTTTTAAATTTTGAAAACGTGTTTGTGTACTTCAACAATTGTTTATTAACATCATTAATGTAATTAACTAAAAAATACTGCCGTGCAGCTTAAACAATTTTAGCTTATTCCTCAGTATAATAAAAAAAAGTTTTTAAGAAATTTTAATTTCAACTTGTTGAAATTAAAATTAATTCAATAAGTTTTTTTAATATACAATTCAACATTTTTTATTTGAGATCTTGGTATTCTCATCGTAAATATGACAACTAACCCATATAAAAATATAATTTTTACAACGACATTCCTAATGGCAACAACATTGTACTTTTCAAATAAATAACCATTGTTTTTCCAGAAAAGAAATGTTTGAATATTTTGCTATTCATTATGAAGTCTTGTTTTTGATGTTTGGAGAAAATTTGACAAGAAAAATGAATTACGATCTCCACTGAAATCACAGACTTTCTTTGATTTACTCGAGGTTACCCTAGCAATTACCCTCGGAGCAATTTTTGTCCACTTTGGTATTCTACTTATCTGATTATTCTGTAAATAACCTAGAGGCTGAGAATACTTCAAAATCTATATTTATTGGCATTCGATAGAGAATGATTTTCTTTGTCATATCTACCCCTTCCTTCAAGAAGCATGTTTTCAATTGCAATATTACATCGAAATGATGTGATAAAAATTTAAATAACTTGTTTGATTGATATAGAAAAATATGATTTTGATTTAATCTTTATCAAAATGTTTTAGAATACTATTTATTTTAAATTTGATTCTGCACTATAATTTCCTGGCTTAAAAGTTTTTTTTGTTTGTTTCTGGATAATATCAAAATATATTAAATAAAAATATCTTCAGAGGTTCTAAAGTTTACCCTTTTCCCTGTTTCTTCGCTTATTTCTTTTGTAAAGCTAGTAGTGGCAATTCAACTAATTCTGCACGCACTTCGTCAATAGAAATTCCCGTTTCATTTCATTTAATTTAAATTGAATTATCGTCGCACTAGAGCTACACGAGGGCTATTGGAGAAGGGCTTCGTATTTTAGAACCACAGTCAAGTGACGAGCCAACACCTGAGTAGGCACCCAACGCAACCGTTAAGGGTGACATAAATTCTTGTTTCATTTCTTCGTGGGTACACGGTACTTTTCAAAATTTTGAACTGCGCATCAGGCTCATAAACCTTACTTTAAGTCGGTTTCTGAAAAAAAAACATTATTGTTTGCTTGAGTTGAGAGAATTTGGTCAAAATATTTCTTACAATTTATTATAAACTTGTATCTAAGTCAGTAAAATTTTTCATTTTACTGAGTGAATGGGTGAAAATATGGAAACATGCAACTATTTTATTAAATTACGCTTGGCCAATTCATATTCAAACTTAAAATATTTATGCAACTCGGTTTTATTTCAGTTTTATGCTCATAATTTCCGTCGTATACCTTCTGTTTACCAAAGTGTAGCACGGGGAGTTATGTAATTTATATTTTCTCGGTAAAAAAATTCATGTCTTGCTGCTACTGTAATTTCATATTAACTTAAGCAAAAAGCATTTTGTTATTTATGAAATATTAAAAAGCATTGGAAAATTAAAACGGCAAAATTAATAGTAAATAATTTATCTTAATCGTCCCCCTATTTTATATTATAAAAAATTCAAATAATCTTTTTAAAAAAATCATTGATCTATACGCACCATTGTGAACTATGTTCTTTTTAATGCACACTTACTTTTTTAGATGATTTATTGATAAAGTATTATATCGCAGCTTTGATTTAGGTATATTTAAAATAATGACTAACGCGGAATAAGGAATCTCGTTAAGATAATGATTTATAATAAATTGGAGTTTTTAATTGTAGCCCTGAGAGTAATCACAAAGCATTGGAATATTTAATGACAGTAAAGGTAGACAAGATAAAATATATAGTTTACAATCTTTCAAGTTTTAAAATATTATGAAATATGTTAAACACTTATAATGTGGTTAAATAATATTATAAACAGTTTTTTTTTAATATTTTTTAGAACATAATAATCCAATAAACATTTTTAAATATTGATATCCGTACTGAAATTTTAATGACAATAATTATATGTGCATGTGTAATATAAATAGCATGTAAGAGATAATTTCTTATATTTTACGTGATGTTTTTAACTTGAACTTGGGCCTAAGTGTATTCAAATCCTTTCCTCATCTTTGAATCCTTTAAATTTCACGATCTTTAAAAAGGCAAACCATAAAAAATATCATTTTTTAACCGAAACATATTTTTATGGAAGTAGATTGCAGAAAAGAAAAAGAAACACTTCGGCATCTGTAAGAAACTATTTTAATTTAGCGGGTTCTGCTTTTCTAATATTACACTGCAATCGGTAGGCAGTTATATTTTTTAAAGTTTCGACAAAAAAAAGCAAGAGCGTAAAAAAAAAAGTTAGGACTATGCCGAAATCATAAAATTCAGTATTATTTCTTATCACTTTTTGTGACAGCAGGTACAAGTATAAACTAGGTGTTGTTGAACGCAGTAGAAGAGCTTTTTTTAATAACGGTTTGTTGTGATTTTTTTTCAATGTCTAGTATTAAATCCATAATCAATCGATGCTGTGATTTTTTTAAATAAAATTTGGTGACGTAAGAATCATGAATTAAAACAATTTTCCTCGTTATTTTAAACAATCCTTATGCCATAATGTATCAAAATAATTACCACTGTGGTTATCTAAACGGCTTTCTATGACAGTATGGCTAAATGTTTAATTCAAAGTGGAGTCTGAATATGAGGATAGCCTTGATAAAATATTATCATACTGATTACAAAATTTTTATTTCCTCATATATTCGTGTTATTTTTCAAACATAACATTGTAGCATTGTGCAAACTAATTTTAAGAAAATAAAAGTTGAAGGGTAAAATAGTTAAACTAAAGATTTATTTGTATGATGTAATAATGCTGCTGTAAAAAGTTATGATTTTTTTTATTATGCTAGAAATCAAATTCCTTTTAAATAACAAGTCTACATAGAATGCTGCAAAAATAATGTTACTATTATATTAAAATTTGTATCTGATATTTTATAATAAAAGAAAGGATTTTTATTATCAGACTATATGTAGAATAGAGAATAATCAGTCAAATAATCTAGATTACAGAGATAAAAGAATATTATATATTATAATAAAAAATATGATCTTTATTATAAGTTGTCATATTCCTTGATGTCTGTAATCTAGATTATTAGACCTATTCTTAAACGTAATAGTCGGATTTAAAACAAAAAAAGGTGCAGTGTTCTATTAAGTCATTTTTTAAAAATAGTTTTGAATTTTTATTACAATTTGAAGAAACTATTTAATTTATAACAATTAGAAACCACCATAAATAACTTATAAAACATATTGGTAACTATAGAAATTAAAACATAGATTTAAACTTCTACTAAATTGGCGCAACACCATAACTTGTCCAGTATTAGGATACTACATCAGTTAAGGATACTTGATCAGTTAAGTTGTTTATAAGCACTCTTTAACTACAGCCGCAGCATAAGACCAATCAGAGTTAGGATATAATATTGAACGGACACCCATTAAGGGGGTATCTGTGAGCCATATTTATGTTCTACATTTGATCGAACCAGATAACATTTAATAACTTCCGTTCTGAAAATGAAGGAGGCTGGAAATGGATTCATTAATGATTTGCCTTGTGAACGCTTTTGATTGGCATTAAGCAATGACGTTGTGACACAATCCTGGGAGGATAATCATGGCCGTGTTAACTGATTCTGAACAGCTATCGTTTGCCACTTTCAATTTAAAGTTGAGATACAAAGAGTGCGTATGAAAGATAGTTTATTATGACAAAGTTTATAAACTGTGTAATAGTGTCAATTTTCTTGAATGGAATATATGTGATAAAATTTTCTTCAAACAAAAGGAAGATTTTTATTGTATGCATACACAGCACAATAGACAAAAAAGTAGTAAAATCCAATGTTTTCTTAATATGTGTAACGTATTGCAAGATTCCTTTTAAATATGGTAATTTATAATTTTTAAGTTTTAGTGTAGATCTGAAACACTAAAGAGCATATGCTGAATCACATTTCGGAAGAATGCATCCGTGATCCTGCAATAAAATTTGTGTGATAACCCTGTAGTTTTTTTTTTTTTTTGACCACACAATTTTCTTATTTTTTCAAGGCAACTTGTAATAACTGGGGAATATACGAACAAAAGTTTTTTTTGATGTATAGGGTTATAAGAAGGATATACATGGCGTTTCTTGATGGCACGGCATGTGCTTAACCAAATTTAACCAATATGCCATGTTAAGCTCGCATAATGACAGGTAGGCAATAATGGGGATGTATTTTTTTATTTTTTATTTGTTATACTATCTACTCGTTGGATTGTCAAATGTTTAACATATTAAAACAAATTTAGAGGCAAATGCTTTTAAAATAAATTGTTGAAAAACTATTATCATGGCAAATAAGTTTTGTACTAAAAAAACATGTGTATACAACTAGTACGGGGTAAGTTTAGTGTGATATCTTGCACTTAGAAATAATTTCTTTAAGATATTCATTCTAAACACAAACACAATTTAAATGCAACTCAAAATAAATTTATATTAAACAAACACAGTTATGTTGTTAACTCAGCATTTCCCAAGTCTGAATTCACTGTGTGTTTATGCGTCTTCATTTCCAAGATATTCAAATTCAGTAAACATTTTGGGCAATAAGTATTTTTTTTATATAATTTAGAAACGAATGAGAAATAGTAAAAAAAAAACCAATTCCATTTGAAATAACACGCAATTGGCAATTCAAAAAGAAATTTCAAATTTATTTGAACCAGGGACACATTTTAAAAGGGGGCATATATTTCAAAAGATTTTTTCAAGTATAGTAAAGAAAGAGCATGTCTAGCAATTTAAAATTATTGCTTTGATAAATATTGATTGCTCTTTTTTAGTAGAAGTAAATTTTTATATGACAAACTATTAGTAAATTGAAAATTGCCAAAACTTGGTTTAAAAAGCACAATAATGACACCTTATATTATTTTTTAAATTTAATAACATTACTTTAACCAGAAAGTATTTACATAAATAAATATTGACGACCTTCTGAACTCGATAACAAATGCTAGTTTTATTAACAACCACTATATGTTTAAAATCCAAATCTAAAACCGCATGTATGTTTGTCTTACAAACAGATCGCAATTACTTTTTGATTTACACCTTTTTTGGTTCACAATAGTCGGATTGGACGTAAAATCTTGCTTCAATCTTCGTCGTAAAAATCAATAGGACCCGTCAAATATATACAATCTTCCCGAATAGAATCTAAACCTTTAAAGCTGCCAAGATTAGTAAAGAAAATCCTTCTTTAGAAATTCATCCATCAATTGTTACGTCAGAGAGGAGACAATTTCGTGTATAATATAAAGCCGTATTGCTTTTCAAAAATCCCTTTACAGAGAACCTCTCACATTTATATTGATTTAATTCAAGAAGTCCAAAAAATGGAAAACTTTATATTTTCTTAAAATAATGAATGTCGAATGCTTAATTTTCTTAAAGGTAGCATTTTTTGAACGTTTGATAATAAGGGAATACATATGCAACAACTTAAAAGTAGTTATCCGACTTTAGTAATTAATTTAAAGTTGAATCCATGCACTAAAAATTAAATAAGACACTCAAAAGTGTCCCGAATTAAAACCACTTTAAATTAACAAAGTCTAATTTAAGCTGATATAAATAATCAAACTAATTATATCATCATATTTATAAACATGAAATATAGTACTGTTAATAAGTATTTGCGTTCTTTAATTATATACAACTTCCAATTAAATTAACATTACTAGGTTTATTAATATTAATAAAAACTATATTTAACTGAAGTTTTGTACGAAATGTTTTTGATACTCTATAATATTTAGAAAAAAGGAATTAAGCAAAGGTTCACAAAGTTATTTAATTAAAATTTGCTTAAAGAAAAAAAAAACAGTTTTTAATTCAATTACAACTTTTAATAATCACAAATGAGTAATGATAATTCTCAAAAAAACTATACATAACTATTCAAATGGATAATATTTTATTATACATCTGAATATGATCAAAAAATTTCTTTGAAGTTTGCATTATGTTTCTGAACAAAGTTGGCTCAATGCATAACTGGATTTTAACCAATGTGGTAGTATTATACTAGTTTACTTTCTGAAAGACTTGGTTTAAAATTAAGAATGTACATAAAAGGTTTATCAAATATTTTACGAAAATTCGCAATTATTCCCTCAAAAATGTATGCATATTTTTCAGTAGTATACATTTATTAGAGCTATTAACCCGAAGCTGATTAAATTTGTAGGTTACTTAACTGAATCTATACCCTCTTGAACTTCCAAATATGCATATTTTGGGTGAATTTTTAATATCTTTACTCCAATGACTAAGAATCACTTTTGCATAAATTCAAAACTACTTTCATCATAAAATAACGATAGATTTAACATGCACTGGTTACTTCCACGAGGGAAATGGTCTAATTAACTTGCAGGTTGATCTATCTAGATACGTCAGGAACCTTTGCTAATAGCCCATTTCGCAGCAGGAGGGTTGAGGGAGTTTAACGAACCGAGTAAATGACTGCCACACTCTGAGCCTCTAAATTGTCAAACTCGAATTCCAAACTGTATGCTTTACGACTCCGATATTAGCTTTAGAATCTCAAGGCTAAAACTATTTCAATACAAAATATTAAAACATTTTAAGTTGAGTAAATATATTAAACCTTGGGAAAAACTTCATCGTTCCCAAATATTTGTTTTACTATACGAATAGATTGTAATTAAAATTATCTCCGGTTTTAAAGAGACATGAATAACAAAGTGTTGTGTTTTTCAAATACTATATCGTGGCTGTAGTTATAAGCATGCCTGGATCTTAAAATGTCTACCCGTGATACGGATTCAGTTTCCAGTTTTGGAACAACCCATCTAACTATTCGAATGATTGGTTGGTAGACATATTTTCAGACTTGTGTGCTTGGTCAGTGACCCGCTTATAAACCTTCATCAATTAAGACACACAACATTCAGATAAGTGACAGATGCTGCCATCTATCGCCACTTCCGCAATTTAGATATGTCCCTGAAGGAGAGGGAAATAGTCTTCAGGACCTGTGCCCGCGGTAAACTGCGCCATGACAGCCTACATGACTATCGGACCCACATATTTTACGAACATGTTCTCCGAATATACTCGGAGGGTCTTTAGTGGTACCGGGCTCGACCGCGGAACCTTCCGATCCCTAGACCGAGATCTTAACCACTAGGCCCCCACAGCCCATTTAGATTCTTTTTCGATAAATAAGTATCAATGTTAATCGGCGCACACAAGCCTGAAGATATATGTATACAAACCAACCAATCTAAATCGGAAGTTAAGTAAGAGTAATTCCTTGAATTTGCCACTTGGCATGAACAATCACTTTTTAATTGTGATTCTACTCCTGCTAAAGAACAAAGATCGACACTGTCTGATGGACTTAATAGGACTGAACACAATTCAACAGAAACAAGATATATCAAAACAATATGAAATATTAACTTCTCCATTCCCGGAATAAAACCTACACAAAATTTATTTATGCAAACCTTTTTTTTTAATTATAGATTTATAAGTATGCTGATAGGCTCGTCATTTCAGGGTAATTTTAGGTGTTAAGTAGTAAAAACACACATTTTGGGTGTAGGGGAGAGTGTTGTACCTTGGGACACTGACAATTTCTAAGAATCTATTGGCAATATTCATACATTGTTTATTTCTAATAGTAGCCGTAACAATCAGACATCATCATAATAAAATGTAACACTAGCATCATTGAATTGATGAATTGGTGACAAGAAATAAGTTTCTATTACCCCAAAGTAAATATTTTTCTCATTCTAATATAATTTTTTACCTTTGTACTTTTACAAAAAGTCAACTAAATTTTATTTTCTTCATAAAAGAGAAGATTTTAAAATATTTTGGTTATGAGAAAATAATGATAATAATGATAAATAATGAAATAAAATAATTTTATTTAAACCATGTAGTGTGTTGTACCTTGGAACAGTAAAGCATATTGTATCATCATTTAATGTTAAATAATTTGGACTTGCAATTTTGTTGTATAATTTAAATTATTCTTGAATTATGAAGTTTTATTTGCGTATTTCCTTAAAAAAACAATAAAGTTTGTTTCCTGACACAAAGTAGTTCAAGTGTATGACTTTTGACTGAATTATAAAGTATGTCCCAAGGTACAACATCATATTGTACCTTGGGACAGTTTATCCTCTCTACTTTAAATGAGTGGCAATTTTTTCATTTCAAGCTGCCAGAATTTTAAAAAAATATATTATAGAGGAATATATTGGTGTGTTGAAATGCTGCTTTTAAATTTTTATGCTGGCTATAATTATCGAAGAAAAAAATTAAAATGTAAAAATTGTCCCAAGGTACAACACTCTCCCCTACTATGAATGAAAAAACAATTTCTATTAGTTTTTCTGCAATATAAAGTTCATTCTAACTAGTTTTTAAAAAAAATGTTTCTTTTCAAACTTCCAAAATCTGATTGACCCTCTTACTGCGTCATATTTTATGCAATTAATGAAACATCTGCTTCGGTATCGATAATTTTGGAAAGCTTTAAAGGGGGAATATACGTGAAAATCAATTTTTTTATTTCATAAATAGTTAAAATAAAATCTCAAAAATATGCCGGCAAATTTTTTAGACTGAAATTCGCAATAATTATTGATTAAAAACTCATTTAAATGCTTCACCTCAACTCGGCTCTTGAAGGCTCAAAGCTTTAAGCAGGTTTATCTCAAAACTACTCTTTTTTAAATTGGTGGGCAAGATAATTAAAAAAAAAGTTCTCAGTAGAGCCTTATAAAATTTGGCATACATCTTCTCTACAGTATTATATAATTGTTGATCCTCAAAATTGTCAATTTCTTTTTTAATTACAATTTTTTTTCACCCAAAAACCTTTGAAAAAAGAGGAAAAAAATAGAAATTTTTATTCTAAGGCTTGCCGATTTGCAATTTTTAAACTTTTTTAAAAATTTTCATTGGTTTAACTAGAAGATGTAAGTTTTGTGAACTTTTTCAATATCATTTTTTTTTACTTCAGATCAATTTTGGAGTATCTAGAATTACCGTCGATTGATACTGTTATCCGCGAGGGTCTCAGGAGATTAGTGAGATTATACAACAAGAAAATGTAATAGTATTTGTATTTTAATGTGTAATGTAAAAATATTCTGAATCTTAAAACGATTCATGTATTTCTTCTCTTTAAATAACGTACCTGAAAAACGATAAAAATTCAGGTGGTAACATGTATTGCCCTCCTTTACATATTCCAGTTCATTATAGAAAGCTTACAATTAGGAAAAGCAGTAAATTCGAATATATTGTTGTACTAAAACTACATTAAATTAAAAGTCTAACAAAAACCGATCCTTGTCATAGAATCCGTAGACACCATTGAGTACTTCGCAGTATCAACGCTTACTGATACTTAGTAAGATGATGCATAAAAAATAGTAATTATTATATTAGTAAAATAATTAGTCACTATAGTTAATTAAATATGTACAATAAATGACTGCAATTAAGTTTAATTACAATTAGTTTACCTTAATTAAATTAAACTTCATTAAATAGGATATCATTAAATAACCTTTAAAATTAATTAAAATATTCTTGCTCTTTCACTTGAATAATGAAAATAGTTAGTATTTTTTTATTCAACAATTCTCAAAAGACTGAATAAGGGGACACATTAATCTTTATTATTCTAACAGTATAGCTAATATTTTATTCATATACAAGTGAAGAGGGAATTCTGAAACTCTGGCAATTTCAATGATATTCGAAAAAAAGATTTTAATTAAATGTTGTCTAACCTTGGTTAAAAGCCATATTACTATTTTTCTATTTTGCTATAGAAATATAATAATATTAGTATCACCTTTTAAATATTCAATCTAATGAAAAAAAAATCTTCATAAATACGATGTAGTTTCAAAATTAGTAAACTAAAAGAGAGTTTACATTGTACTAGTTAATTAATTGCCCCATTTTTTCAGACGTCAAGTCGTTTAAATTTGAATGGTCTTTGTCTTTCTTACTAAATCAAAATAATTTTTTGTCCCTTACTTAAACAATGGTCTCCTGAGTTTAAAGATAAACATAAACATGTCTCTTACTTTGATTCTTTTCTTTAAAATACATAGGATGTTCCACCGGAAATTAAATCAAAGTAAAACTAGATTATGCTAATCCTTTCCTTTACATTCTTTAAACAATACTTTTGATGAAACTTATTAATTACTTATTTTTCGGGACTTAAAAAATATGCTTTTGCATAAATTTCCTCCCTCTAATACAATGGAAAGAAACCAATATTATTTACTTATTAAAAGCAGATTTAATCTTAACTGAGAATAAAAAAAGTTTCTTTCTGCGTTTTTTTCCGTGAAGGGATTTAACAGTTCGCTGGTTATCAACGAAAGGTATGACCGTTTTTATTTCCTTTAGTTCCCAGATACCAAATAGAATTAATGTAATCAATCTGTAAAAGAAATAATCTCCGCATAGGGAATTAAAAGAAATTGCAGGGTATTTTACTACCTACAAAAAGCGTTTCGCGATTTCTATTTTTAAATAAAATTCTATGATCATTACTGTGGTAGAGTAGACACAATGACTTTCACTTTGATAATGAAGTTATTCACATATTGGATTCTAATTTAAAAGTAATGCACTTACACATATTGGTTTGCAATTAAGTCTTAAAAATTTACTTCATTGAAAACGTTACAAAAGAGGCTAAAGAAACATTGTTTCATGGAAAGATTGTCTATGCAACAATGTAATAAAGTTTTACAATATCACTGGTGCACTTTATTTATTATTAATTATGTCTATGTAACAATGTAATAAAGTTTTGCAAAATCACTGGTGCAGTTTAACTATAATTAATTATATTTAACTTAAATTTGAATTTTATTATAATAATACAAAAAATGGTTTATATGTTAATATTTATGAAATATCTTGAATTATTAAAAAATAAAAATGCTATGATTTCCTAAAAACTAAATGTAAGTTTAAAAAAAAGAATCTCTTTTAATTTAAGATGTTATTTTTTGTAATACTTTTTTGTTAAAGAGAAGATAAACGTGACAAATCTTGTCTCCTTATAAAAGGATTATACTGTTTCTGATGGTAAATCAGGAAACAAACACAGGAAGTCCTATTGGAAACGGAGACCAAAGTATGTACTTCTAAAACATATGTGTACTAAATTTTCTAACATTACTATAGTAATCCCGTGGAAGCCAAAAAGAAAATATTATGATGGCAAAAACTGTCAAAAGCAGCCATAACACAAAGTCATTTTCAAGAAAATCGTTACTTATGTGTAAAAAGCGCGTGTGTGTCTAAGCCTTTAAACTGTTTGAGTTAAAAAAAAATCCTAGTTTTTCAAAGTATTTATAGAGTGTTTATACGATGTTTATGTTTTAGTATGATGCATTTCATACGTAAATAACTATTCTAATTTGATTATCTGGTAAAAATTATAATTTAAGCTCGGAAACCTATATATTTTGTAACCCTTATCAGTTGATATACTTCCGAAGTTTCTCAAACAAGTAAATTGAATTAAAACTTAAATTTTTTCTGACAGTTCTATAAATTCATATATTTTCCCTATAAAACTTATTATCTAGTTTCAACTGACATTTCATCATGTATTTGTTTATAGATACATTTATACTGCTTAATGGAATTTCATTTGATATGATATATCATGTGGATACATCCTTGTAGGATAAGCTTCCGTTTTCGTAAAACTGATGGTGAATGAAAAGTGATATTACACCATTAAATTTCCATCCATGTTTCACCGTCTGTTGTTGGTTCCTCAAATTTCATTCTACATATGTAATACAATATCAGATCTATGGTGCACGAACCGTTCGAGGAACGCAATTCCAACACTGAAACGTGATGAGAGAATGTGAAGGCGTGTATAAAGGTATTTTGAATCACAACCCAAAACAGCATACGATGTCGCCCGATCACATCTCGATGTTGACTTGATATCGCAATGCCCTAATGATATTGGAATAATATCATAGGATATTGTTCTTTAATAAGGATTATTTAGGATGGAGTAGTTATTTAATGGGATGTATCTTCACATTAAAAAAAATTCCAAAATCGAAATTAGCCTCATAGATAGGTTTTCAACCACAAAATAATATTAATTTTTATGGTTAAATTGGAAAGAAGGTTTCAAGGTCAAATTGCGAATGAAGCAACGAGTGCAGTTAGATAACTTGAACTTTATTTACTCTTACTTTAAGAGCAAGAAAATATAAATTTATGATATTTGATAATTATTACAATTAAAATTATTATTTCTTGAATCTAAAAAAAAATATTTCTCAAGGGGGAATGGGCGCGCAGGACCGGGGGTCTCCAAACTCAAGTGCCTCAATGTTAATCCAATGGGGAAAAAACTATTTTCTTTGCCACATTTCTCCGGCTGTATTGAATATTTTTACAAGCGGATTTTTTTATGTTATAAATGTAGCTGACTTACAGGTCTGTATCTTCCCATTTTTTGAAATTGCTTCGAATATTTTGTGTAAAATAATTTATTGAATATTAAAAAAAATATTCGTACTAATTTCAAAAAGTGGGATTGTCGGGACCTGTAAGTCAGCTACATTTATCACATAAAAAATCCGCTTGTAAAAATATTCAATACAGCCGGAAAAATGTGGCAAAGAAAATAATTTTTTCCCATTGGATTAACATTGAGGCACTTGAGTTTGGAGACCCTCGGTCCTGCACGCCCATTCCCCCTCAAGAGATAAAATAGTTTTAGTAATTTCTAAACTCTTTGCAATGATAATTGTAGAATTCAGACACTGGAAAGCCAAATACGTGTATCTAATTGTTCTTGTAACTGTTTTTATTGACATTAAATGAGTTCTTTTCATCATGAGATAAAATAGAATGTATCGTAATTGGTTTGTAAACTGTACAATAATATTTGTGAATATTGTTTTTACGTCGCCGAATAGCTTGCTTTTCGACTATCGGTCATTTTCATTTTTGGGATGACGCACATTTAATATTTCGCCTAGCTTTTTTAGTTTACTAATATTTCTACATCTGAAATGGCTAGAAAAATGTCATCTATCTAAGTATTGAAAAAATCCATGTTACCACCAATGATATCTCTAGGAACAGGAAAAAATAACTTAAAATGGACAAGGATTCAATGTAATGCATGCTTCAGTATCTCTTTAATGGTTAACTGCAGCAAGTAATGATTGATTGTAGCATGTTTATATTTGCTTTGATTTAAATATAGATTTTAAAATTGAATTTTGATAGATTTTCTTTCTGCAGACAAGTATACTCATTATTTTTTCTTTGGACAGAATATATTTATACAATGAATTGCTTGAAATTAACTGTACAAAAATGCCTTATTAAATATTATTCAGACATACATTTCTTTACACACAGAAAAGTGAAGCTTTTTCTATTATAATTAAAGCATTGCTTTTCCACGTACTGTGTGGTATTAAAGTCTAAATATTTTAGTTTTTAAATAGTAATGTAATACTTATGAATGTGATATTATCACTTTTTTTCTGTATCTTTTCAGTTGGCGCTTGGAGACGATGGACTTGCTTGTTTTTTTTTGTTAAGTATTTTTTACAGTCAGTTTGTTTAGTTTTTAATCCAAATTTTGTTTGTTTTTGTTTGTTGTAATCCAAATTTCTTTGTTGTCAAATTTTGTTTAGTTTTTAATCTGATAAATATCTGATTAATGATCTTTTAATCTGATATTAATCTGATTTTTAATCTGATAAATAAAAATCACCACAGTTATAAAAGTATTAAAAAATAACTGCTCGCCCCGAAAGGCTATATTTGTTTTTAAAATAGCGATATATAGAAACAAATATTATTGTTTGGTGTTAGTTAAGGTTAATTACAAATTATTACCAGCAAATTATGAAAGTACTGTTCAAAATAAAATAAAAGGGCTTTAATGTATAGTAAATTAATATAACCATGCGATCTAAACTTATCTGAAGTCTTAAATAATTATATTTTGTTTAACTATAAATTGAAAGAAAATAACCATAAATATTTCATTGTAATAACCGAAGTAATAAAAACATAGTTATTACTTACTATACCTTTTCGTTAATATATTTAGAACAAGTAATTTTCCAGTATGACATTTATCAGAATTCATATCAATTTGATTTGTGATAAAACCTCTTCTAAAGAATTAAGATCTCGAACTGAAAACATTATTCCTGAGAATAGTTGGTTTATTCGAAATACAAAAATGATTTATTAGTCTATATAGTTGTTAAATATTTTATTGATCAATAAAAAATTGCATAGATTTATTCTGAGTAACTTTCATTATAATTAAATTTCTAGTTTTATTTGTTTTTAATATATTTTTATTTTAAAAACAATATACTTATTATAATAATAAATAACTATTTGATTGATTATTTATAACCTCATTTATTTTAATGCAAATATTCATAGCTAAACTTTATTTTAGATGTTACCTTTCTAAATGTGAAATGAGCTATTTTACTGAGATGAAACCCAATTCTGTAAAAAAAATCAAATAATAAATTTTACAAGTTATAGTTAAAATTAATGTTACTGATGGGATCGTAATACTTTATAAGGACTTAAATTAGTTTATTTCCCTAAAGCAGATTAAATGTTACATATTCTTAGATTGATTTGATAGATTTTTAGTACATACAAAGAACGGGTGTTTATTTGATCATTATAGCATAAATATCATTTTATGATATTATACTCAAATATATTTTATTATGACTTGAATTGTTGATATTTCCTTCCATATACAGAGGATTTAAAGATATTAGCAAAGAATAAAACTGTATTATATTCAAAAATTCAGTACGTAAACACCAAACTTTCTTCCAGACAGATTATAGGATTACTTACATAAACACAAAAATACAAACTGAAGTCAGACAGGAAATTATATAATATTTTAGAGATTTTTAAGCATATATTTTATAGATATAAATCAATGAAGGCTCCATTTTAAAAGAGTATATTGATAAAATAATACATTTTAAAAAAAATCTGGTCATTTTTGTTAAAAAGTATATTTTTGAAGTATAAAACTAAAGGAGTGTTATATATTTTACTTTATATTGTTTTTCTTTCAAAACACGTTTATGAATCTAACTGCTGTTTTTATCAGTATTTTGATAAAATTGAACAATTTAAAAATATTTATCACTTTTTTTCTTAAATATATAATTAAGTATGAAATTTGAAGAGGTATTTATTTTAGTCCATATATTCCTTTAAAGTTAACGATAGGGAAAACCGGACTAGTTTTCAAACAGGCCTTCAATTAAAAATGAACCGTTTGGGGAATTGTGTCCGTATTTTGGGAAACCCGTACCGTCGCCTTACTTTTGCTTGAATGGTACCTTGACGGGTAGAGGTTTAAGTTTTGTTTAAGCAAATTCATAGCTATGTACAGAAAGGGACCATCATTTAATTCACACGACAATAAAGTAGTAAGTTTAATAACAGTACGTTCAGTTTAAGTTTCAATATAAGTTTAAAAGTTTACAAAAACAGATCTAATGACAATATGAAAACACTAATTCAACCAAAAAAGTGGTCGGTGGTCCATGGCGTGTTACTTCCAATGCTAAGTCACCAGTTCGTGTCCTATAATGGCTCATATCCAAAATAAGGGTATAAAAATCGCCTTACTGGAAAACAATCTCTGGTCCTGAATTCTTCTGAATTACCTTATTTTTTATGTTCAATACAAAGAAAAGTTTATTATATACATTCTTATTAAATTATTCGAACAAAAAATACAATTACAGGTTCCACGTGTTGTTATGTAAATGAAAAAGCTGTTTCAAGGCATTATCCCACGGAAACCAGAAACGGGGAAAACAAATTGGCCCGAAAAGTGTTCTCAACCAATAAAAATTCTGTCCCTGCTTCCGTAAATATCGGCCAACAACGGCCGATCAACGGGGACACTTTTTCGGAGATATAAAGGCCAAAATGGCTGAAGTTTAGAAATAAGATAAAATTCTTTGTAAGAAAATTCGATAGCGAAAGGCTCTTTGAGCGGCCTCATACGCAGATAGCTTTAAGTGTGTTCCGCCAAAAGACATCCCGAAGTTTGTAAATTCAATCAAAATATAGAGCAGATCTTAATATAAAAAAAAACAAATGCACTTAAAGAAAAAGTTTATTCTTTGTAATTTCGAAAGAATGCGTTCTATCAATAAATGTTTTGTCTTGTGTAGTAATTTATAAATTAGTTTTTGATGTTAGGCGTTTTTATAACTTTAACTTTTTCTCATTTAATCTTGGTTTGAAGAAGTGCAAGTCTTATAGATCGTCAAATTATAGTTAAAAGTGTTGCACATATACATAAATTTTTTTATTAAAATTTGGTTAATAATATATACGTATATTGACTGCCATTCATAATATTATTTTACATGTTGTTGACAAAAGACGTTTTTTGACACAATGTAAAACACAGCTTAATATTCTCAGTTTCAAAGGGAAACAAATTTTAAATGTTTTTACTACAGATTAAATTTTTCTCTACTAAATAAGGTTGACGGCAGAAAGCGTCAAAACAACTTCAATTGATTTGATTTCGCAATTCATACATGTTTAAACACATATTGTACCTTCGAGTTGCTTGAGAAAAAGCTAGTTTATAATTAGTTTTCAAGGGTGTACTTCAAAAACAAAATAACATTTAAAGTTAATCGGCCAAAATTGTTAACTTGCAATGGTATAATTTTTGACAAGTTTTATCTTCTGCTAACTTTTACTTGAAAGAATCGTTACAAGACATAAATAAAGGATATATTTCAAAGATACGCTACCGAACATTTTTCTTGCATGCAATAAATACCAATAATAAAAATTCAAATATTTTAAATATCCCCTCAATTACAATATATTATTTAAAAAAAATAATGAATTCAATTTATACAAACACTTGAAATTAAATATTTATTGAAACTTTGTTCAAAAGTGTGCATTTTCATAGAATGGAAAGTATTATAGTTGATACCGTGTTTAGAAATATTTATGATATCTATGTAATAAAAATATCACAAATTTAGTATAATCCCTGTAAATGCTGTAGAAAGAGGGCGGATATGTTGACAGTAATACAATTATTGTTCGGATTGGTTTAAGATGCGCATTAATTTTCTTAAATAATTTATACTCTAAGATTAGTATTTAACAGATATATAAATAAATAAAATCCCGGATTGGGCGAGGTGAACCCATCCTTTTATCCCTTGAGTGGGTCGGTAAAACATATTGGAAACTAAACACTGGGGGTTCCATGTGAGGCTGACCACCTTATTGGGACATATGCCTAGCACCCCAGAGCCCCAGGTTACGAAAGCTGAAATGGTCACCGCAGGCCTTGGCCCTGTAATGGGCTGTTGCACCGAGGAGTTTAGTTTTTGGATAAATAATGTTTTATAACAAATCAAAAGAATTGCAGGTTTTATTAATAAATTAATACAACATAACATGGTGTCTGACATTATTGAAAGAATAAATTTTACTCAGAATATTCCTAACGAGTATCTAGTTTGAAATAGTATACTTATAAGTAGTAATTAAAAAGAATCGGGCCTAAATTTTGCATGAAGTATAAGTTAGTTTAACAACGAATCAGCTTAAGATATGATACGAAAAACTTTATAAAAACACTGTAATCTTAACCAGCCTTCAGAAAGCACTGGAACCTGTTTCATAATATACACTATTTATACGAACAAAATTGGTGTTATCTGTAGATATACTAATACTTCATAATACTGTAAACAAGTGATTAGATTTCTAAACACTTTTAGATAATTTCAGATATGTTTATTTATCTACGTTTTTATTATTAAAATGTGTCTCATCACTTTCCTCCCTGTATCTGATAAAAAATAAAATCCATCTGTGTCAGCTCGTTGTAATGTTATTTGCGAGGGAAACTTTTCGTTAGTCGAAGGCATCGCGAAGGGAATACCAATTCACGGGAGAAAAAATTTGTATCTTATTTTGGCTTTTTATAAAAAAAATGTGTTGACGTGGAAATTACTTCGATAAAACATTGACACAAGTTATCAGTTTAGTTTTTCATTTAGTTTCCTTGACGTGAGGCAAAATAAGTTATTCGAGTAATATTTGTTTTTGTAAAATAATTCCAATAAAAATATATTAATAAAAAAATATGAAATTCACTCCAGAACTGCCCACTGTTTGAATCTTATCCGAATTTTGCAGTGTGAAAATTTATATTTTTCTTATAATTTACTTTAAATATATACAAATAAATTCGGAAGTCATAGATAACTAAGTCATAAAAGCAAATATTATGATTATTCTGAAGTAATCTGCCCTTATTAATCAATGTAGATCAGCTGTTTTATGCGTTTCATAAATACCCAAGACGACCAAGCTCCTTAGCCAAAGTATAACGGGCTTACTTACCGTAGGGAATAAGCGCATACGAAATGGTATTATTAATATTATTTCATGTATGGCACCTGATACCATGTTTGCAGTTTTGTTGAGAACCCATGTTATTACCAAACATCGAAATAGTTTATACCAGTGTAGATTTTATAAATTTGGAAACCAAAACATAATTGTTAAAAAATGTATCTTGGTATTATAAATATTTTATTTATTATTGCGTTTGGTAGAATGTATTCATATTATTATAGAAGAATTATCATTATTATCACCATAACAATTGTTGTTATTGTTATTTATAAGTGCAATTTTTTTTAATTGTATGCATATTTTTAAAAGTATTTATCACTTTTTTTTAAACTGTTCGTCTCATTCGAAAAGTTGTTAAAATCTACATTATTTTCATTGTCTGCATTTTTTCATTCTTAGATTTGATTAAGTAAGTGGCGTATTTTTTTTTAAAAAAATAACTTGTCAATTGATTTAGATTTTTGTAATTTAACTTAAAAAGTTCCAGAAGTATTGTTTCTATAAAAAGTAGTTCATATACCTCTTACAATTGGTATTTAGGCCTTTAAAACGCCAGATTCAAAGACCTATGGGAGACAGACACAGTTCAAATCATTGAATGGATAAATATAAACTTTGTATTTGCAACTATAACTATATTTTTAACGTAACTATATTTTTTGTATAACAACTATCTATATTTTTCTGCAAGAGGTTATTTTTTTAGCATTTATACGCGTGTAGAATTTGGTAAAACTAAATATAAATTTTCAGTAAAAAAAATGTCGACCAACAACGTGCCAGAGAACAGCAAGGGTGGTCTAAAAGTTTACTTTGTTTTGATTAGTTTTCATCGATAACTATTAAGATCTTTTTTAATTATTCTATCTTTGAACATGCATCATAATCAGATGAAGCAGTCCACTTATCCATAATTCATTCTAAAAATATGTCATCATTGTGTCATGTCAAAAATATATAATCTCAAATAAAAATGTTTTTATACTTTTACCATTTTGAAGCAGATTTAATAAAAAAATATGACCATTATATCTGGTCCAATTATATAAGTTTAAACCAAAGCCCTTTATGTCTCTCTGCTTTAAAATTTTAAATAATTGAATTAAATATCTTTGGTCGAATATTTTGCAGGGAATACATGATTAAAGATCTGAATCTCTTATCATAATCAATACCTAATAAAGCTGTAAGAATTTTTGAAGCCATATAAGCCGAACTTTTTCGAGCAAATCGATATATTTTCTGAGGAATAGTGAGCATAACTTAACAGATTAATGCACGTGGCCTCAACAATTGCGAAACAAAAACATTAATGTTGTTACTGCTAATTTAAATAAACCAGAACAATGAAAATTCAATTATTTTACAGTGCCTTGACTAGAAGACCCATTAATTCATTGCTTCTAGTTAACTTGGTTAGGGTTGCAAGCTTTGAGTTGTCAAATATATTTAATATATAAAGGTTACGAATGGCCATTTTACTATTGCTGGAAGTGTTTAGTCCATTCATGACTTATACATTTTTCTTCGGCTTTAGTTTTAGTCAAGTGGAATGCACCTTATAGTTTTCTGTTATCCGGGAACTCTTTGTTTTTCTCAATTATGAATCTATTGTAATAAATTACACAATCAGACAAAAATAATGTATGTTTTAATTAAATAAAAATATGAAAAACATGGTAAAATAAAATTCACCCCCCCCCCAAAAAAAAATGTATAAAATAAATTGACTCTAAATTCTTTGATGTTTAAAAATCGATTTTACCTCTTTTCTTACAAACAAGTTTTGAAAACAATTATTGCTATAATTTATTCAAAATTCTAATTCCATTTTTTCCTACCTAAATTTTAGTTTAAAAAATTAAGATTTTTTTTAACCCTTTGTTTTTTACCATTTCATTCTAGATGCATAATAAATCTATTTTCCAAATTATAGATTTTTATAATAAAAAAAGGAGATGGAACTGAAAGGGTAAACAAAAGTACACACAGTGCCCCCCCCCCCCCCCCTAATTGTTTTGAGCAGTGTAGTTTCTTTTCAAGAATCAAATTTATTTAGTATAAGTAATTTTTCGTAAAATATTAAAGAAGAATGTGTACATTGAAATATCTCGTGTTTCGGCTTCATATTGTGTTTAAAGAAGTTTATACTATTGATTTGATAATTTTATGATTCATACATTTTCTAAATCGGGAATAACTAATATTGGAATTTCTCTTTGAAACTTTGCTGAACATGTTATTAAAAAAATATCTAAGCTTTGAAATATAAAGAATTATTTTTTTGCAAATTTTTTGTTAAAGTTTATTATTTAAATAATTTCACAGGATTACTTAAGATAAGTTATTGCCATTTTCTCATAATTAGTTTAAAAGAGGCAAAATCCAATTTAAATTTTTATGCTTTTGTTAGTCTTTTAAAATATGTTTACAATTGTTTATCGCCACAGAAATACAAGACTTAAGTAAATCTTTAATCATGGTACTAAAAAAGAACTGTAGGAAATGCGGGAAATTAGAATAGGTTCTTTTGCTTAATTAACTCAAAGGGGCTATCCAAAGTAATTGCTTACAGTATTAAAAAAGCAATCAATTTTCTTCTAAAAAATATGTTCTATATTTGTTTAAAACATCTATATATTTCTTTGATCTTGGTTTCAAAGAAAGCTCCCGTTAGTATAAATTCGAAAATGTTAGTTAATCTTAATGAGTCAATACAGTTAAAGGAAATGAGAGATAATTGCATAATTAGTGCTATACGTATTTAATTAACATGCTTTTACTAACCTTTAAAATAGCAAATTACTTAAAAGATTTACAAATGTTCATAATTAATTCATTGAAAAGGTTTATTAAAAAAAGTATTGGTTTAATGACAAGGACTAAACAAAAACACTGACAAAAATAATAAAACGCTGTGTGTGTGAGTTTAATTGGCAGTTAACTGCAGAACTTAATCCAATTTAAAGTAATGAGTAAAAGAGGTAATATTTGTAATCATATTTTTAAATTTTTAAATTTCGATTGCAGTCGAATATTTACTGTTCAGCTATTTTTTTTATCAATTTTAATTAAAAAAGAATATGCATAAATTTTTTTTTCAAAATAAAAATAGCACATTTTCAATTCAGACCTCCGAAAAGAATTTGAAAAACTGATAATTTAAATTAAGTTTTTCCGACCCGGCGGTGCAATGGTTAGGGAGCCTTTGTGCTCGAATCCCGATAATGCATGGGTGTTTGTGTTTGTCGAGTATATGTAGTGTACGTGCTCGTTAAATCTGTTGGGTTTGCAAGTCTTGTTGGCGGTCATTTCTCAGTTTCCCACGGTTACAGGTTCTTGGAGACTATTTCCCTCCCCTCCAGGGACATGTCTAAATTGTGGAAGTGGCGCGCGATAGATGTCAGCATCTGTCACGTATGTGTGTGTTGTGTCTGTCTTACTTAACGAAGGTTTATAAGCGGGTCTCTGACCAAGCTCACAAGCCTGAAAATATATGTCTACCAACCAACAAAAGAATTTTTTTTCTTTCTTTTAACATACAATTATTTGTTGTTGTTTTTTAACCCAAGATTTTTTTTATATATTTTTTTTTGTAAAACTTTCCGATCAATTTATTTCAGTTTGTAAAAATTTATTTTTGCAACTTTAAGAAGTGAATGTTGAATTTACTATAAGCTAATAGCTTAAAGAATTGACAAACTAAATTATGAAGATTTTATGCAACTTACCAACATTTAACCTGGTTTAATTTCAAAATGCTATTTAAGTGTCATGTTATTAATAAAATTGGTTTAATTTAAAAATGCTATTTAAGTGTCATGTTATTAATAAAATTTTATTCTTTTACTTTTATGAAAATATATTCTTCATCCTTTTCAACTAGTCTTTATTGGGTAAATGTGCTTGTATAAACTAATTAATATAATGTGGTCCATAAATTGAAAAAAGATAAACTCATCAAAAATGCTTAACGTATTCAAATGCACAACTTTGTAGAGGTACAAAATGCACGTATAATCCTAACTTATAATCCTTTATTAATAAAAGATAACACACAAAACTAGTGTTGCACTATTATATTACACGATTAATAAAGCTCATAAGAGTTATTTCTAATTTACATTATTCCCAATAACAAGCAATCCAAATCCTTGTTAATTTAACTTATAATGCCATATCATTACAAAAGCTTAGCCAGCTTTCCGCCTAAATAAGATAATGAGTGCTGATACTGTCATGCCAATAAGTGTATTGTAATCTTCTCTATTGTATCCATTATTAAATTTCTGGGGGGATGGCTTTACGTAACTTTTAATTAGCTCAATAGGGAATAGTTTAAAGAATCTTAATTAGAAGCCATCTTTTGCGAGAAATAGCCAGGTACATTTATGGTGACAGGTAGCTTCCGATTAAAGCTTCAAAGATGTCTTAATTAGGAAATGTGTTTATTGGTGTGTATAAGATTAATAAAAGTGATTCATTCTGGTCAGTAAATTTATTGAAGTTCAGAATTTTTTTTTATTGAAGTTTGAGTTTAGTTTAATAAATCTATTCGTGCATTTTCCTACTTTTTAACTAAAACATTTTTAAACTAACTTTTAAAACTTTTTAACTAACCTTATCTAAAAAAAAATAGGTCATTAAAATATTTTCATGCCAGAAAATATTAAGACAATATATGTCTTTTAAGAGATAATTAAAGTTTAAAAATAATTTACAAAAGATTGAGAATTAAATTTCGCAAACAGATTTGATTGTTTTGAACACAGCATAATATGTAGTTTGGTTAATAGATTAGGTAATTTTTACTACTCGATACTCTGGTAACGCCCTTGTCTTGTACCCTTGAAAATAACTTAAAAATAAAGGTAAAATCAACCATGTGCATGCTTTTGCAATATGAATAGGCTATAAAAGCCCATACAAGACACAATTTTTACAAAAGGAGCTATTAAATGCAACACGATAAATGAACATAGATATTAGCATGTTTTTATGTTTCTGTTCTTATGTTCTGTTAAAATGCGTTTCACAGAATAACCCGATTTTAACTTTCTTTGATCACTTTTTCGAAGTGCAATTCAATAAAAAATTTCATTGCCACTAAATTAAATAAAAAACATGACATTTCACATTTAACGTCTTTATTTAGTTTATATATATTTATCGTTTACAAAAAAAATTCTTACATCACTTCTATTTTACCTAGATTCATCTTGTTCGTATATTTTTAAAATTTAAAAAATAAAAATCTCAATCGGGACATAATTGTAATGAAGTAATATACTCTTCTACTTTAAGCACATTATTAATGATAACATTTAAGCAAACATATTCACAAAATACAGTTAAAGCAAAAATAAATATAATTGATTCTTCCTTGAATACAATTCAAAATTTTCAAACAATATATATTTTATGTGCGTGTAACATTTTGAAGGCATAGGAAGAACAGTCTTTTTCACACAAAGCAAAATAAGAATTTTTTTACATAAATCACTTGAATTTTAAGCTGAACACACAGTTTTAAAATCTATACCAATATTGAGATTAAGATACGTTTGAGCACTCGACAGAGCATACACAAATATGTCTTTAAATGTCATTTGAAGTTCGAGAAAAATGATTACTTCGCATCTATATAACATTGATAGGCATTTATACCACTGAGTTTCTCTGTAACACCAAGTAACGTTAAAATACATTTATTACACACACAACTTACACTTTGTATTGTTGAGCTGAAAATGTTGTATGCTTGTGTTGGCAAATTTGTAGTTTTAAATTTCTTAATTTAGCAATTAAGATATCCACAATGAATTGATATAGTATAATCTTGAAAAATTAATATTTTTTGTTTAATCCTTTTTTTTAAATGCTTTTATATGAGACCTCAAACACAATGCTGATTATACTTTGAAATTAATGACGTCTATTTTAACACAATTTGACAAGAACTTTTCCAGGAGTGGTCGTCATCGGAATTTTTTAATTACAGTTTTTAAAAAATATCAGAATCTATAAAATTCATACAAGCATTTTTATTTATGGAAATTATGTACATTTTTACGACAATTATGTACATTATTTACGACAATTATGTACATTAATAACGACAATTATGTACAGGTACACGTTTTTGTTTAAGCACAAAACTATGATCCACTCTCATCGCACACAATATTGGATGATAATTTTTGTATGTTTCCGATATC
Source organism: Hylyphantes graminicola (assembly GCA_023701765.1). Classification (NCBI taxonomy): domain Eukaryota; kingdom Metazoa; phylum Arthropoda; class Arachnida; order Araneae; family Linyphiidae; genus Hylyphantes; species Hylyphantes graminicola. Next base: position 38,406,590 of record CM043123.1, read on the forward strand.
ATTTTGATGCTGCGATATCAGTCAATTATCACACTTTTTTCCAAAACAATAAAATTCGTAAATGTAAGATTTTTCATAATTCACTAAGTTTGGAAATGTCTGATGGCAGTGGTTCCTGTTTACCAATGCAAGAATATTTACAAATAGGATATATTGCATTGGTTACACCATAAAATTATGAAAAAACATTAACTATACATTTACACCTAACGTAAAATATTGTTCTGACAAATAAAACACTTATGATGCACCATTAATTCCATGATTGATTTTTAAAAAAAGCTCGAATAAAGTTTCTAATAAATAAAACAGCAAAGTTTTTTTTTTATTAGACACAAACTTAAGCACTCCTTTTAAAAGTTTCAATAGCACTGAAGGAATACTTCTGATCAATCGTATTTCAGAATTTTAGCCTTCTGGACGCTGTGAAAAATTATTAGTGTAGTTTGATATATCGTCGCACTAAAGCTACACGAGGGCTATTGAGAACCACAGTCAAGTGACGAGCCGACACCTGAGTAGACACCTCACGCAACCGTTAAGGGATCCTGTGGAAAATGAATTTAAAAATGAAATTTCATTAATTCGCCTTTGTAAATTCTTTCTCTTATCGTATCAATAAACTAGACGAACTCTTCAGAGGCAGCCATAATTCACTACCTACTTAACTATTAAGGCCGAAGAAACTTTCCCAAACAAGCTCGGGGACGGAAATGTTGACGTCATAGTTCCGGGTGATGTTGTTCCGTAGCTGAAGAAAACCAGTCTCGAAACCTGTTCGAAACCACTCGTTCACGGCTGACCACATTTTTAGGATTCCGAATGCGTCCGAACCAGTTTCTCGATCTTCGGCACTTGGAATAGTGACGTTAAAATTTCCTTTTACGCTTATATTTGGGAGAGCTTCTCTGGCCTTGTTATTGAAGTTGGCCGTGCATAATTGGGTTTAATTTCTCCTTTACTGGACGCTCCATTATAAACACTGATGCTTCTCAAACTTCTGAGCAATCGCAATTGGTTCTAGTACGCCTTCTATCAGACGATGTCGAATATGGATTTCTGGCAGCATTAGATCTCCCGTTATAGGATCTATGCCTCCGCATCTGAGTAGGATTGTGATTGTTGATGGAGCCCGAACAATTCGTGTCCCACGAATCCCCAGCAGCGTTTGCACAAGACTGACTGAGGCATGTCCCAATGTCCTTTTTCCTGTATACGATCTCCTTGAAATCCTTCCTCAGGTGTACGTTGAAATAGCCATAAAAGATCGGATTCAAAGCAGAGTTGAGCAGAGCTAAGGTCTGGACCCCTAAGATGACATTCTTCGAGACGGTGATGGTGTAGTTACTGTAGATCCGAACGTTGTTTACGATGAAATAAGGTGTCCAGCAGATGATAAAACTGGCGATGATGCAGATTGTGAGCTTCAGGGTCTTGATCTTGGCTCGGGGAATCATGGAATTAGCGTTCTGGGATCTGCGTAGGAAAACCGAGGATGAACCTTTCTGCTGGTGGTCTTTTGCAGCTTTCCAGACGGTACGGAGCACGTTGATGTAGCAGTAGCAGATGCAGATGGCGGGAATGATGAGGATGTAGGTTGTGAGCCATGTGAAGTAGACTTTGCGCTGCCAGAGAGCGGTGTAGCCTTTGCTCTCACATTTGAGTAGAACTGCACCAGTTTTAAAGTCTCTTTCTTCTACCTAAAATATAATATACAAATAAATATTTTGCGTAACCTGAAAACACTAAGTTTTGCTTTTTTAATCGAATTTTTTTAATAATGATCCTGGTTTATTGTGTACTACAAAGACAAATTTATAGGATGGTTTATTAAGTGGCTTCGTAAATAAAAATATGTTATTAAGTACTGTTTTATCTAGGTTTTTTCTGATAGTTCTCCTTCTTATAGGGGTAAGTGGTGTACCTTGGACGTATGTGTACCTCGAACCTATGCTGATTCTAGCTCGATTAGCTTAGATATTGAAACAACACCACATGCAGTTAAAGTATTTGCTACCAGGGATCTCAGTGAAGTTCTATCTGTTTGTTTAAAAGGTCAATTTATTAAAGAGGTTTCGAAAAACTAAATTCACAGTTCAAAAGTAAATTTTTGTCAGATTCTTTAGTTTAATTTTATACTCAAACATGTAGTATTTATTCAGAAACGATGGTTATGCAATATAAAGCAAAGTTTTAGCTATAAAACAGTGTGCTTGAAATTAAGTTAAGTCTAACCTTAACTTGGTGATTAACTATTTTGTTTTTAATATCCAAGTGGTGTACCTCGAACCTAATACAAGTGGTGTACCTTGGACTGGTCCAAGGTACACTACTATAAGTCTTATGTGCTTCAGATTGTTGAAAACCTTTTTTAAAATTCAAGTAAATTCTTTCCTTTGAAAAAGTAAGTATTTTAAGCTATTAATATGCAACCCTGATTTGTAAAATCTAGAAAAATGGAAATTTGTAAGAAATTTTGATATGATGTGATAAAGAATTTTTTTTGTAGTTAATTATTTAGATTTATGGAAGCCTATAAAATTTTAACCATATTGATATAATATAGAAAATAAATATTGCATGTTCATCTAAAAATATATTTTTTATACTAAATATCTAAGCAGAACATCCTTTTTACGTTTAGGCCTAGTTGAATAAACATAGGGGGAAATATTTGAGTTTCTTTTTTTCAAATTTAAGACAGAAAGATAGCCAAATGTTTTTCTATGGCATGAAATAACAGTTTAATTTTATGCTGCATTTTAACGAATACACCCGAGAAAGATTGCATTGCAGCTGAAAAAGCCAAAAGAGCACTAAAAAAACTAAGGCAATAAAACCCCTTACTGAGCCAATTGACCTAACATAACCAATTACTACAATCTTGGCTAGAAATAAGAGTAGGTTGTAAAATGTATTTTTGAACTTTATGTGGCTAATAAATATTGGTTTTCGGACTGTAAATCGGGTGTCTATACCTATTAATAATTGGTCCAAGGTACACTACCGGTTGGACCAAGGTACACCGCCGGTGGTGTACCTTGGTCCTAATTACAATTTTCTGTATTTATTTTTTTAATAGTTGAAATCATTTAAATAACATGTTAAAATAAATATATGTTGTATATAACAACATAAAGTATTCAGTAAAAATATTTTTATTCACTTTTTGCAAGCAATTAAAAAAATAAAAATTGAAAAGTCAAAATAGGTCCGAGGTAACCCACCTTCCCCTATTGTTCTGTAGCTTACTATGCTTCGTAAAAGGAGAACAACAGTATTGAAGAAATATACTTTTGAAAATGTATGCGAAATAAATGACGTATATTATGATGCATTTCTTTAAACGTTTTGTACGACTTAAAGTGTATCTTTACAAAAGTTAATGTAAAAAATCTCTGCTGTAAACTTTTTAAACGTACAAGAAACGTTAATTAATTATTGGAAAAAATTTTCTTAACGAAATACCAATCTAATTTATTTTAATTGATGTATCATAAACAAAATTAATAATTGACATATTTTAAACTATGCTTGTTTTAAATAAAATTAACTTTAAAGTAGTTTTTCAATGGTAGTTTATCAATGATATGACAAACAAGATAACTACAACTATTATCTAACATTGAGAATTTTTAAGCTTGGAAAATAACAATTACTTTACATATATTTTTACCATAAAATAGTATTTTATTAAAAATTCGAAGAATCTTTTATAAAACTGATTGCAAAGCCATATTTCACAAACTCAATTTTAAATTACTTGAATTCATTTGATTCATTTTCTGATTATAATATTTTTCTGCTGATTAAAAAAAAAATGGTTCCATTTGTATAATAACGAGTTACTTCACCTATTTTCATAACAAAAAAAAGCTCTACATATATTTTTTATTAACACACAACGAAGCTAAATCCTTTTCTACTCGTCGAATAATATCCCCAGCTTTATCAGATATAAACGTGATGAAAGTCCAAAATGAGGATGCTGTTGCATTATTAAGTAAGTCCTCATAGTATCTTTTTAAAAAGAAATATGCAAAGTATGCTTATGTGATTTATTTTCTCTTCATAAACCAGTCAGTGAAAGCTGAAAGAAGTTTCCCGTATTTGCAACGCTAATACTACGGAGAAAAATTATTCTTGTGTCTCGGAGGCACACTTAAGGAAGGATGAACCGAAAAGATAATGATGTACATGGTAATTAGGAAATATAATTAGTTTATTTCTGGGTTGTTTAATTAATTATATTTCTTATGGTAAATGCCCTTTTATCAAATTTTGTGCATTTGTTAGTCAAGCAAAATAATTTTTTTCCTACTTATCTCCATATTGAAAAAAAACTCGTTCATTTGCAAGATCTGAAGTTAATTTTAAATTTACGTGTGAACTTTGGAGTGCGTATTTTAGAGTTGGATTTGAACTTTTCTGGCTAACTGTTTCTAGAATTTCTACAGAGCTGTATAACATCTAGGTATCGTCTCATAATTTATCAATTGCGAGCTTATAATGTATTAATTAAGCCTTATAAAAGTATATATAATCCACGTAGCAGTTAAGCACCACGCAACTTATTTTTGCTCTATTATAATTGAATGGACAGTTTTTTTCTGCACTGTAATGGACTGAACAACTATTGGCAGCATTGTCAAATTTGCAAGCTTATTTCTAGCTAACTATAACTTTCCAGATAAAGTAAGTTTAAATTGAGGTCGTTTTTTGTTATATTATTGGTCATAGAGTATTTAATACTTTGGTTCAGAATATTGTACTTGAGTTTTTAAATAGTTGAGTTCAATTTACGGAAATAACAGTTATTTAGTTGCTAACAAATATATAAATTCAATTTACCTGAACAAATATGAAAATTTGAGGAATAGCTAAGAGAAAAGCTAAAAGCCAAGATTCCACAATCAGTTTCTTAGCTTGGGCTACACCTCCAGTAGTCCTGAGAGGTCGACAAATCGCTAAATAGCGATCATAGCTCATAGAAGTCAGTATAAAGGTGGTGCTGGCCAAAGTCACAATTTGAGCATACACGATGACTTTGCAAGCAATAGGGCCAAGTTTCCATTCACCAAACACCTGCAAAAACAAGAATGTTTTTAAATGTGTAAATAACAGGTAAAATATCAATGAAAACCTCTTGAGAGATAAGCGTATTGACGAAAGTGTAAACTTGTTTTTACTGCATGAGATTTAAATTTAACTTTTTAACTGAAAATTTAATTTCTTAAATTAAAAATATATATATTTCAGTATAAGATGGTTATAAATGTCTCTTCCAGGATTTAAAATTTAATAAAATTAATGAATGTAGTTTGTAAAATATTACGTTCTGGAAAACCTGACAGTCAGATGGTGGGTTAATCCGTCTATATCCCTCAGAGGGTCAATATAGCAATTACCGATTTGAATTTAAAAAGCTCTTATTTAAATTGGATGGGAAATGGACAAAATAGCTAAGTTTTATGCGAGCTTTCATGGAGAAAGGAAATATTGGTTAACAAAAAAAATATGATGGGGCGATAGAATGCTTAAAATAGATATAACAAACGTAATATATACGATAGATTTAAATCCGTGAGAGGGGGGATGAGTATTTTTTTAGCATATCGTGTTTGTTTTGCTATTTTATCTGTTGAAATAACAAATAAAAATCTAGAGCTTAACTCAAAATACATTCAACGAAAGTTTGAAAGTTTTATATAAATATAATTTAAGAAAAATCGCAACGTAGGCCATTTTTAAAATATATATCAGGAAGGCTTCTTTTTACTATTATCCCATGCCTATAAAAATGAAACATAATACCAAAATAAACATAAGTGGGCTCGAAAGTAAAAGTATGGATCAAAAGTAATTCAAACAGCAAATAAAATTTTAAATTCTGCTGACACATGTATTATTTATAGCATTCAAATGTAATCCTTAGGTCATACTTTTCTTTTATTCCTTAAGTTAAATGCGCAGGAAAGGAAATATCTATTCTCATTTATATAAATAAGGAAAAGATTTTCCTGGGAATCTTAGATACGCTTTTATTTAATTTAAAGTATTTTGAAGTATATATTTAAACAAAAGATTTCAGGTAAATGGTTTTAAAAATTTAATAAAACTTATGTCACATAGCTAAAATTATATATGTTACATTTTGTGCTGTTTCCACTTTCATAAACTGTTGCTTTCAAAATTTCAAAATCATTTGATTTCTTTTTATTTACACTATAGAAGTAATTTTGTAGGTACTATGAACCAACAAATACAATGTGCTTAGTTTAGGCTAATCTTAAAATGTTTTCATGTCAATGTAATGATTTCTCAAGCTATTATTTACAAGCAACAGCCAAAGTTCTTTAAAAACTTAAATACTTTTCTATCAAATACTGTTGAAATCAAATACTTTTGCCCACAGTTTTTAATAAAGCTTATCTCTTTTAAGATAGATATTTCAAAATTGGAATAAAAAAACTGTTTTCATTTCAAATTGTTTTTCAGGAAAGTTTTATTTTTCTCTTTTAACTACTTTTCCAAATAAAGAATGGAATTCTAGGCATTTTCTATTTTATTTCTTTGCTAGTGTCTCGATTTTTCAGATTAGCAAAATGCTCTTAAGTTATTTAGTTTTTTAATGCAAAAATGACTTCCCTTATTTAAAAAAAATCAACTTGAAATTTTTTGTAATGTAATGGTTCTTGAGAGTTCTGGGGCATCAAATAGAAAGATTTGAAAAGTCCTAAGCACTAAAGAGAAAGAGCATCCCTTTCAACAGCTTCCTGAAACATTTACCTAGCTAAAAACAACGGTCCCTTTTCAAAACAAGTCAATTACCATTCCAGCAGTAAAAACTATTCATATTTGAGTAACTTTTTGCATTTTGGTAGTTTTTCTAGAAAAATTGTTCAAATACTTTTTAGTGTATCGCGTCGTTGTTCTTCAAAGGTATTTTAGTTTTTTTTAATTAGCTAGTACACTTAATTTCATAATTATAGCTAAATTTTTCAATTAATTTTTATACACTTTTTGATTGCTCACTAATTAGGTTAAACTAATGGCTTTATTATTTACAACCTCAAACTACTAATATGATTTGTTTTTTCATTAGTAAAAACGAAACTAACATGGGCTGAATTGGCTCCATTCAATACCATGGTGTTTCCATCAGGGATCCCAGGTGATATACCGTGCAGTTGCTCAACTAGATATTTTGTAGAAATGAATTGATAAACGAAAGAAAAATTGATCAGTGAATGGTGCCTTATAGATAATTTCTCTGTCGAGTTATAATTGTTTAGTTGATCAAAACTTTTCGAAATAATTTAAAGTGGTTTTTGAATAACGTTTTTTTTAAAACTATTTTACCATCTTTAAATCTACCATTTAAGAATCAATCTGATAAGGAAACGTTTAGAACTCTACAAGAACTTTTTTGAATGGTAAAATTATACTACTTCACATTGTCGTTTACCTATCAATATATTGTTTATCAAAAACTTGATCAAACAACTGTATGGTAAACTCTTATTTAATTTTCACAAAATTACAATCCTACTATGATAAGTAATATAACCACATAAACTTATAACCTATAAACATTTATATTTTAATATCCACACTACGTGTATAACGTAAGAAATGGAAGCTCTGATAAAGGCCATGTCCGCCTGTCTATAAATTAACCACATTATCAGAACCAACCACAAGTGTCGCAAGCGTGTGGGATATTTCACATTGAAGAAAAAACAAAGAAATTCTTTGTCTCAAAAGTTATTGGAAAATTTATGTTAGTAGAAGTATATTTAAAATTCAATATCTAAAAATTTCATTTACATTGAAATAACAGAAAAATTCAATATTTCCACTGTTTCCATTTCGTCTAATGCACGAAAAGGAAACTAAGATTTGAAGGAATCTGTATTTATTTGATATAAATCAGTTTGGAATAACGTCGATACATCACAATGAAGTTCTTTTTGGTGGTTCTTTATATATGTATAAAGAAAATGCATTTGAAAGAAGTTTCCGTTCTACCTTTAAAGCATAAAATACTTATCCTTTGAAATGCAAGTTATTTAAAATATAAGAAAAATATTATTAATTTAATTTGCAAAAAAGTTTATAAAATGGGCAATTATGGCGACTAACAGTTGTTAATCAAGAAAGAGACCGAGAATGATCTGTTTTTCACACAGGAATTGGGTGTTTTGCTTTTCAAACTACTGTAAAATTAAATGTTATCATAAGTTTCTCCTTCATTTTTGCGACTAAAGAAGCTCATAAATATTTTTCGAGCTTTAGAAAAATTTAGCAAACGATAAAGACAATGAATTAAATCTGCAAAAGGGAAATTAATGGATATGGTCAATTTCGTCTTTTAAAAATTTTAATTTGATCTTAAAGCCGTGTTCAGCGATTATTTTTCTAAGGTGTATAAATAGTGTGTGGAAACGGTTCTAAGTAACAGTTGTCACTGTTGCAAAAACCAGCTTGTTTACAACACAAGATGCAAAAAGTGTCCTAACATAAGCGTAAAAGTTACACCTCTCCTTTGAAGTTACCATGGAACAACTTAATCGTCTTGCTACAGCAACTATTATCTACCAATATATCTCACAGAAATAGAAAAATTGCATCTTCTGCCATGTAAACACAATAGAACAAGCTTCACTTTTCCGAGTTAAGTCCAACATAAACAAAGATAAAACACATTATCCCCCTTACATTCCCCCCCCCCCCCCACTTTTTTAGACAAGCTATTTTTTGCCCAAAACCTCAATGGGTGACCTATAACGTTGTATTTCGATCACAATACCTCAGTAAAATGATATTCCCTATACGAAGACAAAAACTCTACAACTTAAACTATACTACTAGAATCTAGTGACATAATGCTAAAGCCGTTTCTGAAAGCCCTAGCCCGCAGCGAATAGTTTTCAAAATATACTATTTCTGAGTTATGGTTAGTTTCTTTGACTACGTACGAGCCTGAATTGCATAAGGAATTACATTCAATTTTATATTCTGTTGCATTTTTGATGCTTTTAGAAATTCAATATTTTCTCTGAAAATTATATATCTTACTACTGCACTGGACTTAAATATCTATTCTGTCCGCCTTGCTTACTAAAAATAAAAATCTTTCCCATTCCCAATTAAATTTTTTACAGCGCCATATAACTTTCTTTCAAATAAACATATATTTTGTACGAATTCCGGGTAAATATTTGATAAAATGTTTATTGAATTTTTAGTCCTATATAAAAAATATGCACGCATAAGAGTTATATTTCCTTTACACATATCGGGCTTCTAGGCTTATATTCCTATAAAAATGTAGGATTTCCCTTTGATCGAAAATACATATGTAACCCAAATATTTCTATGTGTATAAACTTCGAATTTTTAAAAGTTAAATTTGCTTTCCCATAACGTAAAAATAAAGCTTACACTAGAATCAAAAGCTTATTCTACTGAAAATGAGAATATGTTATTTTTTTCCTTTTAAATTGACATAAAAAATTTAGTTAATCTCTATACACAAATATCATTTTCCAAAACTTTATGGGTTACATGGTATATTTATTTTGGATTTAAAAATAACCTTCAAATAATGAAAAATAAATATTTTTCTCAATGGAAACACAAATATTAGTTTTTACTTAAATCTCACATTCATATAATGTGCAGATTTGTTCATTAGATAAATCATTTAGTAAAAATAATATATCATGCATTAACTGAGCATATTTAAAATTAGTTCAACGCTACAATTTTATAAAATTGAAACATTTGTTAGAACATTTGCCATTTATTCAGGTATATGTTTCATATTCCAAAATATATTTCGAAAAGCAATAATATGTATAGCTTTCCACATAACTTCTACAAATGCATGAGGGTTTTATTTATTCTGAGTCACACTTTAATCAAACAAATCGTATACAGAATAGCGTCCATAAAAATAAAATAAAGGAATAAAAACAAGGAAGCAATATGTTGTATAATAATCTTGGTTTATAGAAGGTTTGACAAATAATTCTTAGATATGTCTTTGAAACGGAAGGACCAGAAAATACCAGAATTGTGAGTTTATTGGTTTTTTTAGTTATCTAGATATGGTATAAGTTAAAAAGGAAAGGTTCTGAAACATTATGACAAAATTGGAAAAAAGTTTCTAGAAAAAAGGTTAAAAGATTTCGACATAGAGTAAAAATACTAACTGCGCTGAATCTTGAAGTTTATTAGTACTTTGTCCATAAAAAGTCTAAGGTCTTACCTAACATTATGGAATTCGGTTTCTTTTCCCAGTAATGAAATACTTTTATGAAAAAATAGTCTTATAATATATCTTACCCTGTAGTTTTCTTTATAAAATAAAAGAAATTCTTCGGATTTTAATTGGAATTGTCTAGAGAGTGTACTAGAATAGAAGCATCGGTGTCCATCATAAAGACATACCATAAACATGGTTGAAATTTATTTTAACTTTATCCTTTTAACCCTTAAATAGCAAATGATATAAGCAATTTTTTTGTACATATTGTTAAAAATACTTAATAAAATTTAGTCATAACAAAAATTTAGGGCAATCTATGTTAACATTTTAAACAAAAATACACAGTATTTTCAATGACATAGTAAGCTTTCAACAGTCTGGTATTTCTCAGCCTCATCACATGGCAAAGGATGTATTGATGGCAATGGTGGGACTATTAACTGTCAAGTCCGAGAAGCTACTCGAGCCAGAAGTATAAAAGGTAGCACACAAAATGAGTTTTCTAAAGCTGCGATAAAAACTTGTACTGTACTAAACTTGTACTAAATTAAACAATTCCTGGCACAAGAAACTCGCATAGTTTATGATTATGTGCGCTTGGAAATATATTTTTTAGTCTGACTTCAGCTTACAGAGTAAAAAATGGGTACTTTTTTTCAATTTCAATACAGGTTGAATGTATCGAAGACTTCAATAAAAAAATTTACATTTTTTTCTGCACAATTTCCTATGAACGTTTCTGAATTGAATTGTACTGATTTTGCTTCTTCTGAAGATATAAAGTTACCTCTGAAATAAGTAAACAATACTTATATAATCATTGGTTGAAAATGAGCTTTTAATACGTTAATTGTACCAACGAGATAAACAGCGAAATATTTAACAACCTAATTACCACTACAACAGTGCAAAGTATATTTAGTATTACATTTAAAATAAATATGGTTTTGTCACAATTTTTCATTGAAGAGTTAACTAACAATGCAAAAGTTCACTTATTTTTTCCGAGTTGCAACTTTGTATTTCATTTAATATATTAATGTCTTGTAAAAAGATAAACAAAAATATATTCTCCTTTGTTCATTTCACATTTTTTTCTGGAAGCTTTTACAACCAGAAGTCCAAAATGTAATGATTTATTAACAAAAAAAAACCATTTAAATAATATAAACAACTAAACATTTAAATAAATACGTCATCACACACAAAACATTATATTAATGTTAACATATTTCACAATTATGCTAATTTAGGTCAAAACGCGCTTAATAAATTGCTTTGCCTTTAACAAACAAAAAAATAAATTTCTAGGAAAGCATATAATTTAAGCAAATATTTGAGCTATTTTTTTACTTTAATTACTTTTTATTTCTACATATGGCAGCATGTATTTATTAGTCAATACAAAATGGCAGTATAATAAAAAAAATGTTTCTGACCTAGAAATAGGATATATTTAAGCTCTGGGTGTTCATATAAAATATCTGGGCTGTACGAAAATGCATGTTAGATTATTTTGATCAGATTGTAGGACTATTTGAAACTATTTGAATGGATTTTTGAGAATTACAGAATATATAATCTAGAGTTGAAGCGTTTCTTTTTTATTCTTTTACAAAAAAAAATGCATTCGGCTACATACAATTTAATGATTTTTTTAAAATGTTATTTTAGAACATGCATTTTTTGGTTTTATTATTAAAACTACAGCCTTTTTAAAACTTTTTTGTAAAAAAATGAAGAATTTTAAGCTTTATAGCAACGTTTAGCCAGCAAACGTTGCTGCTACTATAATACTTTATTTAGATTTCCAAAACATAAATTTATTTCAAAAAAGTGTAACGTCATTTTATTTATCTTATTAAACACATTTCAAACAAAAATTAATATTTTTATTCTTTTTATTTTAATTTCAAATTTCATAAAAATAACTTTATCGAATAAAAAAGTATGTTTTCTAGCAAACCAAATCAAACTCACAACCCTCCTATCAACATACACATTCAACCTAACGCGTAAATTTGATTCACCATACATATATTCAAGCTTCTCTAACTGAGACCAACTGAGACGTTGCTATGATTTCAATTTATCGACTCCCACCTTCCGAGCTTAGGAAATCCATTTGCATTGTATCAACACAATCAGTCGGGAGCCAGATCATAGCTGGGACTTGGCAGAAAGAAAGTTAATTTTGCTATCCGGACTGGGATTCATCTTGTGAGGCTCACAGGAGGAATCAAGACCGGATTGGGAGTAGAGGGTGTTTTTGGCATAACAGTTATTGTCTGTTTGAAGAGTTTCAAAACTAAGAGTAGATGAATGCGATAATATTATTCTGTAATAATTTGAGCAGTTTTACATGAGAAAGTTAATTTTAATGATGATTCATCCTCACGGTTAAAATTTTTGTCGCAAATTGCACCGGAATTCTGAAACGTTCAAGCTGCCACCACTGTTTGGAGCGTTATTGGTTCACCACTTTTGCGTTGCAACAAAGTTATGGTTTTACCACAAAATTGGTGAATTCATGCTCCAAAGAGTGGTGGCAGCTAGAAAGTTTCAGTGCTTCGGTGCAATTTGCGATGAAATTTGTAACAGTGCTGTAAAATCTTACAGGATCAAACAAGACATCCTGCGAAATAGATTAATGAAGAAAAACAGTTTATTTCTGTCATTAGCAAGAGTAAATGAGCGCCTTGGCTATTTCACTGCCCAGATTAAGGGTAAAAACGAGAGAGTAGGTTGCTTTTTGGTTTTGTCAAACGTAGGTATTCGCCAAACGCACTTAAATTGGAAAATGCGCGTTTTGTTTTTCTACATGGTTCTTGATTATAAAATATTTTCGGTTTTGGTTCTTCCAATATTAAATTTTGAGTAGAATGGAAAAATGTACTGCATTTCACATTCGGAATAAAAAAATTCTGCTGTATTTAATAATGGAATTTTCTTCCATTTATGGAGAAACACACAACATTGTATCTAAAAGCGAAAAAACTTATCAGTGATAAAAAAAATAAGAAAAATTATTCATATTTAAAATTCAAGCGAATTAGCAATAGATAGCCAAAAACGCAACCTGGTACCTGAGAAAACTTCTGAATGTGTTCTGGGCAACTAAATGGCCATAGGGGTAAATCAAATGAAACTCTTGTAATAGTTAACATAAGTTAATTTTGCTTTACCGGCCAGGGTTCATCCTAAGACTCTTATAGAATTAATCAATACAAGATAAGAGACACATAATGTTTTCCTAACATCTATTTTTTGTTTAAATGTTTTAATAGTCGTAACTATGAGTTAATAAAAGTAACTAAACTATTCTCGCAATGCTGTGTAATCTCTAATAGTAGTAACTAACTTACCTAAAAAAACATTTGGTTTATAATAGCACATAACTAATAGCAACGGCCCGTTGGCGCAATGGTTAACGTATTGGCCCTTGGAGCTGGTGGGCTCGGGTTCGAGTCCCGGTCATGGCATGGATGTTTGTGACAGTCAATAAATGTTGTTATTTGTCAAATTGTTTGTGAGTATCTTGTGCTTGTGTCATTTCTGGGGTTGAATACAATAGACCTAAGGTCGCAGTGTTCGGCGAACTTGCCCCCCACCAAGAAAGTAAAAGTCAAAAATAACAGGGGACCAAACAACATGTGATTAAATTGCTTTGTTTACTTTGTAAGGAGTGATGCTGTGAAATCTCAGCGAGCGGTGAGATGACAGGGTATGTTATGGAAATAGTTCATTTGGAATTCACCTGCCTTATACTATATATCGAAGATTTACAATGGCTTTGTACTGGGACTGAAAGGTATTTCGAAGATTGCATTATTTACATCTTTTTGAAAATATTTCAAAATTTTAGATGAAGAATATGTCTAGATATCGGAAATCTTAAGTGAATAATAATCTGAATTCAATTATTGGACTTTGGCGTTTTAAATTTATTTATTTTGTTGGAAAATTTGCTAGGACAAATTGCTCTTTTTAAAAAAAAATATATTGGATTTACTGGATGTTACTATTATTTATGTAAGTTGAATTCTAGTACTATATGTAGAAAATATGAATGTTATTTACAATAAAGGTGGTAATTTTAAGTCTGAGTTACTAGAACTAAAAAAATACATGTATTAAAATTAGCAATATATATTTAAGGTGTACGTACACACTCGAACTTTTTTTTTTAATAATTAACTTAAAAATCCAATTTTTTTATATTTGATATAATTCATAAGTGTATGAGGGTACATGTAAAAATATTTTTAAAAAATTAAAATGTTAATTAATTAATTAGCATTTTATGCATTAATTAGTATGTTTTTTAAACACTCATAACTCAAGAACTAAATAACTTAGACCTATAAAATTACCATGCAATTTAATCACCAAATGACTCTGAAGTGCCTGAACCTCAAATCAAGTTTGTGGCTCTTTTAGTTTTTGATTTATAATTTTTTATAATAAGCAACATTAAAAAAATCCAATTTTTAAGAGAAAAAATTACTTTGACATGCAATATAAAATTAATTTAAAAACCAAATCTTCTTTTTTGAGGTTCACGCCCTCCCCCAACTTATTCTTCAAGTAAATAAACAATTCGTTTGAAAAAATGTTAATTCTAACTTAAGTTATCATGGATTAAACAAAGTAACACATGAGTAAAATGAAGTTTTGAGAAAATTGAGTTTAAAGGTTGCAAAAGCTAATCAACTTTCATGGTTTAAATATTAGAAAAACCACTGTAACTTTTTATTGGAGTGGAGTACCAATACAAACTTTACATAATTTTAAAGAAGAAGAATTGGAGATTCTAATGGATTTAAAAACAAAAAATGCCAAATTTGGCTATTTTTGGCTTTTTCAAGTGTGTATGTATACCTTAAAATAAATAGAAATTTTATAGTTCACTGTTTTGATATCATTTATTCTGACTGCATTATTATTTTATCATTTATTCTGGTTTGGTTTGGTTTGGTTTGAATTATCGTCGCACTAGAGCTACTCGAGGGCTATTGGCGACGGGCGTCGTATTTTAGAACCACAGTCATCATTTATTCTGACTGTATCATTTATTAATAACTGCGTTGAAAAGTTACAAACATTGTGCCTTGTTTCCAGTTTTATTACAACAAGGAAAATAAAATTGGAAATGCTGAAAAAAAGTAAAAGAGCTACTTTTAATATAGAATTTTCAAATAAACGAAAACTCGTTTATCATGTTTATTGTATAGTTCTATTTTAGAAATGTTCGAAATAGATTTTGTAATATATTTTCTTATTAAGGATAAAAGCAATTTTTAAGTTAAACAAAATTCCAAAATAAATGCCTGGGGTCGGAAATAAAACATGTGCAAACTTTACGCACATTTTGTAAAAAAGATTTTCGCATTTACGGTGTCACGTTTTATTTTACTGAAGACAACTTTTAACTAGCTACTGTAAATTGTAGAAACTTTTATAAGCAATCCCCTAAAATAACTCCTGAATCATAACTTTGCGAAAAAATTCCATGTGGTTTTAATGTATTTAATATACATTAAATAAGTTAAAATATAGCAAATTTACCCTAGTAGCCATAAAATCGACAGACATATTATAATTAATTCAAAAAATCAAGCTAAAAAATAAAAAAAATATTGCTAGACCACTTTTATTAAATTTGAGATTTCATTAGTATATCAGTCATTATTAAATATATATTAATGCAATTTATTTCTTCGATAGTTGATATTCAGAAATCATGCTTAATATTATTGCCTCAATTAAAATATAGTCAAAATGTCTGTTTTCCAACGCAGTACAACCACAAAAATAAGAATAAAATTCGAATATATGTGGTTCAGAGTAGCATAGAAAATGAACAAATAATTCTCTAAAACTTGAGCCAAATTTTTCCCTTCGCTGCACGAAATATATTAAAAATCTTCATGACTGAAATCTTTAAACGAAAATTAACACATTGGGAGCATAATTCATCAAAACGATTTTTAATATTATGCAAACATTAAGAGTTTATACCTGCATATTTCCTTAATAACTTTAATATATTATCTGGATCATAATTACTTAATTAAAATATGATTTAGATCAATAATAACCATTTTATCTTATTTTATACTTTTTTTTAAAAAAAAATATATAAATAGTTCTTTCGGGAGTATTATTAAATTTCCTTGCTTTTTGTAAGGACATTTTTAAAGAAGCTATTTATTTAAGAATTTTAATGAAACTTATAGCATTTACCTAAACGAAATTTAAGTTTAAAAAAATGACGTATTTCTATCTATTGAAAATCACAAATACAATACAAGAAAAAACACTTCTGTAGAAAATCGTTTTCAATCTCTCTAGATTTAATTGAAAATTTAATTAAATATTCAACTTTTATAAAGAAGTAAAATAACATTTTATTCTTCACAATGCAATGACAAATTTTTTTGTCTATTTACTGGCCGTTTCAACATATTTTTCAATGCTATTATTGAGTTTTAATCAAAATAATGTTGAAAAACTACCTTCTTCGAAAATAGTAAATTAAACTAGTATTTATGAAAAATGAAATTCAATATTAATTTAATTCTTAGCTAATGTATTAATAAACTGAGAAAGTATTGCATGCAATATTTTAACTTTTTATCATCTCATGGTTAAATAAACATTTTATTAAAAAGCCTAAACAGTATATTACGGTGTTTGTTTTAAATACATCGAATTAGCGTAAATAATTAAGTTGTGTAAAATAAAAAAATTGTATAATTGTTAAAAAAAGTTGTATAGTTGTTTAAGTTGTATAATTAAGTAGTTGTAAAATAAAAAGTTGTGTTTTAGAAAAGCATAGCTGAGCTAAGGTGACTTGTGTTTTAGTGTCCTAAACAATTTTAAAAGTTTTTTGTGTAAACTATGAATATGCATTTTTTTTATTTATATAATATTTTATTTAATTGATAATCAATGAAGACTAGTAAATGTAATAAAAGCAAATCAAACTCATCAGATTTTAAGCTAACTTGTTGTAAGTACTATAAATTAAATTTAGAAGCTCATACGTATGTAAAATTTGAATTTCCCCCCAAAAAATGTTTGAAAAGTATTTCATAATGTAATATTCCTGTAAAATGATTACAAAAAAGTATGATATATTTTTAATAGATGGGGGTATTGTAAAGAATGCCACAGTTTCTGAGAGATAAAGTTTCCTTACAAATTCAGCAAAGCCACAATTAGGCAGTAAATTACCGTACATAAATTTCTCACAAAAACCGTATTTCTTCCTTAAATTTAAGGCGTTATAGTTGTTGTTATATAACTATTTTCTTTTTAAAAAAAAACGTGGTATCCCTCTAAATTAACGCGAGAAGCGTAGTAAATTTAATTAAATGTTTTACTTAAAATATGTTAACGGAAATATAGATAAAAATAAGTGGAATGTTGCTGCTACCATAACACTAAGTACTTCAGTTTTAAAAATGCTACAGGACAAGAATGCATATGAAAGAAAGGGAGTCTGATCCGCATCAAATAAATATCATGTTTTAGCGGAAATTTGTTTTAAATTCTGAGCAAATATTTCCGTGCCTTCGGATTCTTCTGTGCCTTCGGATTGTAATGGTAATCCTCTTTATATATATTTTTTAAGTTTCCGATTTAGACGGGTTTCCAACAGTTTCTTGAGAGAGTTGCTTAAAGTGTAGCACTCTTCATAATTATACCTGTTATCATCAGTGCAATCCATATTGGTTTATCACACTGTTAAAAATGCAGGGCTTGATTTTCTCATAATTATAATTCTTATAGCTGCAATGTCTGTGTGGAGAAAAGTTTCACCATGTTTTTGGTATTCATTCGAAATATTACTCAGGTGCCTGTTTCTCAAAAAATGAAAACTAGTTCTGACTAATAATGAAATTGGTGAAAATTTAACCGAGCAGGCCGTTGCAGCTACAAGAAACCGTTTTTCTGGTGAAACCAAGTGCCGAATTTCCAACAGTTCATGAGTTAGAGGGTTGCGTAATTTTGTGTGAATATAGTTAATAATATCTGCATGGAAAATGTTGAATTATAATTTTGATTACGGAATGCCTTGATACTCATCTATTACCACACGAAATGTATTTAACTTAATCAGTAGTCAAGTGCATTTAAATTGCTCGGACTAAAGAATCAAGTAACGAAACCCCAATCTTACCTCAAACAGCAATTCCGACGTCATGGTAATGAGACAGACTGCTAAATCACCAATGGCTAAGTTGAGAATGAAGATGTTAACTCGGGATGACCTCTTTCGATATCGGGACAAAGACAAGACCAGGACTATGATTGTATTTCCTACCAAAGTTAGGAATATGATGACAGACAGAGTGGCAACTTGTTGGATCACTGCTCCGCTCCATTCGTTCTTTGGAAAGATGGTTGTATTCGAGTACGTGAAGTTGGACCAGTCGGTGGTGGTGTTACTGGCCTTGAGGACTGTTGGTATGAAGAAAAGCAGGCATAAGGAATGGTGGAGGTTCATGATGGTTTGCTACCTGAAATTAAGGAAATCAGAATCAGATTTTTTTTAGAATTCATGAACTATACAACTTTTTATTAAATTAGTTTCTAAATATTATATAATTCTGGTTGCTGGGTAAATTTGATGACTTAACCTAAGTTATCAAGCTTATGCAAGTGGTAGATTTAAAGAAAATTAGGTAGATTTTAAAAAAAATGTTGTTACGCTGTTGTTGAATGTCCTCGAAATGTTTGTGTGGAGTGATTTTTTTTTATCTATTTAATTTTCGTTATTAAAAAAACCTAACTCCTCCCCTAAAACATATTTTAAACAACATCTAATTTCTAGCATCTTGCGTTTTAAAAGTTAAAATGAGGTGAAGACAAAAAAACCCATTATGATCAACTAGCAAATCTATTTAAAATCCCATTTCCCCAACCATTCTCTATGGACAAATATAAGGTTCCCAGAAGAGTTCTAATGGAATCGCAATTATCCTATAATGCCTTGGCTAATGCTATAATGCCTTTCGGATAACCACCGGATTTCACCGTCGAACCTTAAATCAATGAATTGATGAGAATTGTATCTCTTTGGTTTAAAGCTTTGTGTACCAAACATAAAAACGCATTTTTCTTAACTGTATGAATTGTGTTAGCAATTGAAATTTAATGATAATTAATGCTAAACATTTAATATACTGTTTCGATTTTCAACTCTTTTGATTAATTATATTGATTAATTTCTTAAAACATGTGGAGTCAGTGATAATGAGTATCGGGTTCTATGCTCCTATGGGAGCTAAGGGACAATTAGAAGATAATGAAGCAAAGTCATTAAGTTTATTTTACACTGTAAACTTTAAATAAAACATTCAAAACGTCACTATCAAGAAGGTCTTACGTAAATGGAAACTTTGCATTTGGAAAGTTTCAGTTGTTTAATTTCCGTTTCTGAATTAATTTAAGCTTAAAACCTATACACGCCATAACATTTTAAACTTCAAACCAATGACTCTTATGGAAGAGAAAATTGCCCAAGTATGATTTTGTTTTTGTTATTAACATGAACTCTTATAAATTTGACAGCACTTCCAGTTGCCTACTTCAAGAATCTAAGCAAAGTTTGACCCTTTAACTACCAAAACGAGAAAAATTTGGTGGGCAAACGCACCATTAGAGGTTGAAGATAGTTCTGAGGTACGGTCGAATATTGAACAAACATGCAAATAATACAGGTCAGTTAATTTCGAGCTTTCTCTAATAGGCGTGTATGGTAGTTAAATGATTAAACGCAGCCAATATGCACTTTGAAATTTATATCCCCAGTCTAGTGACGAGGCTAAGACATATTGAAAATGAAAAATAGTGAATCGAAAGTATTTTTTTATATATTAGCATGATTTTCCCAAAGTATTCTTCTCCGAAGATCATCCCGCCAGTATCGATTTGTGGTCGTCACACCCTAGGGGAATGTCAGGGCACTGCATCGCACCTTGCGCAGAAAAGTGACCGATCTTCCAGGTTAACCCAATGGGACATCCGTCACTTTTCCGTAAACGGCGCTACATTATCGAAAACTACCCTTTCCATTTGACGCGTCCTTTCGATTTCTGGAGAGAGAGAGAAATAGTTCAATTGCTAAACCTAAAAACGACTCAAGTTTACAGGAATATTTCCGTACACGAGTTCGTTTTTACTTTCATATTGAAAGTAAGAAGGGTAGAGGAAACTTCCCCAATGGACTTGAACCCTTTTTAAAATGTAACGTTTCTGTTGTACTTCCTATATGAACATCCTCCTTCAGAGATTGAAGTATTTGGGGAATATAGCTTGAATCTAGAGAAGGTACTCTTATGCACGTTCTGAAACGCTGAACACTTTTGGATGGGAGATCGTGTAAGCTAGCCCAATATTGGAATGCTTCTTTTCTTTAAAGCGGACTTAAGTTTAAGGTATGGCAAAAAAGTGGGGATTTTTTGTTGTATATTTGAAAGTAAACGCAAACTGTTTTGTTTAGGTGAAATGTGTTTTCTTTTTAAAACAGCCTATATATGTTACGAGAGTTGGTTTTACGCGTTTATTTTACGTACGTTTTATTTTGAGAAACTAAACTACTGCAAATACAAAACTCGTGAAAAGATATATAGGTACAAATACTTACGTAATTGTAACTAATTGAATTTCAAAATGGGTGATGAAATATAAGCAATTATGCCACATATATAGTAACTTAATTATATTAATAATTAGGAAAAGTAATTATAATTAAAAGTGTTTCATGTGATGGTTATAGAATTAAAAATCTGAAAAGCTTTTCAAAGAACATCAATTGTTTTAATTGTATTAACAATGATAATTGCGTTTCAAATCATTTTTAAATTTTAAAGCGTGCCTACGGAATTTTTTGCAAAAATAATGCGTTAAACAATCTTTATCTGCTTTTTTTGACAGGGACATAAATATGAGATGTCAAAATGTCATTGTACCCTTTCTTTAATGCATTTAAAAAAAATGATGTATTTCCTTATCTTAAATTCAGATATTTATCACCTAAATCAATCGGTTTTACATTTTTCTTAAACTTACATTTCTTTCACTTTCTATGCGCACAGATGTCGTGCTGAAATTGCAGAATTTTATTTGAAATATTGCTTTTGCAGGAGACTCGAATAACATTGAGGCCAAATCAGATTCCGTTTTATATTCGCCCTCTCAAACCGAACCTGAAGCTTGATATTGAACTGTTGTTGAGATTTCGTTCGGAAAACCCTATTTTTAAACACGGCTTTTAACTCCTTTGAAATTTTGTGGCTTCGGGTTTTTAAAAAAATACGAAATATCCGGACGGAATAATAAAACTGCACTTGCAATTCGCGTCATTTTGTCCGTGAGGAGTATCTGAATACTTTGTATGCTTGTAAGTTAGTCGAAAAAAGGCAGTTGTCAGTGCTATAATTTTGAACACAAGCCTTTTTTCTACTGGAGAATGTATGAGCAAAATACGACGGATCTTTCATGTTAACCCAATGGAATATTCGTTCATTTCCACGCACTGTGCTATACAGGGTTATAGGTTCTAGTTACAGCATATTTAATTATTCTTTTGGGCAATTAATTGTATTTATTTTTGCTTTTAATTAAATTAATAGTATAGGGGATATAGGGGATATAAATTTCGTTAATAAAATAAAATACTGAAAGTTAAAAATAAGTTTTTCTGCATCTTCGAGATATAAACCAAGTTTTTAGAATCAAGTGCCAGATTTAAAAAAAAAATTAAACTTTATTTCGGTGCAAAACGTTTTGCTCTAAATTTGAATATTATTCAAATAATTTTACTAAAACAAAGTTCTGGCTTTTAATAAAAGTTTTCAACTATAAAAATCAATACATTATTAGCGATTTAATTTTACTATACAAAATAGTCACGTCTTTCTCTAAATTTTAAAAAGTACGAGTGAAGCGTTTTGCCATACTTGTTTTTGTTACTATTTTATTAAAACACAATTTGTTTGAAAATACGTAATTTTTATGACAAGACAACAGAATAAATAAATAGTTTTGAAAATATAAAAAGGCTACACTAAAATTATATCGTACATTGCCTAGGAACATGAATTTAAAGTTTGGGAATTTTTATTGATATTTTATTAATAAATATTTACACAGCAATGAAAGTTTTACTTAAATGAGCAGACAGAGAATCCCAAAAAAGTATAAAATATTTATAACTTGGATAATAATAAAATAAATAAAAATAGCTGGTATATTTACATATGGTGGTTTAAAAAAATTCCGTATAATTTGATATAATAGAAACACGGCTTTCGTATTTTAAAAGACTTTAACTTAAGCTCAATGAAATTGGAATTTATTTGTTGCAGATTTAAAGGATTACACTTCACATTTACGGCTTCTTCAAAGTAATAGGACTTTCTTCTGAAACTAAACCAATAATAAGTTTAGATATTTACGTAGCAGTATTTTTCGAAACCAATAAGTCTTTTAGATTATTTGTCGTAAATTCATCTTTTGCAAGTTTTTTCTTTATTTTTGTTGATTGTAAAGTATTCTTTAAATTGTTAAGTATATTTTCAAGTAAAACTTTTTTCACTTTTTATGCTTCAAATAAATCTTTAAACTTTATATTTTTAACGAAGCAAAATTTATAGTGTTAATATTTTTTAGTATACATCAACTATTCATTTTGACAATTTATACAAAATTCAATATTAATTCTTTGCATTCAAAGCATTCAATTGGTCTATAATATCGTATAATCGATATCATCATTTTGCTAGGACAATGGGTAGATATCGGAAAGTTGCAATATTTCATAATGAGCCGATGTAAATAGTGAGAATTTACAATTTTTGAATGAAAGCTTATATTTATTATATTTCACATTATTAGCTAGTTAGGCTTGACAATTTTCTGATTTTTTCGGAAATCTGCATTCTAAGTAAATGTTTGTTCTGTTTAGAAAGTTAAAAGTGTATATCTCCATTTTCAAACTTAACACTAGTTCACTTGCATATTTTGTTTATTTATAAAATTATAGGTTTAAGATAAATATAGATTTTTCAGTTTTACATCCAAAAATGCAGAAATGGAAATAAATATATTTTTGGTAATGAGGTTTAACTGTGAGGTAGTTAATCACTTTGAAAACTTAGAAATATATGAATAATATGCGTTCATGGCATAAAATATTTGCTATAGCTAGAAATTAAAAAAATTGAATGTGGTATTTTCAACTTTTCACTTTACACAAACTAACATATCCAAAACGAAAATATGTGCTGTTGTTCAGAGACTTCAATTCAAACTTTTCACAACATTTTAAATTTAGACACCCCTGAGCTGTCAACAACCTCATCTCTATCAACATGATGTTTATCCCCTTCCTGTAAACAGAAAGTTTCTAAAAGCTTAAAACTTCCTCCAGGCTTTAACCAAAGGATTCCCTCACCCAAAATCTCATATGCGAAATTTCATTTATATCCCTCAGTATGGTGGTTCTAAGAAGAGGCTTAAATATTGCCACTTACTAGAGGTGTAATATTTCTGCTCTTTTTAAATAAAAGTTGGTATGTCCCTGTTTTTTTAATGAAAAAATTTCTTTAACTTGCTCTTTTATACAAAAGTCGCTTAATGTGGGAAAGAACTCAAATAACTCAAACACAAATAAGATGCTTATCGACCATTTAAATAACGAAAATAACATGAAATATAATTTTGTTAGTGTATTTAATCAGTTTTATCATTTAAAAGTTATATAATTGAAATTCGAGATTAGTTTATGACAAAATTATTTTAAAATTTAAGTGTGTTATAAGAATGGTAGGCACAATAAATAAAAGTGTGATATACACTTTTAAAGTAAATAAAGAAAGAATAGGTTTTTTTGAGGAAAAAAGAACACTTATCTTATTCGTTTTAAAGAACCTATTCAGAAATATAAGGCGTTAATTTATTTCACATCTCTACTTCTTACCCACATTTGCTAAATCTTTCAGTTTGCCGGAGGTCACAACGCATTAAGTAACGCGGTCTATGCCCGAAAAATGTGTTTACGAACTGTGATTCCTGACAGATTTAGAACCTAACTAAGAAGTTGACAGGTTGACCCTTTAGAAAGGTAATTGTCGTTTTTATACAAAGTTAAGAGTCACTGGATTATAAATAATATGGCTTTAACTATAATATTTAATTTATTCATATTACGAATGTATGTATTCCGACATTAAACATCATCAGTTACTTTTTCAACTATGCGTGTTTATTTATTTTAGTATTTTTTTTTTTTTTTAATTTACAAGCATTAACAAACATTTCATTATGTAGATATTTTTTTTTATAACTGGTAGGATTATTATTGTAAAAATGTAGTTTAGGGAGTGGTGTGCAAAAATGTTTTTTTTTTCATTTCTTTCGAATGATGAAGTTTCGAATGATGCATAGAAAAGAAATTAAACTACACTTTTGATCTGTAAATGAATTTGTGTATAAAAACTAAAACTTTAATTCCTTAATTGGGCCATAAAGAATTATGGCATAACAACTTCACTAAATATTCTTATATTTTGATACGGGTTTAGGCATTACAATTTTCAAGTATAAATATTGTCGTATACATTCTTAAATGATAAAAACGTGTAAATTAAAAGGCGAAGGCAATATTTTAAATTTTAAAATACATTCGTTAAAATTTTGTGAAAAGAGGTTTTGCTTGGAAGATAAATCTCGGTAAAATAAGATTCAAAACTAAAGACATAAAATTCTGGATGAATGGATTCCCATGTAAAGAGAGACCTTACAAAACTCTTGCTTTCAAATATTTATTTCAAAATGAGTGTAAATTCTGAAAGAAGCCTGAAAAGATAGATTTTTAGGGTGCTTTTGAAGAGTTTGGTATACTGAAAATACATATTATATAAATGAAATATATATATTTAAAATAATGAAATAAATGTCCCGACAAATTTAAAATGTAAATATATTATTTTACTGTTATTTAAACTTAAATTTTCAAGAATAACTTCAGCAAAATAAGTTTTTGTACAAAATTCAATCTAATCAATTACCACAATAACAAAACCACTGATAAATACTTTGAAAATAGAATCCCCCCCCCCCCTAAATTAACACAATTTATTTTTAAAATAGAGTAAATAAAGTTTAGTTAAGTTTTAAGTTTTATTTAAAAAGTATCCAAATGCGAATAAAAAAATTAATTTAACACATAATTGTATTTGTCACGTTTAACTGACGTCCCAAGCTTATTCAAATTGATTATATTTTGTTAATCATGTGTTAAACGTAATTTTTTTTTATATTTAAAGTATTTCAATTAAATTTGGTGTTGTAGAGATTAGTTTATAAACACAGGTAATTAAGTTTAGATAATAGGAAATTTTAAAATAACTAAAATATTTCTTAGTTTTTTTTTCTGAAAATCCAAGATTTAAAAAAACGAAGTAAATCTAATTTGCTTTAATGTTACATGCTTTTATGAGCGTAGGTAGTTTAATATCACAAAAGAAAGAACATAATCCTGTAATTATGTGTCATAACTTTTAAAAAGTGACTCCCACTTAAAAAAATAGAAAATAAATACTTTTAACGCTAATTTAGGATTACATACAACTAAGACAGATAAGTAAGGTAAACAAATTATTAAATTATACCCAATTTAGTACTATTCTTTACATTAAAATTTCAAAATTTTTATTTGATTAACTGTTTTAAATTAGTTTCAGGTATAACAGTTAAACATACACGATAATTTTAACCACAAAAATGTTTCAAACTATCCAAAAACTTACTTAAAATATTATTTCCATCCTTTTTCAAGGATAACAAGTTTTTGTAAAAAATAAAGTTAAGAGATAATCATATAAAACTTACTCGAACAATCTTTCATTTTTATTTAAAAACCCTTCCTAGACATCCCCTAGAACAACCCCATAGAAATTGTCGACATTTATATAAAATATAGAAGATAAATAAACCCCTTGGTTCCTTGAAGATGGCTATTATCCAACCTAACCACATTCTTCAAGGTGAAATAACAAACTTTCGCCTCGATGGAAGGTGTTAGCGAGACAAAAACCTTTTTCGTCTGAGCCACAAAAGCTCGAAAATGAAATCCAAATACTCATTGTTAGGGCGGAGAAGCTAGCTGCATCAAATCAAAGAAAATAAGTTCGCATCGTGCCTGCTACTGTGCTTGTTAGATTGCGGGAAAACCGTGAAGTTGTTAGATAGTTTATTTTGGGGGAAAAGGGTTGAATTAAGTTTGTGGTATT
Source organism: Hylyphantes graminicola (assembly GCA_023701765.1). Lineage (NCBI taxonomy): Eukaryota > Metazoa > Arthropoda > Arachnida > Araneae > Linyphiidae > Hylyphantes > Hylyphantes graminicola. Next base: position 38,433,173 of record CM043123.1, read on the forward strand.
TTTTAACCAAAAGTATTTTATTAGTTGCTCATTTTCATACATTGAAATATTTAAAATAGTTCTCCAATAAATAGTAGTAAAATTTTATTTTTAAATTCAAATGTGCATTCTCTATTCAAATAAGAGTTTCATAGTCTAAATACAATAAAAAAATATATTTCAATAAAATAAACAAATAAAAGTATTTCCATAAAGTAAATAAAATTATTTCAATAATATAAACAAGTAAAATTATTTCAATAAAATAAACAAATAAAAATATTTCAATAAAAGAAACAGATAAAAAATATTTATTAAAATAACCAAATAAAAATATTTTAATAGAAGAAACAGATAAAAATATTTCAATACAATAAAAAAGGAATTTAAGATTGACTATTTTTAATTTATTCCAAATTCCATAAATATGTACCACAATTTTTAAATAATAATTATATTTAGTCCATAATAAACATTTCTAATATTTAAGTGCATATTTTGCAATTATTTATAGCTATCCACGATATAAAATTAAGCAGTTAAAAAGAGAGAAATTGTTAGTATGTATGTGCTAATGTAGTATTTTAACTTTAATTAAAAATTAATATATTTACTATTAAATATTAATTATGTTTATTAATATAATAAAGTAATAAATATATTTAAATATATATTAGTTCTACTTATCTACTTTATTGCGTAACTTGTTAAAACTTTTGTTAAAACTTTCAAGTTAACGTTCCATATCATGTAATATTTTGACACGGTCTTATTATAAAATATTTTAAATGAAAGTTTTTCAAAATGTAATTGTATATAATGTTTTTAACATCGCAGAATAATAGTTCTACTTTTTAGTTTTATAAAACGTTTGAAACATAAACTGTAATTCATGAGAAAATTCACGGTCCCCTTAAAAGAAACTTACGTCTCTTAGCCAAAAAACGACATGGAAAAAAATGACATTCTTGACTTCTGCAAATAAGGACTTTTGTGGAAAAAGAGAATATAGAAAGTCTTTATCGGAAAAGAAATTACTGACGATATCTTTTTCCGTATTCAAATTTCCTAAGTGAACGTTTTAGCGTTAGATAGATCTCTTTTTAAGTATTTGTGGAGTAAAATATTAATCTTCAATAAGAAAATGAAACCTGGAAAATTTAAACAAAATACCATTAACATATTTAAAAATTTTAAATATTTTTTTCAATTGATGTAAGCATTACACATAGCGTATATGCATTTAAAAACTACTTTTTGGCCACTTTACTTTCGTTATATAATGTAATTCCCACTTTATAAAAGTGCAACATTTTAAAATGTTTGAAAGGCATTTTCTAGCCCTCTGTTACGTAATATATTTTTTTCAGTAAATAAAATCTTATTTTATGATACACTAAAATAGCTCAATTATCCCCAAAATAGTAAAATCACAACTTAAGAAGTATGAAAAAGACATTTGATAAAAATTCAGATAATGTTTTCTATTGTTATACAAATATATTTTCAAGAAAATGATAAAACCACGTACCGATTTCACGATGTAAATTTATATTTTTTCCATTTTGCGTATTGTTTCATAGTTTTTTTCTTTGATAAAACTTATCTGTAAATTATCGTACTTATATTTTTCCTTTGGTTTGAAAGAAACGGTAAACGTTAATTTCAACTGAAAGATTATATTACTAATCTCCAAACACATGAACTTTATATAGAACTCAATGTTGAAACATTCTTTATAGATTTTACTTTTCTAAACTTTAAAACATTATTTTACAAATTTTTCATACAATTTAAAAAAAAAAAACTTTCAATTCAAGGATTATTTTCAAATGTAAAACTTTTTTCAAAGTTTTTCAGTAAAAGTTGTAAATTAAAAAAAATGGGTATTTTTAATTATCATTTAAAGGTACAATTTCAAAACTATTTTTAAGCTTCAATAGAAGAAACAAAAAGCTAAGAAGTATTTCTCCTCATGGGAAAATCATTTATTTCGTTCTTCTTTACACTTTCTTTGATAGCGTCATTACTGCCTGAAGAGAAAAGATGAAAAGTTATAAAAAGTAACTGAAGGTTTTGAAAGTGTGATAGATATTTTATAAAAGTGTCATATTTTCTCATTTGCATTTTTTGAGGAAATATGTATTTGGATAGAACATGGTTTTAATTTTTATTAGGGTTTAAATATTTATTCAGATGAAGAAAATTTATTAGTGTTTGATTCCTCTCCTTACAAAAAAAAAATATTATTGTTCAGTTAGGGTAGTTATAAAAATTTGGAAAATGTTTTCAAAAGATTAAACCGTAATATTAAGATCCATTTCAGTTTGCATTAAGGATTGTGTTGATTTTAAGTTGTTAGAAAACCTCACGAAATTATTTTCCTTACAAATAATTAATATAGTATTTTATTCAATTAAAATCTAGAAATAATAAATCTTTTATAAAAATGGAAACTGTACTTTTAAGAACAAACGGTTATCGCTAAGAACAACGTATTATCATTATAATTTTTCATTTCAAGCAAAAAAAAAAATATTTAACTAAATAGCATTCAGTAATTACAAAATACAAATATTTTTGTTTTTTTTTAATTACAAAACTAGTTTTTATATTTTATGTCAAATAATTTAATTCTATAAAAATAATTTATTTTTTACATGAATTAATACCCTGGATTTTTTTTAAACTAATCTACAAAACACAACTTTATGAACAACAAAATGGACTTTGCAGTGCCAATTTTACACTGATATTTCGGTAAAAAAGGATCAGTGTCGCAAAGGTAAATAACATTGTATTATATACTTCATTTCACGCTGCATTGATTTCCCATTTAGTTGTATCATCGGGACAATGAGTAGTGTTTCCACCATGTAGCTTTCTGTACTCAGAATCAGGAGAAAAACATCTACCAGGAGTATTCTGTTAATTAACATTTAGTATCGAGATGCAACTAATATTATTATTTATTTGGTAAAGTTGTCAATTATTCTTATCTATTAATTGTAAGTTTTTGAAAATCATTAACTATTTCAAACCTAGAATACGTGTACTTGTACATTGTAAAAAAACGGCTTGAAAACAGAATATTTCTCTTATTTTCGTATGGAAAACTTGCTTTTCAAGAAATTTACTGTAACATCTAGATTTGTCCAAAGACACATTTTATCTGCAACAGTTGATATAAATTGCTTTGCTCTGTATTATTACTGATATTCTGGTAACTGAACTGCCAGAAATTTAATGCTAAATAACAGGATCAATTACAGTGTACTTAAGTTATGTTAATAATTCAATTGACAGATTTCCAGGCATATCTTTACTTAAAATGTTCTAATAATGAAATTAACGGAAGAAACCTTTTTTTTTTATCAATGTTGAAGTAATTAAAGGGTCCAGTTACAAATTTCGGTGAGGTTATTTTAAAAGAGGGATGAAGCCCAACTAGCCCCTCCCATGCATCTTCTACTGTCAAAGTGTTTTCCAGTGAATATGCAATGGATAATCATTAATCAATCTGTTTCACTCCAAAGGTACAAGACCGAATTTTCTTATGAGCAAATGTTTGATTAAACCAGTGGTTCCCAACCTGGGGGCGGTCACCCCCAAGTGGGCGATTTGTGTTATCAAGGGGGCAATAAATAGTTTGGGGGCGATAGGGGGAGATGAGTGTTCAAAGGGGGAAAATTAAAATATACTGTACTACTATACTGTATAGTTCCGTAAAACCATTCTAATTTTTTTTATCACAGTTGAAAGTTTCAAACTGACATTCTTACAAGATTTGAAGATTTGACCAAGTTAGAAATTCCTGATTCTATTGTCGATCCATTCCCTCTTGAATATGTGGGTTGTGGATAACCTTGATAACTCTTTGCAGACAGATTTCGTAGATCTGAAGTATGACAGTGAGGCGAAACTCATTCCAAGCAGAGAGGTTATGAGTTAGCCTGCGTGAAACTTATTTACACTGATCCTTAACTGTTGTAGAAAGATGTACTACATCTCATCTCGTTCCGTCAATATATTTAGTTAAAAAAAGGGTTAGTTCTGTTATCCAGCTCCTCACCAAACAGAGAAATCAATTGGATATTTGCCTCAAAGACTTGCGTATGAGCTTGAAAAAATAATAATTGATATAAAAAATGAATAAAAAAGCTCTTTTATTGTCAACTCTCTTAAATTTTCCAGGATTGAGTTTAAAGATCTTAGTTAATTACTTCACTTCCATTCGTTGAAAAAAAAACTAAATTAAAATAGAAAAAAAATAAACATTTTTTTTTCGATTTTATTTAAGAGTAACCGGATAAAGCTGCTTTGGTTGTTTTTATAAATGGTAGTAAGTGTTTGAAATTACAAAATTGCTCTATTACACTTTAACTCAAATTATAATTGGACAAATTATAAAAATTAAAGGGGGGGATATGTGTTAGGCAACTTAAAGAAGGGGGCGATGTTACAGAAAAGGTTGGGAACCACTGGATTAAACTCTTCCAAATTTTAAGGATTCCTCTTAAGCATGTACTTCTTAAGCATGCATCAGGAAGACATGCTTGAAGGATCTAGTTTTAAAATTCACATTTTCTTAAGCATAACTAAGATATAGGGTTTGATCTGATCATTGACGACTTCATCCAATTGAATTTGCGAATATAAAAAGCCAATGAACTGAATGGAACTACAATTTAGTTATCCCTTGGCAAATAGTTAATTTTTTCAACTAAACTCTTCAAATTAAATATTAACACATAAGTTGTTGTTTTTCCTTCAATAATCTTCATCTCATTGCAGATCGAATTTATCGAAATTGCTGGACGTCAAATAAAATAAATATTCAAACTAATCAAATGCCACACCTAAAAAAACTTTCATCATTTAAGATAAAAAAAATTATATTTTACGATAAGTTCGTTTTGGAGCATTTAGGGAAGAACAAGAGTTCTCATAGGAGTCTAGAACATGCCCAGAGGGCCTTAAAGATCTACGGAGAAAATAAATTTTGAGCCTAAACCTCTTGGATTTTCTTAGGGAAAAAAGAAAAAAACTAATCGTACCGATATTTCTTTTACTTCCCAAAGTCCGTATAGTTACTGTAAATAGCTGTCTCGTGTTCAATCTATTTGCAATTTCCTGAATTATTTATTTTTACTTATGTTTACATCGTCTTGGTGTTAGCACCAAAAGAAATTTGATTATTAAAAAGTATGGAAAAATATGTTTAATCTTTGCAAACATGGCAGCATTTATATCAGACGCAAATATATATGTAGATATTGGTGTAGTTTACTTAAAAAAGAATCACATTTTTGCCAGCGAAAAAAAGCGAAGTAAAAAAAATCAAAAACTGTTCGAATTGCCAGTTTAGTTGTCACGATCTCACACACAAAAAAAGTGTTTTCCATTAAGACTAGAACTTTATCTACTTTAAAAAAAAAAACATTTTAAAATTGAAATGTCTATAAAATATCTAAAATAAACTAAAAAAATATAATGCAATGGGACAGTTAGAAAATAGTTTTTTTTAAGAAATATAATTTAAACCCTTTCAATTTTGTTCCAACTTTAATAACTGGGTATATTTTCGAAATATATTTTTAATTTTTACTTCTGTTATTACCAACATTGAGAATACAAAGAAATTACGCTCTATTTCCTTCCTGATATGGTTTAGTGTTCAAAGTGATGTGGTTAACAAAATATTATTATACATAAAACATTATTTGCTATCCACCGCAAATAATCCTCAGTAAATACATATTTTTACCTCTTTTAAGTTAGTATTGGAGTAAAGAAAAATATAAGAACCATTTCTTTATTTTAAAAAATTCTTTGAATGAATTATATTCAAGTCCACTTTAAAGAATAGAAGCTGGAAATGGACACTTACTAGCTCAAATTTAATTAAACAAAGACATAATTGCCCTTTTTTGCAAATTTCAAGGTAATTTGCGTTTCAGAATGAGAGGAAAGAGAGTCAGTACTAAATAATACAATTAAATAATAAATAAGCTTTCAAAAACAAAAATATATAATTACATTTAACTAAACATACTACATTTAACTAATAAATGTCCAATAAATATTTATTTGAACTTATTGTGGGCTTTTCAACATAGAAATGAATAAAAGGGAAAAAAGAATGTGGGTACTTGAAATAAGGTATATATGAAACTGATTGTAAATTATGAATACTTATATTAGAAATAATGCGTAAAATAATAAAAACTAATGTTACTTAAATAAAACAAATAAAACCACAATTTACTTTTATAAAAAATTAACTAAATTACACCTAAAAAGATGTAGAATTGCCCTTATATATTCAATACTTTCATTTAAAAACCATTAAAACCATCATTTCCGTATGAAAACGTTAATTTAAAGTTCTTTTTTTTTAATTCGTTTTCTATGAAACTTATTTGCCAAACATAAATTCGTAATAACAATGGCAATTATTACTTACATAATCTTAAGCATAAAGCTCATTTTCGTGTGGTAAATTTTCTTGCAAACAGTCGGTAATATTATGAGTTAAAAAAAACAATTGTGTATAAAGTTTTAATTTTTTTATTAAATAAAGTGGCTTATACCTTTCTGGTGTCGCCCCGGTGGCGCAATAGTTAGGTTGCTAGCCTTTGGAGCTGCTGAGGTCGGGCTCGAATCCCGGTCAGGCATGGAAGTTTGTGACCGTCAATAAATGTTGTTATTTGTATATGTGTTTGTGTTGTCCTTTCTTTGTGTGTCTCTTGTGCTTGTAAAAACTTTTTCTGTGTCTGTCCCACTTTAACCCCAACCCCTCATTTAATGCGTTAATTTTTTATTTGAAACAAAATTTCAAGTTTTATGTTAAAATATTGGTATACAATCAAAATAGCTAAATAAGTACGATAAGAATCTGTGAAATTCCTCGGCCTTCTTTTTCTATTCTGATGTAACTTATAATGTTTTTTTAAACAGTGAATATAAAAAAAATATTGTTTGATCTAATAATAATACAGAGTAATGAAGTTTATTTTAAAAAACCATTTTAAAAAATCCATATTTTTCCTGTCAAAAAGTAAAAGTATTTTGAAAGTTGATTTTATACAGATAGCCCCAAAAGAATTCCTTTAAGCCTATGGAAATTTGAATTCCGCGCATACTTGTAAAAAAGTTTGCCAGCTTATAAAAAATAAGATATTTTTCAGATGAAGTAAGATTTTATATCAAACAATTTAATTGGAAAATTCATCTTTATTGGTTAATAATTTTATTATAAAGATTGTAGTTGAAAGTTTATTTTATGTATTATTCCCTTTAATGAATAAGCTAATGAAATTATATAACTAAAAAATAAACTTTTATTATGTTTCCGAAATATATAAAAATATATTTCGAACATATATTATATATTTTATTATATTTTCGGAATTATGAATGCAGAAATCCAGAATAATCACGCACAAATCTATTTTACTTAAAGCTATTTAAAAATCAAGGTATTTTCATAAAGTTTAAATATTCTATTCCGATAATTTTGCATTACTACTCTTTTAATCCAAGAATTTCCATAAATCATTTCCTAATGGTTTGTAATTATCTGTCAAATACTTTCTCGAAGTATGTGTCGAAGTGTGACATCAAAATGAAAATAGTAATGAGTGCTGTCAAGTGCGCTTTAAACTATTACTGAACTTGGCAAGTTGAATTGTGAAGCGAACAATGGCTTTAGAAAGTTTTAGTTACAATAAACTTGAAGTCATATAATAAGCTGCCGGATAAAACTAAAACATCACTTTGTAACTATTTTATCCTGCAGAATCATTCAAAATCATAATTTAACATGGAATATTAGTATTTCAGGGTAATCCTTAGTATAATAAATAATTTTATTTGAGCAATAAAGTGCATGTAGTCATTAACGACCCAGAAAGATAAATTATCGTATATTTATACTCTTTATTATCCTCATAAAGTTCTAATTTCTTATATTGTTTACTAGAGATATGCAAATTTGTGTTCAACGCAAATGTACCAGCATATACTCTTAAGATGTTATGTTGGAAAGCGAGAGAACCAAACCCATAAACTTCCCAAACCACTTAATAAAATTCATAAAATCGCTCTTAAAAAATACTGACATTATTACCCATCCTTTTCAATGCTAAAAATATACATCACTTTATGCAAAAAAACACGTCAGAGGAAAATTACTTTTGAGTTTCGGGGTGCTGAAATATACAAAATGTTACGATCAATTTATTTATCCAAGATTTAAGATAATCCAGACTACTTTTTGCGACACTTAGTAAATTAATCATTTTTCCTTAAATGGAATATAATGGTAAGGAAATCCTAAGGTGATTCTCCTAAAAAATTATTTATGTACATGCGCCACTTTTTCACGTACAGTGAAGTAGGCCTCGTAAAATTCAAACATCCTTAAAATATGTCTCAAGGACTTTAAATTCGACTTTATTCCGAGAATATTTACATCCAAGTATATTTTTTAAGGGGGTCCAGTACCCAAAAATCATGTAAAAATGCAATTTTTTTATTATTTTTTTAAAAATATTATTTGAACATTTCTTAACATTTTGCAAAAAACCGCTTCAAATTTTATGCATTAGCTTTTGAGTTATTAATTTTTGAATGAGACTCACTCTCCAAGTATCCTATTACGAATCTATACTTTAAACGCTCGTATCTCTGTTCGTGTTTTTAAAATTTTAGGATAGTGAAAAACACTACTCCTCTTTTAATATTATACATAAAAAGTTTCTGTAAATTTCTATAGCATCCTTTAAAGTATAATGAACAAAACTATGCATTAAAACTCTTCATTTATGTTGTCAGTAATTTTTAAAAAATTTCAAAGTTTAAATTTTACGTTTTTAGTTAATTTTTTTGATAAAATATCGAAAATTATTTCTTAAAACAAAGTTGAATCTTGATTAAAACTTGGATGCATAGTTTTGATAAGATATTAATGGGGAACTCATATAAAAAATTTGGTAAAAAAGGTCGAAAAATTAGGGAGGAGTAGGGATTTTAAAATTGTAAAAAAATTGAACAAAAAATTAATTTTATAAAAATATTGAGTCATTTTTAATTTTTTTTTGCTAATAGGTTTTATTAATGCATGATGCACCAGTGTATAAAATCTGAGTAGTATAACTTCATAAATAAAAAAAAGTTGGGGAAGGTACCGGACCCCCTTAAATATAACCTCATATCGCAGCATGAGTGAAACAATAACATAACCTATAAATATAGCTAAAATTTGACCAATATGAGATTGACATGCAACTGGCTGAAAATCGAAGGTCAACCAGAGAACCGTCTGAGAAAAAAATTATTGAGATGTTTCTCTCAATTTCAAACAAGAGGAGAATATATCAATAACCTTGTTTATTTTATTTAAATTACACCTGGATAGACATAAGTAAAAGTAAACACAGATAAATAATTAACACTAAGCCTTGCATATATATTTCAGGAACAAATGAAAATTTAATCAAAAGATATAACTTATTGTTAGTGTCAACACTTGCTCGCAGAAAAAATGGGATTTCATCTGAATCTAGTAAAACGATTAAACTCAGATGACCAGTCACCTTTATCAAGAATGCATTACTTAACAAACTAAATAATTTCCTTTTTTAAAACGAGATGTTTACTTTATTCAACTTTTTGAAAAGTTTCTGTAAGGATATTTATGCTAAAGTTTAATCTAAAATGATTTTCTTTTGTGGCATAAATACAAAAAATAAAATTTTGTCTTCCAACAAATGAATCTTCGGGTTAACTAAAGAATTGTGGCCGGACATTTTACGCCAAACCTGGGAACCCCGACTTATTGGTATTATGACTTTAACTTGTAATGAAATAAGCAATGGGAAAGTTTCTTATCGTGTCACATTCTCCATACTGCGCTGTCATTGGTTGTCTCGGCACGCGCCGGAGTTTGTGGCCTTTCGACCTGGCGATATTTTTGAAAAGACGCCAAATCCGGCCACGATTCTTTAGTTTAACCGAATCTTCAATACTACATTTATTGTGTGTCTTCAATCCTACCTAAATTGTTGAACTGATCCAAAATTCTACCACTTATAAATAGAAATTATGTAAAAATTAATAAATAATAAATAATAAATAATAAATAATAAATAATAAATAATAAATAATAAATAATAAATAATAAATAATAAATAATAAATAATAAATAATAAATAATAAATAATAATTTATTGATGCAATGAAAAAGTTTTACAAAATAAAAAAGCACCTTGATGGGCAGCTAAGGCCCTTACAGAGGTATGAAAATGTACTAAAACAAAACAAAAATTGCATTAGAAAAATATTTTTCGGGGAATATCCATCTTAAGTCTGATGTTTTGGACATATTTTATGACGTTAATGAAACTCTTTTGTAGCCGGGTGAAATTAACTAATATAAATGACATTCTAGACTTGTAAATAAGCTTCAACCTCTTATAATTAAACATTGGGCTAAAATCTCTTGACAAAAGCTGTTTCGTTATGTAATTAATATAAAACCACTTTCAAAGGAGCAACAGTCATAATATTCTAACAAGTTGCATTTATTTTTTAGTATCAATAATACCTGATACTACTGAAATGTGCATTCATACTAATTAACAAAAACTCTTTAGTGTGATAAATATAAAAATTAACTTCCTTTGCTTGCCAGGAATTTATAATATCATCAAGTTTTGTTTGTTAATATTTTTTTTAAATAAATTTGTAAAGATAACTTTTTTTGAGAAGTTTGTGGGTGTCTATATCCTATATTTTAAAAATAAACAAAAATCCTAAGGCTGGTATAAAAAGTTCATAGTTCTAACGTTAGTTCTAACATCGTCTAAATACAAATCACTGTAGACGCCTTACATAAACACCTATAGAGAATTGGCAAAATAACGTTTTTATTAAAATTTCTCAATTTTTTTTTCAGCTTTTGAGATTTAACCAACAATTATACATCAGTTCTGATACACAAATGATATTAATTATTCGTTTAAGTAGTTTAGTTAAAATTTACTTGAAAGATATGTTAGTTTAAAAAATTGACAGATTATTGCATATGAAAATAACAGCTATGCTTTAGTAAATCAGATCCTTTCTACTTTTTAACTACTTACTTTTCTTTACAAGACTTTTTAATTTTGGCCGAAGGCTATCATTCTTAAGAACAGATAATCTTCAATGGAACTAGACCATTAATTACCATTTTACTGATCTTTGAATGAAATTTCTTTTGCAGCTCACCGCAACCTAAAATACTTTTAGAATAATTTTAAATGGCAGGACCGCTGTTCAAGTTTATATTTCTACGGATTACTAAAACAAAATTTTAAAGACATCCAAACCAAGTGTCTGGAATGTATTGAAAATAAATATATTATTTCTTTGGGGTACAACAAACATAAATATTGTTTTGCCAGGTCCATGCTTTTAGTCATGGAACTGCATACGTTTTAAAACTGAATTTCCAATAATGAGCCTCTCAGAAACTTCGGAAATGTAGTTTTGTTTCGTAAAAAAATATGTACATCAGTATTCAGTAGTATTCAATGAAATCTGAATTTTTGTTTTAATAATAACAATTTAAATGTATACAATTCGAAAAATACTTGCTAGGAAATATCCATTTTGAGTCTCATGTTTTGGACAACTTCTCTGGCATCTTTGAAACTCTTTGTCGTGTGTAAAATTAACTTCCGACATTTATGAGTGATATTCGAGACTAGCTGCATTATACGACGGTGTGGGACGGTTTATGTCAGGTTAAAATATATTTACAAAAGTTGCTTTGTTATGCAATTAATTTATTGTGCATGTGTGTGCATTCTCTTGTTCAATTTTTAAATGTAAAAAAATATATTTAGGGTGATATAAAAAAGCATATATCTATCTTCAATGGTTGTTTAAAATAGGAATAGCCTTGAAGTCCCTGCAGAAACACTTTTTAAAGTATTGGCGAAAGCAGGTTTAGTTTCATCGATTAATCCGACAATTATGATTGAAATTAATGCTAAATAGTTAGATCATAGAGAGGTTAAAAAAGATCTTAATATTCCGCTTGAACTACTCAAATTAAATTTCACGGAAAAGATCCCATTAGTTTCTCATATTGAAGGATTCATTTATGGGGAAATGAACATTTATACTCGAATAAATCTAATCGTTCTACCCAATTTCTGCGAATTTACAATTTAGATTCTTTTATATCTAGAAACTTTTTTTACTTACTTTCAATTTTTATCTTTCTAAGAACTGATTATAAATGATGGAACTAGACTTTTTTTTTTACAATTTCACAGATATTTAAAATATACATTCTTATGCTGACCCATGGCATTATAAAAAACTTTTAAAATTGCTTAAAAAGCCATGAAAGCTGTAACAGTTTATACTTTTACGGAATACGAAAATAAAATTTTACAGACACAAAAATGAAATGTCTGGAATAGATTTATGATAAACCAAATATGTATTTCCCTAGGGTACAACAAACTTAAAATATGTTTTACCATGCCCATGTTTTAGTCATGCAACGGCATATATTTTAAAGCTGAGTTTTCAATAATAAGCTTCTCAGAAACTTTCTATTTTTTTTTTTCATTTAGGAAAATGTAAGTGCTTCTAAGTAATCATAACAAAAATAAAATACGGTTCAAAAGTAACAATTCAAAAATTAACAATGTTCTGCCGTAGGCGGGAAACTGAGAAAACCCCAACAATATATTGGACCGTTTTCGCTCTGAAATAATTAAATTTTTTCAGGCCATTTTTATAGGTTAGTGTAATTGAGTACTAGAAACAAAGGTCCAAGTCCTAAATATAGTTACTGCAGTTTACCTGCTCACGGTACTGTTGCTCTTCTAGCATCTTTGCTAGTTTGAATGAAAACCAATTTTTATTCTCATCTTAAAATAAAATTCTAATTCAATTCAATTTACAAAAAATTTCAGTTTAAACATTTTTGCTTAAAATGGCCATTTCAAAAAGTAAAGTAACGTTCAAACGTTCTACAAAACCACCAGAGAAAACGTTCTCATAAGGTTTCTTATTTAATTTAAAATGTGGAAAACAGTTGTTAACATCATTTTTTTAAAAACCAATTAATCAAAGAATACGTTTTATGTTGAATTTGAGATTTATGTTTTAACGTAAGTAATAAAATTGGGAACTACGTAACTAAATTAAAATCATTAGAAAACAAATTTATATCGTAAAAAAAACTTGTTTATTAGTTAAATAAAATTACCAACAAAAATTAGTCAACACCTTGTGTAAATTACATATGCACCAGAAAAAAAATGTTTTCTGTTAAACTTTTTTACGTTATTTGCGGAATGGTGTGTATTTTCTGTGATGCTCAATTACATTTATAAACTTTTATATTTTCCCATTCACAGTATTGTCAAAATGGGAATGTTTTGTTAACGGAGACATTTTAAGAGTAATTAATTTTAAAGAGTAATAATTTAAAGAGATTAATCTTGTTACACGAATGAATATATAAAGAATCCTGTTACACGAATAAATATTTAAAGAATCGAGTTACACGAATTAATACACAAAGAATATTGTTACACAAATAAATATTTATGGAATCTTGTTACACGAATGAATATTTAAAGCATTTTTTTGAATAATTAAATTAAAGAAATTTGGTTTTTCATATTCTCGCAAAAAACAATCAAGGAAAACACAATATATATGCTTCGAAACTACATAAATACACAATACAACAAATATTTAATCTAAATCTGATATACTAGTCTTCTAACAAAACATGTTGCTATTCCGGAAAATTTTGCTGAATCTCTCACACAAAAAATATCTTGGTAAATTTTGAGGGTTGATGGTAAATTACGTAAAAAAATAGTTCAGACAGTGTTGGATGTTTCGTACAAGGTTCATTAAACAAAGCTTTAATATTTTAATCTTAATACTGTTGGATGTACCTCGGAAAATATTGGCTTAGAAGTATTACAGTGAGCGATTTTGACGCCCACGCCACTTCGTTGTAAGTATTAAAACGAAAAGCGGTGCTTAGAACTTTTCTGTTTTGTTTGTCAGTAAATATTTATTCCTATTGGTTGGCTTTAATAGATATCCACCCCTATTCTAGAACTATACATCATTAAGTTTTATTCGCATTATATTGTTGAGGCTACTTTTAGACTTTCAATCGTCCATTTCAGTAATTATAATGCTTATACGTTGAGTTATAAGGTAGATAAGACAATGAAGTAAATTCATACAAAACACGTCGGCTACACATGAGACAGAACAAGCCAGAATGAAAACCTGTTATCTGGCCTAATTAACTTGTCATTTTTTGAACACTTGATTAACATTATTAATAATTTATTCTGATCAATAAATATAAAACAAGAACAAATAAATCGAAGCATTTGATTCAAAATTAGGAGTAGGGGAAGGAATTTAGAAATGGAGGAGGAATTTGTTGGCACAATCACTGAGAAAGAAAACTAAAAACTTAAATATTAAAATTCAAACAACTAGTTAAGCGACGGATATAATAGGAAACAATGCTTTGAGAATGAGCAGTTGGCTTAGTCATATGGCTCTAAATGTGACAAGTACAGCTCTCATTAATTTGCAGTTTCAAAACACATGGGAAAACACAGAATTTGGAAACGAGTGGGTACAGTGTACCTAAGAAATATCTATATTTAATGTCACACTTGGATGGTTAAATGTTATTGGGCAACATTAATTTTGCCTCCATATTTTTTATTTTAGAATTTTTGTAAGTAACATTAACTTAATATCCAGATAAAAAAAATATAAAACTACATGGGGAAAACCAATTTGCATTATATGTATAAATAGATAAATGTGTATTTCGCATAAAAAATTTGGAAAACATGTAGGTTTTTAAGAAAAATAATGCCACAATAGTTTAAATAATTAAAATAATGATAAAAACGCTTAAATCAGCAATGTTTAAAACACTTTATGTTAAATTTATCAATTAATATATAATTGTACTGATGCTACATATTTCATTTATGTAAATATACACAATTTTATCCTAATATTCGCAATGATATTTCAATCTTTGAAATCTCAATCTTTTATATGTTGGTATATGTTATAATAGTTGAAACACTTTTAATGCAGTTTTTGAACATTAAACAATTTCATGTTATTTATATAACTATATTTTTATAAAGCAAACTAAAATACGTAATGATAGGTTATAATTTACCATGCAAACACATAACACATACACACAACATACTCTAATTCACTTCAATAAACTTTCAAACATATTTACACCCTATAAAAAGTTATAGCCCTCCAACAGTTTACGTGCGTCAAAACTTTGAAAACTTTTCTCTTACTTTGTTTTGCTCCCAAACTTTGTCATTCCCTAACCGCTCCTTTTCCTTCCCCTGAGATTCTACAAAAGTTCCTAAGATTCTTCAAACAAGATCCAATTCTCGAGGTCAAAACACAATCACGAGGAAAACATTTAGAAGCAATTGGATCAGGAGACGGAAAACTTTGCAACCGAAGGGGGCAGAGCTCTGCTTGCAAGTGAATCTGTCCTAGTTTGCTGCCTAGTGCGGGAGTTTACGGTTGCAGAGTCATCTATCGTGTACCTAGAGAAGCGTAAGATTGATTTTTTTTCAAAGAGTTTTTGACCATACTTTGGAGATTTTTTAAGGAGTCGTCCGACTGACCGTTGGATATTTTTCTAAAATTTATCTTACTACCCATTGGATAGTTTTCTACGGCTCGTCTGACTAATGAGTGCGTGCTTTTTCATATTTAAAAGTCTCTAACTATCAGTTTTGTGGGGTTTTTTTTTAATATTCATCCGACTGGGCTGTTTTTCATGAGAATAACCTGATTAAGCGTTAGGTTTTTTGGAGTCATTCAGCTAAACGTTAAATTATGTGTTTTTAAAATGATTCAAAATGAAAATTTCAGTTATGATGCCTTTAAATTTCTTTTGCCGTTGGTAGTCTATATTTTTTACTTTCTGCTTAAAATAAATGTTATTACTAGTAGTTTCCATTTTGATGTGATGCACAACTATAATATTAACATTTTTGTGGTTAATATGACGTTATTTAAATCCGAAAAATTCTTCATTTTTTATATAAAAATTTTGGGCATATGATTTTCCTTCTTTTGTCAAATATGGGTTTTTCGTGGTAAAACCCCCATTTGATAATTAACCAAACTTTCATTTAACCTTTGTTGCTTTGTAACCTGGAACTTTGAGTTTTTCAGTTTCACTTGTCACCCTGTATGTTTCTAAGCAACGATTTGAAGACGCATTAAACTTTACAGGGAAAGTTTATTTTGCCCTCTAAAATAACTTACCGATGAACAACCGACAGAGTATCATATAAGTCAGGCAGAGATCAGGGCTTTATTCAATCACAAATTTGAAACTTAATTTAAATTTTGGACATAAATGATTAAAAAAGCATAATAATTCTTGTCAGATGATAGATCGTACTAAATATATTATGTATATGGCTTACGATCCTAAATGTCAGTATATACGTAAAGAAAGTCCCGACTAAATATTTTTGTACACTTTATTAAGACAAATAGCATTTTACTCTGAACCATTAATCATGCGTAAGAATATCCAAAAACTCGTTGAAAATAAGCAAATTAAGATTAAGAAGAAACCAGAAAGCTAAAAAAAAGATTGATGTAGATAACAACACATTGCAGGGTGGAGTTTTCTTACTAATTATATTTTTAGCAGAAAAAGGGAATAAAAATGCATTAGAAATGTACTAATAACTACTAATAAAAAATATATTTGTAAAAAAAAATATTCTGCATGATTTGGTTTGATGCAATTTTAAATCATTTACATTATCTCTATAAATCCTCTTACGTTTTTTAAATGTGTTTTTTCGTTTTCATGTTTTTATTTAACCAAAAGCAAGCTATTGAGTAGAATTTGTGTATTTTTTAATAGCATTGCAATTTTTCATTTCAGAAACCACAATTTAGAACCAACTATAGACTTATGTTAGTACTCACAGACAGCAAGTACCTATCTCAAATGTTTCTTTTCACTGCTCAAAATGATTTAAAGCGAATTCAAAGTCTTCTAAGCCAATAGTTATCCGTTTGCAGAAGAAAGATTTTGGTGAACGTAACATAAAGTTGTTGTTTTTAAAAGACACAGACTTGGCGCAATTCTGTCTTGCGACATCGTACTAAGGGAGAATTCGGTAAATGTTTGTACAAAAAGGTTTCATCTTTCAAAAATGCCTTTAAAACCAAAAGATCGCGGATTTGTAGAAAACTTTATTATGTCAGATAGGTACTTTAGAGAAACTCTTGTGCCAAATTTGAAGGCAATAGCTGTTTTAGTTCAAGCGGAAGAGTGTTTGAGACTGACAGAATGCCAAGAAGACAGACGAATCAATGTTCAAAAACTACCTTTTTCGAAATCGCACCCTCCAAAACTTGTAAAGCACGTCCGCGATTAGAATGAGGCAATTCCATTTGCTAAACCAATGCTAGAAATTGTAATATTCAAACTTTATGCTGGTAGCGACCAGCAGAAAGTACGTTACACACTTTAATATAAGATAATATTTTGATTGTTGCTGCAGCTAGGTGTACCATGCCAGCTCGCAGGAAATTTATCAACCTGCTTAAAAATTGATCGGGAATTGATTCCATATGGATCAAGGCTGAAACTCGTACAATCATTCTGTATCAACAGATTTTGTTCCCGTAGAATATAGAACTTAAACTAAAGATAAATTCGCCAGAAAAGTGATGGTGTGGCACGCCATCTAGAAAAAAAATCTTCGTAAAATAAGAGTTAAAGGTGTATATTCGTCAATTCAAAGTGTCAAAGTTAATAAAAATGCTTGTTTGTTAATTTGATGAAAAAAGCATTCATGTAAGTAATATTTTGTTGAATATGAAAGAAAGTCAAGTTGTTTCATTCCTATCGCGGACGCACTTTATAAAACCAAAATAATCACTTTGATTGTCAGTCCCATCGCAACACTTACATTACCTTATAATTCTTATTAGGAAATTGAAAGCATTAAAACAATGTGGTAAACAATATTTTAACAAGTTCATTTATGCGATTTTTTATTCATTTATATATTTCGAAACAATTTTTCGAAACATTTTATTTACTATTTAAGTTATATTCACACTTTTAAAAAGATAATACCTTAACCACAAAACAATAAAATAACACAAGGTAATTATAAAGCAAAAAATCCCTTATTAAAGACATAAATATTTTTTTACTCTCTTAAGAAAATTAAAAGCCTATCAAGTCTAATTAATTCTCACTATCAAAGTAAATATTCGTTAGTTCTCCCGCTATGTTCAAAAGGCTAACTTTAAAAAATATATTTTTTTAATCAAATTTATTGATCAAAACACAGGCAGAATGGGTCCCCAATGAATATGAGAGTCTTCTAAGGATTCCCATAAAGCATTGTTAATTGCATTTAATGATCGGTGTAATATTTTCTCACTAATTATTTTGAATTTAAGGTAATGATGTTGCTTCAGGAAATATATGCGAACATAATAACCTGACGTAAACTTCGACGTTGAATTAATATTAGTTGTGGAATTTCACCTCTTTATTATATAACATTGTCTTACCTGATAACTTCATCAATTCGAATGTAATACTAATGGACGATATACATGAATCTATGTAATTAATATATGTGTATTTATTATTAATTTCAATTTATATATATAAGGCTTTTTCAATATCGTAGGTTCAATAAAAAAATTACGAATGCGCAAAACACAGAGTTGGAAATCTATATATGCTGTTAAGAAAATCCATCAAATCCTAAAAATTTTCTTTTGTTGATTGAGTCAACGATATTATTTCTCAATTGTAATTTGATTGTTTCAGCTTATCTAATTCCTACCAGTTTTCATTCCTGCCTCTCCTTTGATAGGTACTTCAATTAGCGCTCTGTTCCCTCTTGAAAATGATTTTCCGATCGGGGATAGATAAAGCTAATTTTTCATTCAGCATTTTTGCTATCGCTCAACACCTAAAACATGCCCATTAACTTAATATTTGTAACACATGTAATGTTGTTCCTTCAATAAATGATAATTTAATACAAAATCGAAATAAGTAATTGTGTTCATTTACTTTTACTGACAACAATTTCGATACTTCCATTCGAATTAATACCTAGAGTTTAATTTTATTTCACCACTACACCATGATTATTTGGTAGTTACTTTACTAATTAATTTACGAGGAAAATTACCATTGATTGTTACGGTACAAAAGATTGCATCGTAAACGTATTAGTTTACGCTCATTAGATTTGCAGAATCTTAACCATTCAACCATACTTCAGGAATTATATAAGTGTTTTTATTAATCTTATGCAATAAAACTACACAAACGTAGTTAGTAAACAACTTAAAAATATTATTTGTTTATTTTAGAAACTATTTATGGTTTCAAAAACTACAACACATGGAACCTCATTAAATTTCTAAAAACTATATTGGGAAAAATGTTTTCTTAACAAGCATTTTATCGACAAACCATCATGAATATTTCTTTTCTATTTAAGTTTTCTGCCATAAATAATGGCTGTCTACAAAGAACATGACTCCAAAAGTATCAAAGATTGCAGTAATTTGCAAATGTCACTCTTCAAGAAAATTGTACATGAAAAATGTATTTTTTATATAAATGAGAGTCCTGCTGCCACGAATATTTAAGGCGACACAACAATCATTATTAATGATTTTTAGTTAAGTTAATGATGATAAACCCCGTGCGATGTTTACATAGGTATTAAAGATTCAGATTGTAAAGGCTTTTAAATAAATTTATTTTAAAAAGTAATAAGAATTTTTTTTTAATTGGCTATGTGGAAGTATGTCTTTATTATTCACTAAAAAACCCTTTTCGTATAAAACTGACCGAAAAAACAAGTTACGACCAAAGGGCTTAACAAAATTTATTTTTATCAACCTCAGACTTTGGGTTTACTCATACTCATGAGCTTTGTGAAGTTTAACTCCTTGTTTGCGATTTTCTTTACGGTTTAGGAGTTTAGTATTTCATTACTAATCAAATGGTTAGTTATACAAATGCAATTAAAATATTTCGGTTTAACTTATTCGTATATGTGTGTGATGTTTATATAGATATACCACTTGATTATTTTTTTTTTTGTGTTGACTGTAATATTATTTTAGTAAAATTTTTTGTGCAATTTAATTGTGGAATCTTATGATTTACTAATTTTATGCATCACTTACACATTTTAACAATTCAGTCCACGTTCTAGTGAAAATAAATTAAGTTTTTAACGAATTTACATTGAAACAATCAATTGAAAGTTAGTCAAGTAATGTAATAAAATAATTTTAAAAAACATTACAGACTCTCATTCGGCATAGAAATTAAGTTATTTTACTAAGAACGAATCTCAAATTAAATCGATCTGTTCCATTCTTATTTGCTAAGTGCTTTTTTTTAAGTTTGCGATACTTTTTTTAGGAACGCGGAACAAACTTGTTCTATTATCACAGAACTGAACCAATTTAAATCAACTCCAAAAAATATTTGTTATTTAAATCATATAATCCCTTGAGTTCCTTGATATCCATTTAAAAAAAATTTAATGCATTGGCAATGAATAATAGCTATAGGCTATAGGTGTTTCGAAGGAAATTATGCTTTGAATTCCGTTAGAAACCAAATTTTTATAAAGACTTCCTTTTTTATCGTTGAATTTTAAAAAGTTGCTTTTGAAGAGTTTCTCACAAAATAAGAATAAAAAAAGTCTCATTTAAATCTGTACACTCTTGTGAATAGAACTAGAGTTTCCTATATAAGCATTGATTCCCAGAGTTTGAATAACTAGTCATATGAATCCATGTTCAAGCTTGTTCAACCCACGAAAATACGAAATTAAAAAAATTTAATTTTTAAAATTATTAAAAATATTAATTATTAAAATAAATATTAAAATTATAAATTAACGAAATTATAGATTACTAAAATTATAAATTAACAAAATTATACATTACTAAAATTATAAATTATTGAAATAATTTATTATTAAAATTATAAATTATTAAATATAGTAATTATTAAAATTATTAATTATTAAAATTATTAATTATTAAAATTATTAATTATTAAAATTATTAATTATTAAAATTATTAATTATTAAAATTATTAATTATTAAAATTATTAATTATTAAAATTATTAATTATTAAAATTATTAATTATTAAAATTAGAAATTATTAAATTAGATGACTTGCTTATTTTATACTTGTATGGAAAAGTTATAAAAAATATTTTTAGCTTTGGATTTTGTTATTAATAATTTTAACATGTGTTGTTTATTTTTTAAATTTTCAATTTTATGTAACTTAAATTTGAATAATTTTTAGCTAGTTAGTGAATATATAAAAAATGAATGTATTTTTTTTATCTAAATAAAGAAAACCTGTCAATAACGTGTTTATAAAAGGAAATTTGATAAATTAATGGTATAATGAAACGGAGTATATGAAATATTTGAAATTTTTATTACTGTTTGAAGTAAATAATTTTAATTATAAATTTCCCTTTATATTTTTTGCCATGCTACTAATAAGTAAACGGACTTAAAACAAAGTACGACAACAATAATTTCATATTAACACTATTATTGATTTTCATTTAATTAAAAAAAAACTTTAAAAACACGCGATCAAAATTTCAAAGTATTTATTTCAAGAAGAAACTACTTAAGCAGTCACTTTCAAGCTTACTTAAGAGATTAAGCTAGTAGTAATATTCACTTATTAAAATTTCCGCAATAATTAATTTAGCTTAGGTATTAGTTTAAGGGATAAAATTTAAACCAATTTATCAGATAAATAACTCCTACACATTATTATCGATTAATGATTTAAAAAAGGGTTTTCCTTAATGAAGACATTTTATTAACGAAAGCTACAGACATAAATGTAATGAAAATAATGTAATGAACCATATTAGTAAATAATTCATAAAGTGAAATGATTATGACACATAAAATTATAATAAAGTTAAAATGTGTTAAATCCATTAATAAAATATTACGAGGTGTCAATTAAAATATTCAAATTTTTTAATGTATAAATTTTTAAGTAAGATATGTTTTTGCAAATTTTGCAACCAGAAGACGTCTGTAGTTTAAGTCATTTATTTACGTCATTTATTTATTACGAATAAATTACGTTATTTATTTAAACATTTTAATATATATTTTCACAACTGATAACCATCCCAGCATATTGTCAGTTTCGGTTATCATTCTAAATAGTGGGATATGGTATTTTATAAATTGAGTGAGTGTCTGAACTAAAACTCTACTAACTACTCTTATAAGTTAAATTTTAATTACCTATTTCTCCGTTTTTAAGAATTTATAAGCCTTATATTAGATATGGGAATGTATATTTAGCCACTATGTGTCAATGAATTATCTACTCCGTCTATTGCATGTTACAAAATCAATGTTTAAGACCTTATAGTTGAAAAGTGGAATACATTACGAAATTATATTATTGAAAAAAAAATTAAATATTCTTCAACATGGGGTTTGAAAGTGCAATATTAACCCCCCAAAAAGTATAAAATTTCATTTTTCACACTTTTATTATTTTATATATAACTTTGATTTTTCTCCCTTAAGAAGTCATCATCCCTTGACTATTGATTTAAAAACTGTGCGTTACGATTTTTAAAAAAATCTTTTAGAACATAAAATCCAGCATGCAGTTTAGAATGCTATATATGGTTATACTCCTAAAGTAGCGATAAAAGACATTTGACTAGAAATAAAATTCAATCCTTCTACTCTAAATCTTAGACATAGTAAAGGAAGCAGAATATTTCACCCGAATGTATATAACTCTTTAACCTAAAAGGATAGGTTAAATAATCTTAGATATAGAAATACTAAAATTGCTTTCTTAAATTTCAAATTGATTATTTAAATAAATGACAGTTTTTCCAAACTATTGGCTCTTAAAAAATATAGCTTTTTTCAGGGGGGGGGGGAGATTTTAAGCTATTCTTTCATTTCTGTACGTCGTCTCTTGACTGTGATTTTAAATTATGACGCCCGTCGCCAATAATCCTCTTGCAGCTCTAGTATGACGTTAGTTCAACTTTCATTTCTTTAACTTGTACAGCTGGGGAAAAAAAACGAATCACCCCTCGTTTCTCGGTTGGTATTGATCAAGGAATTTTGTGTAAAGTGTCAATTTTCAGGAAATAGCGTGAGGAATTGAGAACTGGCAACAAAAATTGTAATGGGGGTCGGCTACATATTAAAATGAGTACCAACTTTGGAAATTCCAATGGCAACACCCAATTTTTTTACATAAAAATGTTCAGCACCTTCAAAATACCCCATGTTTAAAAAATAATTATTTATTTTGCATTATTTGCTGAGATATTAAAGCCTTAATTTTGAACTAGTTTAGGGGCAAATCTCCTAAGTGAAAAAAGGTAATATTTTGGTTGTGTCTATTCAAAACGACAAGCTAAAAAAGGGTTAGCAGAATCTCGCCAACGGATGCTAGAATTTAACTTTCTTCAGTAATATTGGGATTTTTCGAATGTTTTTTTTTTTAATTTTGGATTTTAAAATTCAGAAATAAAATAAAGGCTAAAAAAAAAGTTTTAATTTTAAATTAAGTCGGATTTTCAAATGTTATTAGTTACAATCAGATTGAAAAACATGATTACTACACTTATGTTTTAAACTTTTTATGCAAATTTTTGTTTCATTCACATTGTTGCAAAAAGTATGTTAAAAATTCGTCGTACTCTATCGGTAATACCGGCCCAGTGGCTTAGTGGTAGTGCTTATTTCGCATTGCCACGCCACAGATCCGGGGATCGAATCCCGGATTGGGCGAGGTTGACCCATCCTTTCATCCCTTAAGTGGGTCGATACATTGGGGACCAAGCATGCTTGGGGAACTAAACGCCGGCTGGTCCTCGTGAGTCTTTCCACATTACCGGGACATATGCCTTGCACCCCAGAGCCCTTGTATCACGAAAGCTGAAATGGGCACGGCAGGCTCTGGCCCAATAATGAACTGTTGCGCCCAGGTGTTTAGTTTTTATCGGTAAACCACGTATTGCAAATTAAGGATTACGACCTTAACACGATATTTAAGCAAAGCAGAATAAAATTACTCAGAATGATTTGGTAATGATTTTTAACCAACGCAGTAGGCACTAATCATTTTAAATAATTAATGTGGTAACAATCAAATGCATTAAAAACCGAATTCCAATAATATTCTAGGGTGTTTAATTTTTAATATTAAACACACTTTTTGAAATTGTATTGGAAATAACATACGTTTAAAAATATAGTAACCGATATATCAAAATGCATTGTATGCACTTGAAATAAGAAAAGATTTTTAGTAATTTGACTGGCATCAATTATTTGAATAAACATTTACCAACAAACGCTTTTTAATCACCAAACGAGAATGCAATTTAGGATCAAATAGCCGAGTAATTTTTTACACGGTCCCTAAACTTCGTCTTTTTCGGGTTTTTTGCAATAACTCGGCAAAATATTGTTTTTGAATGAAAAAATTCTGGATTTTGGTTCTACTTGATTGGGTGTTGCCATTGGAATTTTCAAAGTTGGTACTCATTTTAATATGTAGACGACCCCTATTACAATTTTTGTTGCCAGTTCCCAATTCTTCACGCTATTTCCTGAAAATTGACACCTTACACAAAATTCCTTGATCAATAGTAGCCGAGAAACGAGGGGTGATTCGTTTTTTTCCCCCAGCTGTACCTTTATAAATACTAGAAGAAGTTCAAAATAAGTTCATTCATGTGCAAATCAAAATACGTTTTTTTTTTTATTTTGAAAACCGTTTTTTTTTTTGGCGGAAGGGATTTTTTCAACCTTTTTCTTAAATGAAACAGTAAACATATCTGTCACTTTCTATTCGACAAAGAATCCTCATTCAATACCGCTGTGCTAGTAAAGTAATAATGCGACGGCAATTCAAACTAAAATAAACTAAAAGTAAAGTAATACAAAAGTTATTATTTTTTAAGTTACGCTTTTAATGCAAGTACTTAGAATTGCAGATAGAAGGCAAGTCATATTCTATATCCAGAAGTTAAAAGCAGTGTATCGAGAAGAAAGTTCAATACAGAAAGATTCATAGTGAAGGGAAAGGTAAGTATCTATTCTCTGCAGCTATTTCATATTTTTACAAGTAGACGAAAGGCAAATAAGTCCACTCCATTTCTCGATTTAATTTTGCAAAATGACTTTCAGTATGTAACCATATTGAGATACGGATATTTATTACAAGGTTTTTAATATTCAATGGAATTTAGTACTGAATAAAAAGTTATTAAAAAAAATACTTAATTCTAGTATGTCAAAATATTTAAATCAAAACTTCCACCAAAACTGTTTTTGGATTGAAATTCTCGAAAGCGGTTTTCTATAAGGGAACAATGAATTTCATATTTTCAGTCATTTATGAGGAAGAGAGTGACAAACCAATATTAAAAGCAATTAATACGAATAGTAGTTATCAGAAAGTGATTTAAAAAGCAAAAAAATTTGTTAGTTGTATAATGTGTGCTGAACCGGACCTATATTAAAATCTGACTTATTTTACCCCACTCAGGTTGTTTTTGCTCCAAAAAGTTAGTTATTAATGTTTTACTTTGAAACTTTCTGAATTTATTCCTGAACAGCATCTGTACACAATAAGATAAAAATTTAACTTTGCACGTACTTCTATCTTTTCTTAAAACAAAAGTTTTCTACAGCCAGAATTTAATGTTTCCTAAATGAAAACATATAATGGCAAAAAAGTGTATTTACACAGTAGAATTTACAGTTAGTTTTGCATATAAAATGATGAACAGTATCAATAAAATATAAAACTGGCATAAAAAAAGAAAGAATTGTATCATTTGTTTTTAAGGAATTTTGCTTTGTAACTAACCTATTTTACCTGCATTGCTTACTTAACCCCACCTGGCCTTGTTAGGAGTAGATGTGTCTGGCAACCATATTTTAGGCCTGTTTTTAGTATTTAAATTCCGTTTTTCATATTTAAGTTATATTATTTACAGAAATCCATGTAAATGTTTTAAATTAAAATTTGAGCTAAGTCTCAATGATAGTAAATGAATATTTAAATACAATTGATTTTATACAGATACGTAAAGAGGCCCCAAAATAATAGAGAAGTTAGAATCAAAAGTTTAGGGGAACTAGGGACATGTGACCCATAAGGATACATGACACAATGCGTTTTTGGGGTGATGTAATGTGGGTAATGTAATCGATTCCAGCTGCCTATTTCTAGCGTCCTTTAGGAGCTTTAACACAGCCAATCAATGCATTTTTCTTAGCAATGGAAAAGTTTTGTGAGTTGAAAGTGGCATCACTTTTTCATTTCAGCCAGCTGATCACATGGTGCAAAAAATGAACTGAATAATTGCGTATGTGTTTAGTTATGCGAAGAAATACGTTTTTATGAACTGAAAGTAAATTTTTGAGGACATATAAGGTTTTTCTGTCTAAATTTTTTGGTTTAAAGGAAAGATTTTTTCAATCAGTTACTTGCTTAGTTCATGCTTTAAGCTACAATTACATGCATGGTGGTGTCAATGTATTTATCTGAAAATTACTTGGTTTGGAAGTTAAGCAAAAAAAAATAAATTCAACAAGGGATACTTGACCCAAGTCAATTAGTGAAGTTGACAAATAACAAAAGAGTAGGCCAAAGTAGACCAATTAAATTTATGTTTAAATCACGGGAGTCTCAGAAATTCGGACTATGTTAGATATTATAATCCCCAAAATGTAAATCCTTATCAATCTTATCATTAACTACACTTTTTTTTTTCTTTTTTATGAATTGGTCTACCTCTTCGAAGTCTGGAGATAAATTTGTTCCATTAATATTATTACTTGTAACGGGGTCCGGATGGCCGAGTGATTAGCATCGCAGGCCAGCAGTCGCTCGCACACAGACCACACGCAGGACACAGCACATCGCAGAATCGCTGTAACGTGTGAGGGTTCGATTCCCGCCTTCACCCTGGGTGTATTTCCTTTCTTTGTGACAGTAAAACTCCTTCTGTGTCTGTCTTACTTGACGAAGGCTAATAAGGGGATCTGATCAAGCACACAAGCCGGAATATATATGTACATACCCCTACCCCCCCCCTTCCTTTAACTACATCAACATTTGATTAAATTACTTTAAATTCACTTTCTAAGGATAAACCAATCACTTTCTTGCGGAGAAGTGCCATTGTTGTTCGGTGAGAGTGAAGATAAAGGTAACTCATTAATGTGAAACCTCTTTTTGATTTCTTCTAATGTATTCAGTAGAGAAGAGTCTGAGATTTTTGATGGACATGCTTGATCTTCATATTTTGCCCATCCTCTTCCCATTATATTTTTGAACACGCTGATGGTTTTCTATTGCAGCTGCTATTTCCCCTAAAACATAAAAAAAATCATATTATAAATATCTAATTTCATATTATATATAATAATATTATAAAAATGAAAGAAAGATATACAGCATACACATGAAGTACCTATTATGTAATGCTGCGATTAACCATAACGTAAAAAATAACATATTTTTCAAATAAATATCAATCCAAGATAATTAAGAATATTTAAAAAAAAGTATTTTTAACGTCCTGGATAAAAAACAAATGTTTAAGATAAATTTGAGTTTATACAATACGAATATTTTTTTTATCCCGAAACTTTAACATATTCCCAATTACTTTCGATATAAATAACTTATGTGTGACAATTTTCTAGATTTTTGTGATTTTAAATAAATCTCCATCGTACCATTAAAGTTTCTTTCGAGAATTTTAATTCAAAGACCTCAATTGAGCAAACTTATGCTTTTGAAAAAAACAAAGATATGTAGTTATTTTGGAAAGTTAGTTTTATAATCCCATTCAAATAAATGAGACCTTATATTAATTGCATGCTTATATCAGTTGGGATACATTTCCTTAATTCTCAAGGTTAATTAGCTGAATGCCCCTTACGTCTCTGTCTACCATAATCGAAAAAGGAAACCCCATTATGGCCCTTCCATGGCTTGGTGGTTAAGGCTGCTCATCACCCCCATTCCCGGTCCTCCTTCGATCGGGCTTGCTAATGGTAAGTATATGGGGAAAAATGGTTTTTATTCCAGAAAAAAAGCAAAGAAATTATAGGAATATTTTGATGTGTTTTTTTTAACTTCTTAAAACTTCAATAAAATTGTGCTTTTAGAGGGTTTTTTTTTAAAAGTTATTTACCTTTTTTTAATAGAAAAAAATTAAATTAAAAAAAAGTAAATAACGTTTTAAAAAAAACCTCTAAAAGCACAACTTTATTGGAGTTTTATGAATTTAAAAAAAACGCATCAAAATATTCTTATAATTTCTTTTTTTTTTTGCTTTGGAATAAAAACCATTTTCCCCCATAGACTTACCATTAGCAAGCCCGATCAAAGGAGGGCGGGAAATGGGGGTGATGAGCAGCCTTAAACTAAATTCTCTCTCTTTCGCCAAACAATGCTGAATATAAAAAGACTAAACCACAATGTTCGTTTGGCCATTAAAAAATTGCGCCAGATTCGAAAAATATTTTAAATTGAGAAACGAGTAACATTTTAAGAAAATGTCCCAGATTTCTTTAAGCTGCATATATTTTGAAAGAAAACTATTTTGTTCTGCGTTGTATTTTAAGTATTAAATCCTGAAATAAAAAAAAAAACAATCTAAAAAAATCATAATATTTAATTTAATATAATAATATTTATTAAATTAGTTAAAAGCATAACCTGAAAAAACTTGTTGTAAAAAATAGGTTTATAAAACCAACACATTAAAAATAATAAAAAGTATTTAATAAATAAAGTAAACAAAAAACATTTATTAATTTTAAATTAGTTGGTTTAAAGTAAGTAAATAATCTTTAATCCGTATATTAACAAATACTATTTATAAAATAATGTATTAACGTGTCAAAAACGAGCAACCTAAATTACTGAATGCAAAGTATAAAACTTTATATATGTTTTCAACTGTTAATTTACTTAAGTAAATTTTAATTGTATGTATCTACGAAACTTTCCGAAACTTTCACGCTTACACTATATGATTTTTAAATAATATTATGAAAAGAAAAACTATTAATTTAAAAAAAAACTAAGAATATAACTATTAATTTTTATTTTTTCTCATCCTTTTCCTTTACTATTTCTTAAATTTATTTAAAAAATGCTAACGTATTAGTTGATAATATGCTTAGAAGATGGCGTTACTGAAGCAGCAGTATTCGGTAAATTCCCAATTCTTTTAAATATCACACAACTCTTCCCAACAATCAATCCTGTACGTTTAAAAAAAGATTTGGCAAAATATGTCAACAGAACCCAAAACGAAAACTTAGCTCAAATACTTTGAATATGTAAAGTTAGATGAAATGTAATTTTATTAAAAAAAAAATTAAAAATTCAATGTAATTTAATAAAGGCCATTGCTACACGGCCGCCAGGAAGTCATATAGCAACCAATCATATCGGTTCCGCCTGCCGTATACGACAGTCGGACCAGGATCCGACTGTCGTAGCTTTAGAAACTGGTGTCCAGATGGAAACCAGATTTGGCATTATATCGACACTTGTATTAATGTATTAATTTCTACAATGTTTACGAAATTGGAAATTTCCAAGCGGTTGCAGTGTTGTACTGTTATTTTCTGAATACATAAATATGATTTTTAATTTTTATACGAATTATAAATAAGTTTTTATGCAAATTTAAACATTTGTTGATAAATAATTAGTTTTTTTATGCAAAATTATATTAATTAGTTTTTTATGCAAATTAAAAAAAAATCATGAATAATTAGTTTTTTTAATACGTTTTTGGTGTTTCTTGAAAACTGATGCTCCCTTCAACAAATAACATTTGATTTAATTAATGTATTTAATAAATTTAGTAGAATCATTTTGCTTGCTATAGGTTAGGATCAAGGTATCGCTGTACAAACCAAAGAACTTCCTATAAAAAAAAGCTTAACGTACTTTCTATGCTTTTGGTTCTTTTTTTATATGTAACGGATTCGCTTAGTCTCAATACTTATATTAAATTATATATTCCTTACATCTCGGCGTTGTAAAATTATTTGGTGGTACAGGTACTCAAGTATAAAAAGTCTGTTACAAACTAGGTTACCTTTCGTGTGGGTAAATCTTGAAAGTGAAAAACCCCTCCTTAGCATTAATTAATAAACACCGATCAACGCAATTAGCGAGCACGTTTTACTTCCAACTTTTACTTCACTCCCAACTTTTTAATTTTCATTCTAAAAATCTAGAATTTGTTAAATTAGGTTCATTATACATCCGGAAAGAAATAGTAAAAAACAGGAGAAAAAACTTCTAAATTAGAACAGCAATCTTTTCAAAACTTTATTTGTTAAAAAAGAAGTTGAAATCTATTTTTAAACATCTAAAAAATGCAAGAACACCCTAAATTGACCCTAAAAAATTTATGGTCAATTTATTTTCTAAAACTGTCTTAGAGTTAATTTTATTTTACCATATTCTCATTTAATATTAAATTCTTCACCCCTAACTGTTTTGAGCAGTGTATTTCAAACACAATACCTTTGCCGAAAAAGAAAAATTGAAACATGATCATCCCCCCTGTATAATTCTTTGTCCCCTCTAAGTAAATTATGTAATGCATTCCTTATCATTTATTGCTTCATCTCATCATGTTGCGACGTTCTAACGTAAACTATCTGTTGCAAAGTGAACTTTTTTTTGTTTTTGAATAAATGAGGTTCACAAAATGCATCCTCACCATGTATATGAAGATTTTGTTTTTATAAATCCTATTTACAAATTATACAGGTTGATTTGCAAAATTTTTGCTATATATTTTTTTTAAATATTAATATGGCACTAAAATACTAAATAGTTTTTATACCTTCATTACCATAAAGATAATAATTACGATTATTTCTCAATTATTTGTTGTTTATTATGAGAGTTATAGGAAATATAATGTTTTGATCTAGAAATTTGGTCACATTAGCTTCAGGCACAAGATTTTAAAGATAATTATAAACATTAACAATTTATATTCTAATAAGTTAAAATCTTAGAATATAAGGGAAAGCAACTGCTTTATTGAAAGATCTCTTTTGTTATAATGCATTTATTAGCAATACTGAACTAATATTTAAGGTTACATATCCAGCACAGCATAAGCTGACATACTCCAACAAGCAATAAAAACTTAAAATATCATTTTCGTATTTCATTCATGCATTTTGTTGACAACAAATTATTGAATTGCCATAATTTTTCAAAATCTCCTGAATTCATCAATTGAAGATAAGCAGAAATACAGCTAGTGATGATAAGAATTTTAAAAAAAGGACAATGTTCTACTTGGGAAAACACTAATTTTAATCTTTATTCCAAGCTCATATTGTGTTTTGTATTATTTTATTTATACCTTTCTGTGATAATTCAGGAATAAAACATATGAAGTATTAAGAAAACAGGGTATGATAGCAGCTTCTTAATCCACTGATTACAAAGATGACTATCTACTATCAATTAGCACGAAAAAATGTTTTATTTTTTTAACCCCCTCAACCAGTACTTATAGGCACCACTGAACCTGGCTAATTAAAAAGTACAAAAATTACAATGGAAATCAATTTCTTTCAAATTATCGAGAAATTTTGTTTCAATTTATTACCATTTGACAGTTAAGTTAAATCATTTGTAAGATATTATTAAAATCAAGTTAAGATTAAAAAAAAATCGATTAATAAATTTGAATGCATAAAATACATTCTTCCTAATGGTAATGAACTGACAAATATAAAATTTTATATTAGCTTGACTTTATTTTTCATCGAAGTTTACAATAAAACATTTTTTATTTTGTTCACACAGATAAGAAACAACATTTTACAAACTTCACTTTATTATGCAAACAAATATTTATTGTATATATTACACATAATATGAACAAAACAGCTGCAATTTTATAGAAACTAGCTAAGCAGAATTATACAATTTAAAACTTTTAACTGAATAATTCCTAGACTTAACAATATTGAACTCAATATTAATGAAGTAGCAGTTGTGATTTAATACAAATAATAATGATGTAAATACATTGTTTAAATAATATTCTACTGTCAAAACTTTTAAAACCGAGGACAAATTCCTGTTCATTTAAAGAGAACAAGTACAAGTAATAATACTGCCATCATATACCTCGAAAATTTAGACACATTTCATTAATGTACAAAAGTTTAAAATTTGTTAAGGCAAATTTGCGATTTACTGGCCATATTTTGTAATTAAATTTAAAATCAGAAATCAACTCTGAAGACTTATTTATGACTAAAAGCACATTGCAATTGATGGAATTATTATATCTATAAGACAGATTTACAGACAATTAAGAGACATTACTAGGTGAACATTGGCTTTTACAGAAAATGGCTTGAACAAAAGTTTAGTACACCGGCTCTTTGAAAGAATACAAGGAAATCTGAAAAGACAAAAAAAAAAAAACATTAGAGGAGGTTTAAATGCATAGCATCACTTGCTGCTGAAGGCTTCATATGCAGATGTGGATAATTATAGCCATTTCATAAACAAAAATTTCCAAAATATAGATATTTAAGTTTGATTAAAGGTCCTCTAAAGTCAGCAAATTGTACATAATTTGAGATTCAGTGCTTAGAGTGAATTTCAAATCAGTGTATTGTATTTTCGATCAAGAATAGAATTTTGTTTATAAAGGTAAAATAAAAAAAAAGGTATATATATTGTATACTATAGTAAAATTAACTGAGCATTTTAAACAGAAAATGCACTTTTTGATAAAACTAAGATTTTGTAGTTCAGAGAGATTTTTCATTAGTGTTAAAATCCACAATGCAAACATTTCATTTTGAGGCAGCTACCCATAGCCTATTAGTTAAAAAGAAACTTACATTAAAAAAAATGCAAATCATTTAAATAATAAGAAAAAAGATTTCTTTTGTATGCAAAAAACTGTCACTGTTTTACATGTAAAAACACTGCTGAAATGTCTTTAAAATTGAGAAAACTCGCTAAATAGATTAACACTTCTGAAATATTTTAAAAATTAACAATTTTAGGTTATGTTTACTTTATAGAAACAAATAGGTTTTGAGCTGCCAATATATATTCAAGCTTCATTACTACACTTGCAGGTAATGTATTTATTTACAGTAACTAATTTTTTCACTGTTTCTTCTGAGAATGCAAACACAGTTGCCAATCTTAGAATTTTTGATCAGTGTGTTAAAAAAAGCCGTTCATTCCTGATCTAAAT
Organism: Hylyphantes graminicola; assembly: GCA_023701765.1. NCBI lineage: Eukaryota > Metazoa > Arthropoda > Arachnida > Araneae > Linyphiidae > Hylyphantes > Hylyphantes graminicola. The sequence goes on from CM043123.1 coordinate 38,466,637, forward strand.
TGTCCTAGAATCCTATCAGCTGTTATAGAATAGCAAGACTTTGATAAGGCAATTTAAAGGGCATAAAATATTTCCAGATCCTAACACTTCAAGATCCTACAAATTATGCAGAAACCGCCCAGTAATCCAACATATGCCATATCATTTATTTGTCGGCCAAGCTATTGCTGCCTCTCGTTTTGGGCTTGGCGCACCACCACAAGACATACTGCCACAAAATATACCACCACAAGATATACTTTACAATCACCAGGTCCAGGACCTGGCGACTCTCATCATCAACGCTTTTGGCCCCATATGGAAATTGCCTTACATGGACACTATAAAAGCTATTTAACCCTTTGCACTCCAAATAATAAGCAATAGTAAGAACCAGTAATTCCAGAGCTATATTGAGATAAACAAGAGTGTCGCAGAAGTGGCGACAACAGATTTTTTCATAACATTGAAATGTTGCATAAGCCGCGACAATGGAGTGCAAAGGGTTAAACACTAACTTCCACAAATTACTTACGAAAGTAGCACAGTTTAGCTACAGTATTTAAATAAAATTATTCTATAAATCATGGTACCAAAATTTATACAACAAAGAAAAAAAAAGAGAGAACAAAGAAAGATCGCTTTGAAAATGCATGCTAAAATTATTAAGCATTTGCAATAGTTCTTTAAAATATTAAATCGACATAATTATATCACATTATCATTCAGATTTTAGAACAATAAACAACGAATTTATGCAACATGAACAAAACAAGGAAAAGGCGAATTAAAATCACTTTGGACATACTAAAACTTACTAAAACTTTTTAAGCGAATGAATGCAATAACTTGTATGATAAATTTAAATAATTCAATTAAATTATTACATTATATATTGTACATTAACAAATAAATTATATAACGTGAAAAGTAACAAAAAAAAAACAAAGTAAAAACAATTATAGTCGCTATGAATATATTATGAAAATTGTTTAGCCTATTTAGTACATATTTTTAAATATTATAGGTAATTAAATTGAAATAATTAGATAAAATCATTATACAGATTTTGTACAATAAACAAAAAAAATTACAATGCGTTACAGAAAAATAATAGTTTGAAAAAATCAATTTAAGCGCCATCTACTAAAATTAATTAGAAACTGCGATAGCCTTTGTACTAAATTAAATTGAAATAATTAGATAAAATTATTATATAAATTGTAAAAAAAGTATAATACATATATTTACCATGCAGTCCTAGAGTTTTGATTGAATGGCGGGCACTTGGCAGTTGGCGTCTTGTGAAAAATAAAGCGCCATCGCCAAGTATTTTGAAGTTGCCAACTTCGGTGCCGAGTATTGAAGGCTGATGCGCATGCGTTGAAGAGGCCAACTTCCGCTTCCTGGCGGGTGATAAGTCAGTGCGTTTAATAAACATTTAATCAACATGAATAAACTTTGAAACAAATATAAATTTCATGTCATCATACTTTAGATCCCTCACATGTATAAACCTGTAAATGTTAAATACTTCCTTAATATGGGCTTAACATGAAATTTGGTTTTCTCATTACATTAATCTATAAAATTACTTGTGAAATTTTTCAAAATATTAAATATAAGCTTCCTGCAAATTTAAGAACTTAGCCTCAGAACATGTTCTAAATTACACCTTTCCTAATTGCTTATTCCTTGCTTTTGGTTGCTTTCATAGTTTACTTTTCATATTTTCATCCAACAATGCAAGATTTCCGCGGGTCCTTTTTTCATTGGATAAACAAAGGTAGATGGCGCCATTAGTTGACCCATATGTTCTAGATCACTAAGTATATTTAAGAACGGCAACTAAATATGCAGCCTAACGCACCAGAAGTGTAGTTGCGAATTAATAAATTTATTAAAAAGCGATTTGTTGATTGGCATATTTGAATTTTCTGATAGCAACTCTACTGTAGCTTAGTAATATACTATAATATTAAGTCATCGTTATTGTTATTTTAAGTCGTTTTTTTAATGGATAATTGAAATTTTTGATCTTAGTGCTATTTAATTATTAAGAACGAACTATATAGCGCAAATTATTGATTTATTGCTTGGTATATTATTGATATCACTTCCCAGAAATTTCGAATTTATTAAAATCGAATTATGGTAACAGACAGTACATTTCGGCTACCAGGACCATATATTAAATATACACTTATAAATATGAAACTGATTAGATTTCTATTTGGAATCATGGATATTGTAATTGATATAGACACAAGCGCACCCGTAGTTACTTTGGGAACTACACTTGATGCCAACATATCGTTGAAATGTGATTTCGTGTAATATTAATGTAATTAAAATGGTTGAAGTTGTAGTTAAATTTATCGCGTGGCTGAATTTAATAAATATTTTTTTTTATTTATAAGATACTAATTATTCATTTCTGTCTGTGTTAAATTTTCTTCCTGCTGCCCGCTCTCCTTGAGCTTTATCTAGTTTTTGTTTTAATGAGGGCACTTTTAGAAGGACTATTTCTGAAAATTTTCATTTATATTAACTATATTGTTGGAAATAAATTAAAATGATGCAAAACATTTATGAATTAAAAAAAATCTTGAAATCAATTTTTGAAAAAAAAAAAGAGTTTATTCTAGTACAACTAAAAAGGAAAATAAGAAAAAAAAACTTTAAAAATTAACATAATTAGTTTTTATTATCAGTTATTAGTATCAGCAAAATAGACGGCGAATAGTAAGAATAACTCCTAAACACAAAAAGATTAGAGGCTCAGGCCTGTTGATTGAAATAGGTTTAGCTGGTTTTTCATTCGAAGTTTTGTCGTGTAAGAATGATGTTAGTGAATCCATTATTTTCAAGTTATCGGTAAAGTCATCGGAATCTGTTTCATCTGTCTAAGTTTTGTTTACTTCAAGGAGAACGAACCTAGAATATTGTTTTAAATTATTTCAAAATTTTAATTAGAAAATTTAATTAAAACTGAAAACATTGATATTAAATTTGTTTAACTTCTTTTTGTTTTATAGAGAATTGTTTTTAAAGTGAAAGCCAATATTTCCCAAATTCAGTCCGTTATAACAGCCCTAACTTTGGATATTGATCCCCATTTCCAACCAAGTGATTCAACGTATTCATCCAAGAGATCGACCATTTTTAGCCTTTATTTTAAATCATTCTCAAGGAATTTGCTTTTGGTAGTCTAAGTGATATTTTTTTTTTCTTTTTTACTCGATATAACTCTCGTTTCATTTAACACTTAAACTTTAACTATCGCCTAAAACCAAGCAACGTCAATTAGTGGGTTTTATTCTTCGTGGTTTTAGAAATAAATGCTTTTCTCTTATGCATAATTTTCTCTCAATATATGTTCTCTTATAGTGTACCTAAGTGCATATTTATTGCATTGTTATATCTTTTTCCAAACAGGTCAATTTGTCGATTTCTTGTATTGTTCCATATAATGCTCAAAAGATGGCAGCACCAGAACATAAAAAGTAAATTCCATAAATTCTAGCGAAATATTTTCGTGGGAGGGAGGAATTAGGAATGTTTGACCATAGTATCAGTTTTTGCTTTTGAATTGTGTTTAAATATAATTAGTGGGTTTATTTATGTAGTCGATTTTACTATACTTAATTTAGTACAAAGGAATATATTTTTATTCTTACTGTACAGAATTAACTGTGTAAAGTTAAAAAAGCAATATATTCAAAACTTATCGCAATGCATAGTAAGAATTGACCCATTCATTAGTTATTCTTAAGCCAATTTCATATATTTGGAAGTATGAATAAAATTTTATTAAAAAAAAAACAACTTTAGACTTATTATTTCATAAAATGAAAACATGGCATCGCGTCGTTTAAGATTGGTAGTACAACATATTATTTAGGCTTCTGGTTTTCTAAGAGCCGATTAAGGATGTCTACTCAGGATGACTCGCAGATAAATTTTCCAGTTGCTATTTTTTGTTTAAATTTTCTGAATGGATTTTTTATTTTTCATGGGGGGGGGGGGGGGGGGGCTGAGCCATAACCAATCTTGGTATAGTTAGCTTAGAGGTAAATTGAGGATTCCAGAGAGCCACACCTCGTAGTGGCTGGTTTGTTGTAATTTTTTTAACAACCAAGCAAAGGTAACCCAACATCAACAAATTAGGACCTAGTGCATCATTTGCACATATGTTTCTTATTAGATGAATTCAAACAGAAATATTCTTAATTTTCTAAAAAAAAATATTTCTGTAGAAGATAGTGATGTTGACGTACATCCTCAAAACTTTATTTAAATATTTAAAAGGAAGCAAAATAATCGTAGTTTGAGATTAAAATAATTATTTTTTACTTGAATGACACAATAGTTAAGTAGCGCCAACTGTTGTCAAATGTTATTTTTGAGACGTTGATTGAATTTTCCGTACAAAAAAAAAGGAAACTGAATGTCTATTTTATTTGTGGCGATTTTTAAAGGAAGAAGATTTTTATCCTCACTAATCAATTGTGAGCGACAGTAATCATTGTATAAATTTGGAATATCTGGCATTAGTTTATAATTAAACATTTATTTTTGATTGAGCCATGGTTTGAGTCGCCATCTATAATATACTTGTGAAAGTATTGTGTATAAGAGAATTTGCAAAAATCACTTAACTAATCTTCTCAGAAATATAAAATTTAATAATCATTTGTAATCGCCAATTTTGAATAGTAATATATACTGTAAATCTAAAATAGAAATTGTCTAATTTACACTTATATTTTTCATTTTAGGTAAAAAAAAAACATGGCTTATTCTGTTTTTTTTTTACCAAATTAAAGACTAAAAATGTTTTTTAAAGCTTTTTCTTTTTAAAACAAAACAAAATAAATATTTTGTGTGATGCCGAGAAAGAATCATGATGACATTTTTTAGTACATGTTCTGCATTGGTTTTAGGAAACTAAAGATGCTCTTTATAGCTCTGTAAAACCACCGCATTATGAATAAGTAACTACAGTTGTGTGAAATAAATTGAAGTTGATTTCTACCTGGTTTTTAAATGCGGGATAATAAGATTAATTATACTTTTATTACAAAATTTAAGTGCAAAATATATAGTTTGCTTAAATGATTATTAGTTAAAAATATTCACCACAAGATGACACCACCACGCTGACAAATTATCCGAATATATTTTTTTAATTAATTATATGAGTCCATATTTTGAAAAGTGCTAAGTTACAGTTGTGATGTGAGGTTACATATCTGTCGATAAAATTAAATTATAATAACGATCATCAATTAAAACTTCAAAATATAGTCAACTACTAAAAATTACGTCTTAAGAACATGTTTATTTAAAATAGGAAACGGAATCACATTCTCGCTAACAAATAGAAATTTTCTAAGCACTACCGATCTGGCTAATTTAATAATACTACTACTAATAATTATTATTATTTATTTTTTGTATTATCAAACTAGAAAGTGCGTTGGCTTCTTCAAGTCCACAAAAACTATCAATAATATTTTTTCAAAAGAAATCAATATTATATATTTCTATTATTATATACAGGGTGCGTTTTCTTAAAAGTGCGAGCATTAAAAAAAATCAAATAAAAAATGCTTAGCGGTATGTTACACCGGAAATCCTTGAAGTTGCTGTATGGAACTTTGTAAAAAGTCTACAAAAATAATTCAATGACGTTTTCAGCGAATTTTTTTCGAAAGGCAATGTTACCGAATTGACATATAAACTTGTGACACGCATATTTTGAATTTTAATATTGCGTATATTGGACAAATTATTCTACTGCATTATTAAGATACTGCATTAATAAAGATGTTAAAAAAGTAAAAAAGAAGAAAAGTATGCTGAAAGATGTTGAAAAAGTGTTTTCATTCTACATTTTAATCTTATAACAATACAAAAGAAATAAGATATTTTCAAAATATGCATTTCTATAGTTGTGGCGTGTTACCGATCTGACTTTGGAAAACGTCAAAACCTCTCCATGTAAGAAATAAATACAAATGCTATGACTTAGTAGCTACTTTTTTTTTGCTTTATTTCCTATTAAGTAAAATAATAATAGTTTGAGATTTTTTTTTAAACAATAATATAATAAAAAATAGGTCGAGAAGCACATTAACCATTTTCGGATTCTTGATCCATATAAAAACAAAGAGAGCAGCCAAATTTTTTTATTTAATTCCATTTAAACTTATTTTCTCTTATTGAAATTTTCATATTTTTGAAGCAATGTTTCAGCATAAATTTATGTGTTCCTTAAAAAAAATCCACTAGAGATCACTATTAATGAGAAGTAGCCATAAAAATGCTCAATCAGAAACTTTTTTTATTAATTTTAAACTTATTTCTTATTCCTTTATGGTACGATTCTAAATCGGTTACCATAAAGGAATGGAATAACCAAACTACATAAACATTTAGTTGTTTAACCAGTTACATTTGCTTATTCTTCATGTTACAGATATAGATCACGTACTTATTTTATAACTATTTAGAGAAAAAAAAATTGTCTAGTTTGAAATCCTCCCTCCCATTTAGAGCATAAGGACACTTACGACTACGTTTGAATGCTACAAGATTTTGTTCTTAAAACAACGAAAAAAAAAGAATCCTACAATGTGCAATATGAAGCATAAATGCATTTTTTTAAACGTTCCTACGTGCTTTTCAACATAAATATACCATTTACCCTGCGTATATTTGGGGTAAAACGAGTTTAGGATCGTTTAAATACTCTATTTGCGCCGATTCTCAATTTATTGTTCGATTATCACCACTACGTTTTGTTGTTGAACGTTTTATTTAAAATAGTTTATATTCTTTTTTTTTCTCGCATTGGATACTTTAAAAGTGCTGAATTATAAATAATGCATCGGATGGATTTTAATATTGAACATTTTGATAAATACCGATCTTACACGCAATGCTTTAAAGACTTTGTGAAAAAGAAAAATTGTGATAACAAAATAGTTTCCTTGATTTACATGAGTGGGCTGCAAATCAGCTTGAAACTTAACATAAGCTTAAAACGTGTGAAATGTAGTTAAAATAAGTTTGCAATAGTTATATTTGACTGGAAAAAAAACTATTTTAAAGGCTGTAAGGAATGAAAGTGGTAATGTAATGCAACCGTTTCTGGCTTCCTATTTCTAGCCTTGGTTCTTGGCTTCCTATTTTCAGCACAGCCAATTACGTCTCGTAATTTAGAACCCTGGTCAAGTGACGAGGTCGACACCTGAGCGGACACCCAACCAAAATGAAAGAGGTAATGTGTTACCTTTAGTCAAAACAAGGTTTCTTAAAAAATAAAAAAAATAATATATTTTTTCATTTAAATACCCTAATAATATATGTATCAATGAATTTACTTTATTTTATGCATTCAAGCTTAACGCTGCTGCTTTCAAGCTCACAAATTTAATCACACAACAAGAGATGAATGTACACAAAAGATATTAGCACAGGTTCAGCTTATTTCACATAAAACGAAATTTTTCATCTAAATATTTAATCCTTTTACTAAATCAGAAATGTACTCAAGTGTTAAGAACTTCGAGAAAACTTCAACTTTTTGACGCCCTCTTGGAAAGCTTTTAACAAATTATTAATCTTAAAATTATGCAATTTTCCAAACTAAACATTTTAATCTCGCTACTTTAATATTAAACTCAAAGCAGTAACATTCCAACGAAACCTCAATTTACACACGACACTTGCGAAGCGAAAAGATCCACTGATCTGCGAAGTTTAAATAAGTAAATATGGAAAAACAGCAAAAGCCAATTCAGTTATGGTGGTTCTCAAGAGGCCATATACAAAGCTAAAAAAGTGTCTCTACGCGCTGAGTATCTTAGATGTATTGCTAAATGTAAGAGAAAGGTGGAAAACTATTGGAGAATTTTCCCCTAAGCTTCTTTATTGGTATTTTTTATTGAAAGAATAGCTTGAAGGGAAAACTTACTTTTGGATTGACTCCTTTTTGCATCTAGCGATTGGGATCTCCTGGGTATAGTTTAGCCTTAGCTCTTTCCTTTGCGTTCACATTTCGCTTGATTGCGCGCTTCGAAGGCCTTGCTCCCTCCATCTGCTGTTGCAGAGCTTGTTTCCCGTTTTGTAGTACAATACCTAGAAAATGAGATTCTCACAAAGAAGTATGGGCCTTATTTGGAATGAATCTTTGAAACATGAACGCATCAAATACTTTGTTTAGGTAAATCCAATACAGGTTAGTGTGGATCTGAACCAAAAATACATTTAAAAAAATGCTTTTTAAAAGATATAAATCCCATGAGCAAATATAATTGTAAAGATTTTAATGGTAGAACACTTCACTCGAAAGTATTACTTCAGTACAAAAGTTTCCCTAAGTAATTTGTTTTATGAAAAATGTTTGAAGAAACTTGTAGATACTGTTGTAATTTCAAGTTGATTGATTAAAATAGTTTTAAAATTAAAAAAAATATATTAAAAACAAAATACGGTATTTAAGAAAAGAAAAAAAACGAAAACTATATCACTCAAGATATAAAGTATTCAAAAACAAAATGTGTGCTCCATTCAGTATTTTAATCTTTCTGTTCATTTGTATTTTTACTTCTGATTATGATATTTCAATAATGCTTTCTGAAAATGGGTTTAACATTTTCTTTGCTTCAAATGTTCTGAATTCTAAAAATAATCTTATTAAAGAAAAAATACATTAATATGGTAACAAATTGGATGATTTGTAATGATTTTTTTTTTTTTTGGTTTTTATTATTTTCATCTATAATAATAAAAGAAAGAGTCTGTGAGTCTGTCTGTGTGTATGTCTGTGGATCGCAAAAGACCTACTTAAACTGCTCTAAAAAATTCGAAATTTTTAATATAGATTCCTTTTAATACCTACGTGTGCACCTGAGGCTTAGTTTTTTCATATTTGATTGCGATTTTTAATTAATATAATTAGTTTCAAAAATACGTCATCCACGTGGGTTTGCGGGACCATAACAGAGCTTGAAAATACATGGACCGGGCCGAAACGGGGGCTTGACGCCATCCTCTATTAGTTTGATTGATTGAGTTTGGTTGAGATATGCGCTCGCCCTAAGGCTGCTTCATCCTCTCTTAGTGTTTGCTTTCTTCACGAATTGAATTTAGTTTAGATATTGAGTGTATTTTCACAAGTAAGCATGCCTCTAAAAGGAAGCAATGCGATGTCAACGGGTTTCCAGTAAGGCGGGACCATACTGCTAGTTAAAGATAAAAAAAACCCAGCTAAATACGTATTTGATTTAAACTTATAATAAAAATATAACATGAATAAACTGTGAAATATTACATACTTTTATATAAAAAAGAGTTAAAGAATAAGTCATTTGTTCCAGCACTGCATTTAGGAGACTAAACATCTTTTTCCTGATCATTACAATTTATACCTAGAAACATTAAATTATAAAGTATGCAAGCTTGTAGCAAAGTATAATTTGACGCTTGAAGCTTATTACTTCAAGTAGCATTGGCTCATACTGGACAAACTGGATTCTAATCTTCGAGACGATTAAGAAGAGATTTAGTTTAAATATCAGCAAGAAAAGATGTATTATCGAATAAAGTTCAGAGAGATTTTGCTTGACTTTGATTTTTTATGCGATTAAGTCTGAAATTTCTATTATATATTAAATTGTTCTTTTATACAATATTTTTTTTCTTTTTGATTTTAAATCTTTAACCCTACTAGAACATTAAATTCAGCATATTTTTTTTTAAAGTATTCTTAAAAACATTTATTAGTTTATTAGTACGTTTTTCTTCTTCTTTATTGACACATTATTGTAGCAATAGCTGTTTAAAAATCAAGCTAACTTGTAAAAATATAATCATTGGATAAATCCTCGAAAATTGGTTATGGATTTCTGAGGAACTATGTATTGGCTGACTAGTACTTATGTTGAAGTTAGTACTTTATTAAAGATTTAAGTCAGACAATTACGCAGTAATGAAATATGTATGATAAAATAAGAAGAGCATGTTTTCCTACTATGTTTCATGCTTTCTGAAGTTACTGACTAGCCCCTTAGTGCAGCATTTATATTACAACTAGCAGTATGGTCCCGCCTTACTGGGAACCCGTTAACTTCGCATTGCTTCCTTTTAGAGGCATGCTTACTTGTGAAAATACACTCAAAACAAAATTAAATTCGTGTTGGCGCATGCGAACTTAAAAAAAGCAAACACTAATAGAGGATGAAGCAGCCTTAGAGCGAGCGCATATCTCAACCAAACTCAATCAATCAAACTAATAGAGGATGGCGTCAAGCCCTCGTTTCGGCCCGGTCCATGTATTTTCAAGTCCTGTTATGGTCCCACAATCCCACGTGGATGACGTTTTTTAAAAACTAATTATATTAATTTAAAATAACAATCAAATATGAAAAAACTAAGCCTCAGGTGCACATGTAGGTATTAAAAGGAATCTATATTAAAAATTTCGAATTTTTTAGAGCACTCTAAGTAGGTCCTTTGTGATCCACAGACATACACACAGACAGACAGACCGACAGACAGACAGACAGACTCTTTCTTTTATTATTATAGATAACTGAAAAATATGAGAGTAATGATTTATTTAAAATATACTATTTTTTTCTGTAACACTTGATGCCTCGTTTTAAAAAAATATGACAACAATGTAAATACCATTTTGGACGAGTGTATGGTGTCCTCTCGCAGCTGGGCAATAGCTTTGAAATATTATGCTTCTTCCCCTACGACTTCTTTCAGATTCAACTACGAAAACTTAAAGATTCTGTTTGCATTGGGGACTACACCATTGTTTTTAAAGTGAAAGCCAATATTTCCCAAATTCAGTCCGTTATAACAGTCCTTACTTTGGATATTGATCCCCCATTTCCAACCAAGCGATTCAACGTATTCATCCAAGAGATAGACCATTTTTTTTGTTCCTGTAGATGGCATCGAAAACTATTGAAGGAAAAGAATAGTTATTCCCCCAAGGAAAAGAGCGGTACTTCCTTTGCTTGTGGACTAAGGTACTAGAAATCACACTCCAGAGCAAGTCCTGTTTTGTCCACGGCATCTCTAGAACGGATGGAACTACTTGACAGAATCCGGGATAGAGAGGCTTAGTCCAGTAGCTTTATCTTGGTTGCTTTCCATGATAAATACTTTTTTGTAGTAAGAAATTATAAGTATTGTGCATCTAAATCTAAGGTCTAAGGTTTGTAGTTTTAATTAATACTTCTGTAGTTAATCAGTTCGAATCCAAATTTAATTCTAAAGTCAATCGATTACACTTATGTTCTATAAAATGATTCATATGAAATACTTTTAGTTGGGTAAGAATCATTATCAGCATCAAATGTTTTTGTTGGCCAATGAATCGTAACTAAAAGTCTAGCATTTTTTAGTATGGTCTATTTAATTTAGTATTTGTTATTAATAAGTAATCTCTAGTTTACAAACACAGAAACAACCTACTTATATAATAAATTATAAATAAGAAAGGAAGTTAAACACATCGCTAATGGATCTTACGTTTTTGCTTATCAAACATTTTTGATGTTCTAAAAATTAGGACGATGTGATAAGCGTGTGAAAGCAAAGTCTGGAGACCTCTAGTGTATGTCGCACTGTGCGCGGAAAAATGGCCTATCGAACATATATAACTTTTCGAGTTATACATGTTAACAAATTCAAAATTTAAATATCTAGCGAATAGTGAATATCTTAGTACAGTTAGTAGATCCTTATTTTTTTTTCATAATAAAATGCAATTTAGAAAAATAAACTTTAGACGATTTTTCTGAAAAACCAGCTTTCTGCCGATAGGTCACTTTTTCGCGCCCGGTGCGATATAAAATACTCAATTTCCATGATTCGTATCCTTGTCCGCACTTTCACGGCGACAGATTGGTTGATTCAAATCACCAACCAATCAGCCGTCGTGAATTAGTGAACCATGAGCACGGAAAAACGGATTAAGATTATTCCTTTAAAAGTATTAAAATTTGAAGTCGAATGTAGGTTGTTATGTTCGTCGTTTAATCCACAAAACACGGTTTGTATACCTCTGTCCTAATATTTATTATTGAGACTGTTATTTTTTGCAATAAATTTATCATCAAATTGTTAGTAAAATAAGTTAAAATTAATGCTCATATGAAAATAAATTACTAGACAATTGAAGAGTACACGGGAAGAAGCGATTGATTTATTAGGCGGACGGCCGCAACTGCCTGCTTGGCGGCATAAAACCGGTTTCTCTCCTTCTTCTTCGCTTGGTCCAAGCGTCGGGATCGCCAATCGCCTGAACTTGGTAGCTAGGAACCACAGAGTTCTACACTGGCATATCACGTGACCTACAACACTGACTTCATTGCTTGCGCGTCCCGTCGATAGCATTGGAGGTCACGTGATCTGCCACTATATTACTTTAACTATTACATCTATGGTAGGAACTGGTTTCCTTACACAAGTTTAGGCGATCACTCGCTATCATCGCCAAAGTGGCCTGCTAAGGAAACTTCTCTGAAAAATCAATCGGTTTTTCCCGTGTACTCTTCAATTGGATAAAATCTAAGATATCTTTCAGATCTTAAAAAGTTTCAAATACTTAGCCCTTTCCCTACGAAGGATTTTTGCTTCCTCGTAATATTTGATAGGAATAACATTATCGAATCCTTAGTTGTTCGGGCGTTTTGGGGCGCTTCAGTAATGAAAGGGTTAAACGCTGCAATAAAGCCGATATAATTATTTAAATTCCTACATTAAAAATGACTTATAATTAATTACCAACTTAAATCTTTGATGCATGAAGCATTGCAAAAAAAACCTCTTTCAGCATGACCCGAACTAGTTGGTTGTGTTTCAATGAATCTAGATTCCTCCTTTTTAAGTCTGAGTCTTTTCCGTAAGGCCAAAGATGTAGCATCAAAGACCTGTCATCGAAGGCGTTTAACATTAAAGATAGATGACCAGCATCTATCATTTTGACCACGAACATACGGAATATTCTTTCAGAATTCCTCATTTCAAAATAGAAGATTCAAGGGATTTTTGGCTCTTGATGGGAAAAGTTTCTTTCCCCATCGAAATTGAGTGGGGATTTTTTTATGTAGAAAAAAATTCAGGTAGATTCAATTGATAAGGTCTTAAGAAATTTTCTTGGGAGTGGGTAATGGATATATTTAGTTGATAACACTTAAATAATCACTTACGTTTAAATTTAATAAACTTCAGAGTTTTTATTTTGTTGAATTTTAACATTCTCAAGTAATGAAGTATTTCTGTGAGATGCAAATTTCAGAAAATTTGAAAATATTGATTTTTTTTAATGATCTATGATCTTTGTTTATTTTCTTTAGTCATACATTTTGATTTTTAAGGAGTAGTTATCAAATGAAGCTGCCATACAATACTGGTTACCCAAAAGTGAATAAGTTTTATTAAGTTTGTCGTAATATCAAGCCTCAAACTATCCATCCATGAGGTTGTTATTATAAAAAATTGTTATTCAACACATTTTATTGATTAATTTCAATGAAATTTTCGAATTCAAAAATACTTCTAAGGTTATTTGTATTTTGAAGTTATTAAATACTTTTCTTTGAAAATTGTTACTAAAATGTAAGTTTGAAATAAAAAAAAAAGAGTATAGGACTCATTTAATATTATAGATAAACTGTAGTGAAGAATCATGTATATTAAATTCAATAAGTCGCTTAACCTAAAATATCAGTGTGCTAAAAATTTGTTATTTAGAAATACAGCCCTAATTATGAAACTGAAAAATTGCAATCTTTTCTAAACTTGTTAAATCGATATTAGTATTTTCTGTGGTTTGGTATTCATTTCAATTATCTTCTTAAAAAAATCAGAATTTTTTCGCTAATACAATTTTTTAACAAATATTTGGGAATGTACTATTCTTAAGAAATTTTCGCATTTTATAAGCACAACCAAAAACCCGTGCGTTAAAGCAAAATATAATATCCGATACTTCAAAAGCAGCCCCTTTATTTATTATTATTTTTATAGTAATATATCATTTTTATCTGGAGGTAAATATCAAATATTATATTCGTATTTTATTTTTTTTTGTTTGATATGTTTCTTTGCATTAATCTTTTACAACTAGTTTTGGGCGTTTACTGATTCCCGTAAAAGCTTAGGAAAAATAATGCTGAATTATATAGATCTTGTCTCAACCCATCATATTTTGTAAGGTAAAGAATATTTTATTGTGATGTATATGTGGGTAAATGAATCATATTTACTGATAACACATACCGGGATAACTGCCTTGTAGTTCTGGTAATAAATATAATAATTCTTAAATTTTAAAAAATGCAATTAGTTTAAGTTCTTTGCGTGATTCAACGAAATATAACCTTGTTGGGTAAGCTTAATCTTGTACTATCACCAAATACAGTTTTCCCTTGAAGAAATTAATTGATATTAATTTTAAAACGTTATAAAATCTTAGAACTTAAATTGTTAACTTGTAAAATAACAAAGTATCTTTCCTAATTGAGCAAAACTTCTTATGTAATTCATAGTTAAACTTACAAAAGTAAAAAAGCAAACTCTCTAGGCTGGCCACAAACTGGAAGTTTCCTGAATCCGTTTCCGGATTCCATGTCTTTATAAAAATGTGTAACACGCAGAAGTTAATAAAAATATACTAAGTGGTAAATTGTATGGTTTGTATTATAATGAGTCTTTTTTTTTTAGTAGCGGACTAGCCGCGCTTGAAAGGTATTCCACTCTTCAAACAATCTGCATTAAAAAAATAGTCATCTTACATTATCTCTCATTTAATATGATTCAGTTTTTTTTCAGACACTCTTTTTTATCAATCGTCACACCGCAATTATAAACTTAATTTTTAAGCATAGAACTTTGGAATAGTATAATACTCTATTAGTTTTTAAATAACTGCAAAATCCGGCACATAAATTTATATTCGTACGGAATATAGTTCAAAACTTTTAAATTATAATATTACAAAAAATCACAAGTATCATGACTAAAGACTATATTTATGTGTTGTCCACACGTGAGAAAACATAAATCTGTGACTTGGATCTAAAAGGGCCTAAGTCGAAAATGTTAGTTGGTGACATTGGCCCTTTTAGAAATAAGCCACAAAAATAATTTCTTAGGTGCAAAAAATTTCCTCATGAAAATGTTGTTTTGTTTTTATGTATTAGAAATATGTGAAACCGAGCTTACACAAGACAGCCAACTAAGGCATTGTCACCACGTTTAGGTGCTGAAATACCGAGCAAATATTGGGAGGACGAGCCATCGAGAGTAAATAATAGATATAGAGACGAAAAAAAAAAGGATTTGCAAAGGACAGATTGGTTTACTCCAGATGAGCCAAGAAAATGGATTTGCCTCGGAAAAAGGTGTTAGTTGAAGAAGAGATCATTATCTTCAAGATGGTCGGAGGTAAAGTCGTTTCATCTTATCTCCAAGATGGTCGCCGGAGAGGTTAACGTCGTTTTTTCTTGTTTGGGAGGGCGGAAGTAAGGGATTGATCTCTTTTCGGTGAAAGATTTTTAGGATTTAATTGTGCTGTTCGGGACTTTGAAAAGTGTGGAGAGGAAGGGGCTATTAGGGGCTTAGTTATCCCCATGTCTTTCTGTGTTTTATCGTTAGAAAAGACAGGATTTTGAATTGGCCACAGTGTCAGAAAATGGACGTGTTTGGGGGATTTGTCGTTTCGAAGAATTGAAGAAAAGAATTTTAGTTTTTAGGCGTATGACAAAGCCTTTGAGATAGAGGCGGGGGATAAAGTGCATTGTTTTGTAACAAAGCTTGTATTTGATATTGTTTCGAAATCAAAAATATCTTTTTCAACTGAAATAAAGTAGGATTTTGCTTTTATGTATTAAAGTGTATTAATGTTTGTTTCTACAAGAAAAATACTTTCGCTAATTTTTAGGATTAATTAGTAAGTAAATGTCTTTTTTATCTTAAAATTTGATATTTGCTACAAAATACCCCCTAAAAACCTTACTTCATTAAAAAAAATTCACTCTTCAAACAAAAGTTCTGTGTAAGACATTTCTGTAAATTTAAAAGATAAGAAATATATATTTTTTTAAGTTTAACTCTTAAATTTAAAATTATAGGGGAAGGTGGGTTACCTCGGACCTATTTTGACTTTTCAATTTTTAATTTCTTAATTACTTGCAAAAAGTGAATAGAAATATTTTTACTAAATACTTTATGTTGTTATACACAACATATATTTATTTTAACATGTTATTTAAATGATTTCAACTATTACAAAAATAAATACAGAAAATTGTAAATAGGACCAAGGTACACCACCGGTGGTGTACCTTGGTCCAACCGGTAGTGTACCTTGGACCAATTATTAACAGGTAGAGAGACTCGATTTACAGTCCGAAAACCAGTATTTATTAGCCACATAAAATTCAAAAATACATTTTACAGCCTACTCTTATTTATAGCCAAGATTGTAGTAATTGGTTATGTTAGGTCAATTGGCTTAGTAAGGGGTTTTATTGCCTTAGTTTTTTAAGTGCCCTTTTGGCTTTTTCAGCTGCAATGCAATCTTTCTCAGGTGTATCCGTTAAAATGCAGCATAAAATTAAACTGTTATTTCATGCCATATAAAACACTTGGCTATCTTTCTGTCTTAAATTTGAAAAAACAACTCAAATATTCTCCCCCTATGTTTATACAACTAGGCCTAAATGTAAAAAGGATGTTCTGCTTAGATATTTATTATAAAAAATATCTTTTTAGATGAGCATGCAATAATTATTTTCTATGTTATATAAATATGGTTAAAATTTTATCGGCTTCCATAAATCTAAATAATTAACTACAAAAAAAAAATCTTTATCACACCAAATAAAAATTTCTTACAAATTTCCATTTTTCTAGATTTTACAAATCAGGGTTGCATATTAAGAGCTTAAAATACTTAATTTTTCAAAGGAAAAAAATTACTTGAATTTTAAAATGGGTTTTCAACAATCTGAAGCACATAAGATCTATAGTAGTGTACCTTGGACCAGTCCAAGGTACACCACTTGTATTAGGTTCGAGGTACACCACTTGGATATTAAAAACAAAATAGTTAATCACCAAGTTAAGGTTAGACTTAACTTAATTTCAAGCACACTGTTTTATAGCTAAAACTTTGCTTTATATTGCATAACCATTGTTTCTGAATAAACACTACATGTTTGAGTAAAAAATACACTAAAGAATCTGACAAAAATTTACTTTTGAACTGTGAATTTAGTTTTTCGAAACCTCTTTAATAAATTGACCTTTTAAACAAACAGATAGAACTTCACTGAGATCCCTGGTAGCAAATACTTTAACTGCATGTGGTGTTGTTTTAATATCTAAGCTAATCGAGCTAGAATCAGCATAGGTTCGAGGTACACATACGTCCAAGGTACACCACTTACCCCTAATTAATATTTTATAAAAATATTTTAGCATTTTTATTTAAATCGTTCAATGTTGTCATCATAATTGATCATTCACTAAAGAAATTTTAACATTGCAATTTTTTTTAAATATTTTTTAAACTGTCATGGAAATCTACATCACATGAAGTCATTAAAATCAATACATATGGGGAAAAAACCTCTAAAAATGTGGCTTCCGAAACAGTGATTTATATTTGAAGTTTGAATAAAATTTGAGCGAATATCATTATAACTATCGTATTTTCAGTATGCATTGTACCGGTTCAAAATGAAAGGCAAATAAATGGAGTGCATACCTTCAATGCGACCGAAAGGGAAAATCGACAGCTCGATCTGTCAACATACATGAAGAAATCTGGAATCAATATACCTTTGGTGTTAAGGTGCCTCGGATTCAGTGCAAAAAAACCTCAAACTTCGAAATAAACCGAGAAGAAAGCTTAAAAATTCACTTATTCTGGAAACTCTCCAAATATGTGCCGGAAACTTTTGTGAGTCTTGGAGCTAAGGTGAAATTTGTTTCATAGTGGTAAGAGGGGAAGGAGGGGATAATATAGATATAACTTCGTAAGGAGGAGCATCAAACCTAAAAAGAATAAGAATGGAATCTCTCAAAGGATGTTTTAGGTTAAAAAGAAGTAAATCCTCGCCAAAAATATTTGTGGAATCTAAAACGGATGAGGTTAATTTATTTTGAAAGGGAAAAAAAATGATAGATATCTGGGGGTGATAGCAATTTTGATAGGTAAACATAAACACTCAGGGTAGGTTTTTGTGAAAGAAAAGCTTTGAAATAAGGGAAATAATACAAATAAAATTGAACCCGAATCCATTACACAATTTCAGTTTTCTACTAGTTTTTTTTTATGTTGCTCAGAATGTACTATTTCATATTAGTACTATTTTCCTTATAGCACGTCTTCAATCCGGCGTATTTTCGGAAGTGTGTTCATGGATTCTTTTATATTGATCGAGGCTCTCAAGAGAAAATAACAGTAAATTTCAATAAAATATTTTCGAATTCGTTGGCAAAACACTTTAAACGTCTTAGACAACCATACCATGTCATATGATAGTAAACTTTCGTTTTCCAGTTGGTGTAACCGAGAAATTCACATTCTAACTTTTAATCTTTAAAAAAAATATTCTTTTGGTAAATACGTTTTCTTTTCCACACTATAAAAAAACTGTTGTTTTTACAGTTAAAAACTGTCAACTTTGACGCCAGTTAATAACTGTTTTTTTTTTTTTTTTACAGTTTAAGGGGGTTCAGTACCCTAATATCTGTGAAAAAAATCAAAACAAATATTATTGGCTTAAAATACTATTACAAGCTTAATAAATAATGTCACAAAGTATCAAGACGATTGGAAAAATATTTTTGACATTAACCCTTTCAGTCCCAAAAAATTACTACGCTACAGAAACATTTGGTATTCACAAAATAAGCTTATTTTAGGTCAAATATACGAATTCCATAGCAAAAAAAATTAATTAACTTTTTTTATATGGTTTTTTAAACAATGCCAAAATTTTTTAACTGTGGAAAACAACAAAATATATATATTACTTAAAAAAAAACTTCGAGTAATATATTTTAAGGTATCTGACCATATTATTTAAAAAAAAAATAGAAATTATTTTAACCGAAATAGTTTAAATCGGGTTTTAAATATGTGGAACTGAAGTGAACTTATCAAAAATCAGGTGAAACGCTTGTTGGCTATTTTCTAAATTAAAAAAAATAGTAGTTCTGACTTCTATTGAGATTAATGTAAAATATTGTCTAATAGAACAAAGTTTGAAGAATCGAATGATGAGTGTTTGGAACGCATAACGGGACATAAACATTTTGAAAAAAAATATTGAAAGTGATGATGCCAAATGGCATCACTGGGACTGAAAGGGTTAAAAGCCATTTTAATGCCATAGCTTCGTAAGGAAATTAGTTAACAATAAAAACTTCAAACGCGTTTTTCTCAGAACTTGATCTTTTGAACTTCGATGTACCTTTTCTCAAAAACTATGCTATGTTTCATCGTATTTTTTTATATGATGTAATACATAGTATAGATTAATCTGAGGTTATAAATTTCAATAAAACTAAAATGAAAAAAATTTTATGGGGCAAAAAAGTGAAAAATTTCATTATTTTTTGGGTATTTAAAACTTATTTTATTTAAAAAATATCTAACAGTTAGTTACAAAAAACTTTCAACCTCAGATTAATCTATAAGGTTGGTACAACACACCCAGAAAATTTTAAGATGATCTGAACAGTAGTTATTGTGAAAAGGTACATTGTAATTGGCCAATTTAACATTACCGATATACAACATACTGATTACTGAATCCCCTTAAAACTGTAATTTTTTATAGGAAATCTGTAATTTTTTTTACAGGCAAACTGTAATTTTGTATAGGAAATCTGTAAAATTTGTTTACAGGAAAACTTTAATTTTAATAGGGCAGCATTTTTTGGGCTCGCCCATAAGATGTTCCTGGATCAAAACCGGGCCCAGTCCGTACATCTTCCACGAACCTTTTGCGTGTGCGAGCCCATAATATTCAGCGAGCCCAATACTGAACCGTCTGAGACGAAGTAAGAACTCGGTCGTGAGGGCTAGTATTGGATATTTTATTTTAGCAGTTAAAATTACAGTTTTCCTGAAAAAAGATTACAGTTTTAAACAGTAAAAATAAAAGTTATTAGCTGGGGTCAAAGTTGACAGTTTTTTACTGTAAAAACAACAGTTTTTTTACAGTGCAAATTTTTATTGAAATCTAAAAATTATGGATTAAAAAAGTAATTTCCCTTTTTATCATAAATAAATATGTATAAAACAAGTGGAATAAATATACTGGTATGACATTAGATTTAAAATTTTATTAATAATTTACAAATAATTAATCCTGTCTGTTGCTTTTCAACTGCAAAGTTAAGAAATAAAAACTTTTGCGCAGGTTAACAAGTAAATTCTATGAAGCAGCACATAATTTACAAGAAAGTCCTAGAAACTCCACATTAAATTAACTAACCTAAAAAAACCACACGATATGTTGAAGTTTAATGGGGACACATATGTGTTATATATATATATATAAATGTTTTTCCTTAACTGTTGTTATTATAGATATTTTCGCAAAAATGCCATTTAGCTGACCTAACTAAATAAAATTGTCTCGATATGCATTTTTATCATGCGTCATTTATTGAAAAATAATCCAAAAAAAATCTCTAATAAAATAACAAACTTATAAAAAAGACTTTTAAAGTTTACTGACCCTTAACTGTTTAAAATAATTACGTGAATTCTTTTGTAAAACAGGCTATCATTTGTAATGAGTTCCAAAGGAGGTTCAACTCGCTACTTCAGCATTTTAACGGCTTAACAAAGAAAAGGAACATCGTGCAAACTTTCATTGGTAACTTCTTAAGACGCTCTCGGCGAAATTTTAAGGAGCACATAAAAAGTGGAAAACGCGCGCTAAAGAAAAGTAATATTTAATCTCTAAAAGACATAATTAAAAGTAAACTTTCTCCGTTCATTTTTTGTTAGGTATGATTTGTCGTCATTGTGCGAAACACATAAATTGAGATGTTTACAGGGGTTCCTATATGTGTTTTTTTGCTGTTCATTTAACTTTTTATAACTCAACGCGGCTAAAATGTTGAGGATTTGTTGTTATTTTATATTTTTACGCTTGATAAGAGTTTCTCGTAAAAGTATGTTTCATAATTTAATTGAAAAATGTTTTTCCTATTTAAAAACCAGTTATCCAATTTATTGATGTTTTTAAATCTTTTTTTTATTTGAATGACTTCACTATTGTTTTATCATTGACTTATTTTTAAGATAAATGTTTATACTCAAATAAATTGTAAGATTGATACAGAACAGTTGGCGTTCCTAAAATGATGTTTTCGTTATGTTAAAACTAATTGTGTTTATAACATGAAACTGTTCTATCATATGAATTATTTAGACAAAAAAATTAATATACATAACGTACAAATCATCATATCCATTATATATTTTGTATACGTAATACTTAAAAATATCTAACATATAATGTAATATATGAATTCAGAATTAAAGGGGAAAAGATGCTATTTGCTTAGTATTATAATAAAATTCAATAGCTATATCTATCGCCAAATAGACAATTTCAATATAAATCTAGGAAATGCGATCTCAGGTGTTTTGTTGGGAAACGTAAATGCTAGGCTTTATTTCCCTATTACAATTGCGTATGCAAATTACTTAAAGAAAGAATTTGAAATCAAGATAAAAGTAAAAGAAATCCTGCCTTTCTCCAAAGAAACATTTATAACAAAAAGAAAAAGACTAAAACATAGAATGTGGACACGGTTCGTTTTGTAACAAACATAAGGGGCTCCTAAATCTGTTTAATAATATGCAGCAATGAAATATTCAAATTGTTTTAAAGGTTAGAATAAGCTTAAACAGTTTATTTTCAACATTAAAAATGAAACAAAATATATCACTGCAAATATTTTAAAAACTATTTAAGAACAATGTCGAATTATTAGAATTTAGTATAATGAGTTTAATGAACAATGCACTAGAGTTTTTAAAAACATTCTGTAGAAAACTTCTACGAAAAGATGTTAAATAAAAAATGATTACTAATCAAATGAAACCGCACATCAAATACATTTTCTACTTAATCTTATTTACAATTGTTTCATTAGTTGTAACTCTATTTTCCAAATATCTAAAGAACATTGAATTTTCTAAACATTGAATACTAAATTCAATATGAAAATGTGGAAATATTGGATATTTAGAAGGTAAAAAGGATGGCATTCCTCTCAATTTAAAAAATACTTAAACAAAGTTAGATTAAAGACATATCAATTTATTTCATCCATTTTCAAGACTGAAATATAATGAAAGTAATAAATAATTATTAAAAAATGATGTAGCAAAAATACTTAATAATTAAATATTTGTGCCTTGAAAAATTGTGATGAAAATAATGTCCTCCATTTAAAGAAATGTACGCTTGGGGCATCTTTTCCATGAAATACTTTCTTCAAAAAGTACCATCCCCCCAAAAAAAAACATTTGAGGAACCATTTCTGAGAATCAATATAAGTTAACTAACAAAAAAAAAATGATTGCGTAAACATACATTTATTATTTTATCAAAGTCGATACTTCTTAAAACATATATAATTTCCCAATAAATGCCCGTAGCTATATCTATTACACACTTTCGTAAAACAACAAATGATTATCCGCAGCGTATTTAGAAAAACAACTATTTTCACAAAGAATTTATATATCAGATGCGTCACTATTTACCTACTCTATATACATTATTAAAAGGAGCAGTTTTGACACCTACAATCTCTTAAGTATAACTAGGATATAGGGTCCGGCCTGTTTATCGACGACTTTGGCGATTGTTAATTCAATTTAACGGAGTCGCCAATGTACGAATCGGACACTATATCTTATTTATACTTTGGAGAATGTGAGTTTTTCAACTACACTTCATATAATGTCTCTAAACCAAGATCGATAAAACAATTTTTGTATGGCTGCCTTTTTATTCCTAACTCTCGTAAACTCTCGTAGCATTTTTTAAGCGGTTTTACGCTCTCAATGGAACTCCTTTAGCGATATTAAAATTGCAATAACTTTTATTCAATACAAATCCCGATTCGAAACG
Organism: Hylyphantes graminicola; assembly: GCA_023701765.1. Lineage (NCBI taxonomy): Eukaryota > Metazoa > Arthropoda > Arachnida > Araneae > Linyphiidae > Hylyphantes > Hylyphantes graminicola. Next base: position 38,489,829 of record CM043123.1, read on the forward strand.
AATTGTACAAATGATTTCGTATTTGTTTTGATGGTCGAATGTTTAATTTATTCTAAATGAATGAATTAATTTGAAAACACAAGTGGAAAGCTTTACTTAATATGCCGATACCTTTTAATATACTTTGTTATGAACACTCAAAAATTTATTGAACCAATGAATGTAGTACAACTGATGTAGAATTATTTTAAGTGTAAGCATATTAGTATTTGTAAAATTGCTTGATAAAATTTAATTAATGTATTTTTTACACACATTATCTAACATTAAAAAAAAACTTTAACAGCAATACTAAAAGTAACAGAGGTCTCAATGTGACATCATATATTTGACATAGTAGAAGTTTTTTTAAATTAAAGGTTTTGAGACACATTTAACGTTCTTTTTATTATCTTTAAAAATGGTATTTTGGTTGCTGTTAACTTCAATATGTTTGTAAGTAATCTTTGAAACATTATCAAACAGTGGGTTACTTACATTTAATTAAAAGGTACGTGTTTTTATAGTTGATTCATGTCTAATACATTTTTTGAAATTTTTGTTAATAATTTTATACACAACAATATGTTTATATTAGATTATTTATTCAGATTTTTTTTTTACATTTTACTGTTGAAAGTAAAATGGATAGTAAACTATTAAATTGTTTCCATTCAAATAACCCCTTATAATAGTTTATTATATGTTTCTAAAAATGATATGCCTGAAAATATGTATTACTCCCTTATAGAAAAAGTTATGTCATGTAGTTAGAGTTAGATAAATTTCAAATTTTGTAAACAAAAAAATCTCGAGTAACAGTATGGGATTAAAGTTAGAAACAGCACAAATAAAAACTTTAATTAAGATTTTCACAGAAAAAGTATTTATAAATTAAGACTAGTTATTAATGTGGTGCTGTTGCGTTCAAAATTAAATGAAATTTTTAAATCAATGTTTTTTACCCATTTTTTCAAGTACTTGAGTTTTCAGGATGCGAAAACAAGATTTGTAATTATCTTTTTTCTCCGTTAACTGGTTTGCAAGTCTTTTTTATTTCATTCATTTTCAAATCGAATTAATCAAGTCTTATTAAGACATTGTCTGAATTATTAGGATTTTCTCTTTACAATTTCCTTATAATTTAAGAGAAAAAATGCTGTAATAAACTTAAATAATATTGTAATAATAAATTTTTGAAGTTTAATTTAAGAATATGTTTGATATGTAAAACTAATGTTTTTTGCATTTTTCGTTTTTTTGTTTTGAAGCAATGCGGTGTATTTGACATTTCAGCGCTCTACAGTCCAATAAGAAAAATGGGACAGTGATTAATTTTATAAAGTTTTCCTTTACATGTGCTCACTAGTATACTTTAATGCAATTGTAAGTTGCTTAAAATCTAAGAAATAAACTAATAACTCGTTAAAAAGTTGTTTGTAGTAACGATGATAATTTTGACATATTATTGTTAAGGAAACGTTAAGGTAATTTTTAACAAAAGATTTTGTTAATATTTTTCAAGCTCTCTTTTTTAAAAATATTTTTAATTAAGTTATCGTCAACACCTTAGCTAATTATTTATGTACACTCATATCCAAAATATCTTTATAAGAAATTTTTTTTCTGAATTTTTAACATTCCTTAACAGTGACTTAAGTGACATATTTGGCGTTACGATGGTACACATGTTTAATCACGTTAACAAAAGGTTCGACGTCAACATTTTCATTGGAATCATCACAGTATTTGCATGCGTTAATATATAAATATACACATACATCCACTAACTTTAGCATTTAGTGCACCAAGTCATAAATTTGAGGGTCATAAACTACTTTCAAGCACGTTATTTGATTTTGACAACTTGTAGCATGGACTAAAACACATATTTTTGAGCATAAAAGACGTCGAGCTTGCAATTAGAAAGGATAAGACCATCATAAAAACACTTCTTGGAAAACCTTGAGACGTCCTTACTGAAAAGTTGTGGTCTAAAATGAAACTGCAATAATATCTTATATTTCTTTTGTGAGTGTTATTGCAGTTCAAATATCAAATCCTTTTAGTTTGAGCGATTTGTTTGAAGGTTTAATCTATGTTTGCTCTATTATGAGTTCAGCGGTGATTTTAGAGAGTAGGTCCGCTACTATAAATAATAATAAGAAGGAACGTTTCTGAATATGTGGGGCAGCTATATGGTGCATTTAATTTCCAAAAATGTTTCCGAGAATTTAGGAAACCTCTCTCTTTAATTATCAGATACATTTTTGATCATTTAAAAAATTCACTATTTTCCTGTATGTGCTTGATTTCTAGGACGACTAGAAGTAAGTAGGCCAAGTCTTATTGTGTTAAAAAAAATTAAATTATTTTGTTAAAAAAAAATTGAAACGTAAGTTCTCACGTAATACTTTTTTGTGTTACAATAAAAAAATATGGAATTATTGGGCAAATGGAACCAAAAAATAGTGAACTATTAGGCAATGTAAAACCCCTAAAAACTGCATAGATATATTGTTTACCTTTATGTGTTTGAAAATAAAATGCATTCATTTAAATGATTTCTCATAAATGCACAATTTGTATACTGGAAGGTACACTTCAAATATCTTTCTAAACAGTCTTATTAACTGACTTCTGCATGCATTTATGTATTGTTGTGCATTTTGTTCTTCATACCAAATGTATTGACATATCAAAAGCAAATCATTAAAATTTTGAGACTCTGATATAAATAGGGAAAACAAAACATAATAGATGATATACCTGCATGAAAAAATTCATAGAAAAGAAACCCGATGAAATATTTTTAACTCAATTTCAAGGATTTTATTCATTCTCATTTATTGGTAATATATTTTACTTTTGGAAATATTTCTTACTTTTTGATGCACAACTTTTACTAATTTAATACAATAGTAGTAAGTGTACTTTTTATAGTTGACTACTGTTTGCCTGATAATAAAAGGTGACTAAAAAGTTTGTAAATTAACATGCGTTGTTATTATAATATTTTTTTAATTTTGTTACATATATATCCATTTGATAAACATATTTTTTGACACAATAGCAAGTTTTGCTGGCAGGTGTATACCATTATTCCTATATTTAGAAAAAAATATTGTAATATCCCAAATGTTTTCTTGCTTTATTCTTCTGCCAGAAACAAATCATTAACCTTTTAAATCTCAGGAAAAATAGTATATTCGCAAGAAAAAAATAGGTTCAATTGTCGGATACCTGTATTAAAAAAACCTGTTTGTAACCGTGCATGGGCCGGGAAATCGAATGCAATTTTTTATCAATTTTTACGTGGTTAATTCAGCCGCCATTAGTACCAAAGTTTCTGCATATCATTAATCTCAGCAGAATTCCTCTTCATCGAATGTTCTGCGACAAGTTTGAGGAAATATATCAGCGGGTGATAAATTGTTTCTCTTTCCTATTATCTTGGATTGCAAGAGAAGGCAAAAAAACACAAGTACATGCTGGAAAATGCTGGAAATTTTTCATCCATATCCTGGTGCGCTTTTTTATTCATCTCGTTGCATTTGTGTTTTATTGTATTTTATTTTGTTTTTGCTCAAATACGTTGCGTAATAAATCGCTTTGGGATTTCAAGAATAGCTGAACATAAATTTCTATAAGAATAAAACTGAATTAGCGCAGAAATATTAAATCGACTTAGTGCATGTTTTACAATTAATGTGTTGTTAGAAAATACCTGTACAAAAATGTAGTTTAAAATGTAGCAGATATAGAGAACGCAACGGTTTTTTTAATGGATATTCGCATTTTTTTATTAAATAAAGAAAATTTTTTCTAGTTGCAAGCAAAAAGGTTTAAAGTCAACCCCCTCTACAAAAAAAAAATCTCTTGCAAAACACTTTTACAAATAGCGATAAAAATTCCGTTAAAATGTTTTATCTGGAAACTTTGCAAAAACCTTCCAGTGATTTAAAAAAAAAATATTGTGTAATTGGGTAAATATATGTAATTTTTATACATATAATATTTACCAGAACGTTAACAAAAAACACGCTTTTATTTTCTGTAAATTTTTTTAAAGAAATATAATATGACGGTTAAAATTTATTTGAAGAAATCACAAGTACTTTTTTGCTGGCACTAACTTATTTTTATATTTTAAACTTAAAACAGAAACGTAAAATATTACCTTTATCAAAGCTTGTACGGATTAAATTATTATTTTTATTTAATATAATTTAATATGTTTTCCATCAATCTGTAAATTTTTTTAAAGAAATATAATGTGACGGTTAAAATTTATTTGAAGAAATCACAAGTACTTTTTTGCTGGCACTAACTTATTTTTATATTTTAAACTTAAAACAGAAACGTAAAATATTACCTTTATCAAAGCTTGTACGGATTAAATTATTATTTTTATTTAATATGTTTTCCATGGTCAACAGTTACTACCTTATTTTCCAATATATATTCTCAAACTAGCAGTATGGTCCCGCCTTACTGGGAACCAGTTAACTTCGCATTGCTTCCTTTTAGAGGCATTACTTTTGAAAATACACTCAAAATCGAAACAAAATTAAATTCGTGTTGGCGCATGCGCACTTAAAAAGCAAACACTAATAGAGGATGAAGCAGCCTTCGGGCGAGCGCATATCTCAACCAAACTCAATCAATCAAACAAATAGAGGATGGCGTCAAGCCCCCGTTTCGGCCCGGTCCATGTATTTTCAAGCCCTGTAATTGTCCCGCAATCCCACGTGGATGACGTTTTTTTTTAAAACTAATTATATTAATTAAAAATCACAATCAAATATGAAAAAACTAAGCCTCAGGTGCACACGTAGGTATTAAAAGGAATCTATATTAAAAATTTCAAATTTTTTAGAGCAGTCTAAGTAGGTCTTTTGCGATCCACAGACATACACACAGACAGACTCTTTCTTTTTTTATTATATAGATGGACAATAGAAACGGTCACGCCTGATCACAGCTACGTCAAACGTTGTCATAAATACCACAAATAAACCACCCATCAGCTAATTCGTCTAAACTGCAGATCCCGAATGCGAGCCTCGATCGCATTTTCCTCCCCCATCCCCGCATGTGGTTTTCTTCGAAACGGCGTGAGCGTGTTTTCCCCCCGCCCTACTTGGGTTTGAACTGTTCGGATTCTTAAAATCACAACAGAACCCTAAACGCGTTAGGTATAGGAAAGCGATGCTCCCCCCGTTTTCTAGAAAACCAAGCGAAGGGATAGGGGAAGAAAGTCTTTTCAATGTCACTTACGTTAGGCATTGCCTTCGAATACCACAAATAATCCAAGCTCTACCTCATTCGAGTTGTCCATTCACCCTCTCAATATATAATCAAATACGAATACTTATTTACCAACATTCAATCATCTATACATCGTACTCTATTCGAGAACTACTGTGTTATTACATCCAGGTGATTCCGCAATCATTTCTGAAGACCTTAAAATTTCTATTCAAGAATAAACAATGGGGATGATTTGTGTTTAATAATACTGAGGAAGTATTGATAAACAAGCTATGCTTTGAGAAGTCAACATTGCGTGATCAGATTCCCATTTTCGTTATGGGAATCATTTTGAATTCTAACCTGGGTTATGAAACTGTTTAATTTTATTTCAACAACTCGGTTAGACGCACTCGACACAGAGTAAGAGTAATTTGAATGTATTTTCTACAGAGGGCTAAGATAGCCAGGTGAATTTCTTTCCGAAGTTATTATTGATTAAGTGTTTTTAGATACAGGGATTCGTGCTTTAAATAGACGTATTCGTGCTGGTGGAAAAATTCCTCCAAAATTCAACGGAGTGCCCGAGTACAATGCGATTGCGATATACTTGCTCGTTAAATCTGTGGAGTCTAAAGTCCCCAAGGTGTTAGCGTACGATGTCGCTCGAAGTTACGTTGGGTGACCACTCAGGTGTTGACCTCGTCCCTTGACCAGGGTTCTAAATTACGAGTCGTATTTAGCTGTGTTGAAGCTCCTGAAGAAGACTAGAAATAAGCAACCGGAAACAATTACATAAATAAACTAGGCTCCCCTTCAGGGACATGTCTAAATAGTGGAGGTAGCGCGCGATAGACGGCAGCATCTGTCACGTATGTGTGTGTCTGTCTTTCATGACAAAGGTTTCTAGGCGGGTCTCTGACCAAGCCCACAAGCTGTTTTAAATGCACGCTTGGGCTGCGTGCCATCTCATCACTTAACCGAGGTTTTAAATTACGAGGCGTTTCTGACTTCGTTATAACTCCTCACAGAGACAGAAATAGGTAACCGGAAACGTTCAAAAGAAATTACCGTTTTGAGATTTTGTGTGCCAAGTTTGAAAATTGTTTTTTCTGTTCAGTGTTGATTGGGACTACTACTACTTATGTGTTGTTTAACTCTTGACGACAAAAGCATCCATTGTTGTTTAAAGTGCTGAAGTAGCGACTGACTATGGATGTTCAGAGTGACAATTTGTGCATTGTTATAATTCGACAAGCCTACTTTTTAACGTTACATACAGGCTTCCGTGGTTTTTTGTGTATCTTAGAATTCTGAAGTTCAACAAAGAATGAACAATTTCAATAAATTCATGGAATTTTGTCATCAGATTCAGTGCTTTGAAGTACTTTGCGGACGTGGATATCATGCTGCTATATGGTGAGTGGTTTGTTCCTAGTTTTTCTCAAGCGGGTATTAAAAAATGTCAAAGTACATCAATCGTTTATTGCTTGTGGACTATTTAACAATTTCAAAGTTCATTTTAACTTAAATTTTGCTTTCATGACTGAACTTAACTGTTGATCATTGTAAGCGGCTTGAGCCTTGGAGGCGTTGCAGATAAGTATTTTGCACCCTTTCGTATAGTAAACAAATCTTACGTTTGGTGGGCAGCTGTAATTGAAGTTTCACCTTTCTGGAACTAAGGCAGATAACTTCAGTGCAGATTTCTAAAATTATTCATCTTGTTTCAATTCATAATCTGGTCCTTCAGAAACAAAAGAATGTCCCTGATTAGGGAAATTATGAAAAATTCAATGCACCTTAAAATTAATTTTTAGGCTAAACAATATTACAGACCATTCCGTAATCAACATGAAATATCTTAAGTAGCACATGGATATTTGGGAAGTGGCTGAGACAGTGATCTAAATAATAATATTGACCTATAATAATGTTATATTAAAATTTTAATTGATTATGCGATTGAATATTCTACCTAAAACAGATCGCGTGTAGTTCCAATCCAATATCAATTCAAACAAACGTACCAAAAAAATAAACATCGCGAAAATATCCGCCCGAACAAAGCTTCGCTCATTGGATAATCATTTCACCGCTTTGCTATATAGTGGCGCTTCCAAAGGTAGCTCTGTTCATATACCATGTCATAACGGAAGCACTTCTGGTCTTTTAAGAGCTGATAATTTATTTAGTTTAGCCTTCGGGAACTCTGAATGCATTCGGAAATACATTCTCCGATTAAGGGGGCTTTTTCTTTTGACTGCGGTTTAAAATTGTGAGATCTACCACAAATATCCTTTGTGTAGTCCCCCCCCCCTCAAACAAAAAAAAACGAAACAAAATGCTATAGATTACATGTTACAGTTCCAATTAAAACTTCTGCTTTTTCCTTTCTTTCAAAACGATCAAATATCCTTTAAGCTTAGTAACTAAACTTTTTTTTCTCAGCTATTTACCTTTTTCCGGTCATTTGGCAATGTCTAGTGAAGGGTTCCTAACGATGTTGTAATGACCAACTCCTCAAACACAGTAATTATTATAGGCTTCGGTGTTTCAAAATCTTGAAATTTCCAACTAAAACATTAATTTAGGTAGCGAAATAACTTGTTTCACGTATAGAAATCTCCAAATGTTTCAAATGTTTCAACTTGTATCTGTATTGGAAGTTTAAGGAAAGCAGTTTTATCTAAATATCCAGCTTTATAAGAGCTTATATAAAGCTCCTTTTGAAATTGAATTCAACTCGCTCAGCATGGAATTGCGTATTGAACTGCGATACGTCAACAGAAACTTGTTACACAAGAAAGGATGAACACATCCATAAGGATTTTGTAAGGTAAAATGTCCGATCTGACATTTTACTTTTTTTGTTACAACTGAAAAAGATTCTGTAAACAATTGCAAAATGTTTTCAAGAAGTTTTCTTTCGGTAACTTTGCTGCATTTGAAAGGGGCTGATTTTTTGTAACGGTTTTTGTATAACTTGTTTTATTAATAACAAAAACATTTTAATACTTTGTTAGACATTAATACTTTGCTAAACATTATCATAAAAATATAATTGGAGTCAGAAAAATGCTGTCTTTTTTTAATTACGTTATGTTTTCTGTCGTTTTTATTTTCGATTGTGTAATGTTAAATTGGAAGTATCCGTTGAATTTTCATAAGTAACTTTTCTAACAAACATCATGTAAGGTAGATGGTGTAAGAATATTTTTTAAACCTATTTAATTTTTTAATTAATTCAAATTTTTGAAAATACATCATATTCAAACTCATTTTTTTAGATCTAACTAAGATATTTAAAGGCTATTTTTAGTTCATTAATCCACAACCAAGCGTTAGCAGTCCTTTTTCCGCAAATATACGATTAAAACTTCAAATATAGCATTAAAAAATTATTGTTTTATTCTGTAATTAAAAAAAATTCTAGAAAACATGAAAGTAGGACACTTTAAAAGAATAACCTTATTGAAAAAGTGCAATGCTATTATTCGAAAAATTTATCAAAAAATTCATTCAATAGTTACCGAATCAAATACTGCAAATTTAATGCTCGAAATCGCGTTATAGTTTCAATTCTCCACTCAGTTTCCTATGCATTGAAATTGCGTCGGTATAGAAAACTGCCTTTGCTTTTTCGAAGTGTTTATATCCTGTCTGTATATATATAATATTGAGAACGTATTTGAACTTTTCAACTTAAACAAATGAGACGATGTAAAAGATTAAATGTTTTCATTGAATGTTGACTTATGAGAAAACATTTTGGTCATGGGTTGAAATGTGGTGGTTTTCGTGGAAATGGTCAGATCGCGAATGTAGTTTTATTTTCTCAAATTTAGAATTGGAGTTTCTATTATACAGAAAGTTTAAAAAAATAGTGAATAACTTAAAAATAAGTTCTAAATTTAAAGGGAAAAGCTTAAATTTTAAAAAATATTTTCTTTATGTAAGTTATTTTATGCCTTTTGTCCACAACCACGGCATATATATTGTACTGTTTGAAATTGACATGATTTGATTTTATTATTTTTTTCAACTAAATTAAGTTGATCAACAGAGTTCGTTCTTTTTATAACTATTATTGCTTCACTAGTGGGCAAATCCTCCTGCTCGCTACCGCCCGCAAACCCCCTTTGTTTGCTCCACAAACAAACATGCAAGACTAATATAAGGAATACACTGCGATCCAAAAGTTAAGACAATGACGTTTTTTAGCTGTAAAATTTAGATTTTTGAAATTAGAATATCAAAACATCCTTATATATATTAAATACGTATTTTGAAATGCTACAATTGAAACATAATTGCTTGATTTGCTATAACAATTTTTAGTTTCATAAAATAAAATTTTGTATGGTCCCAAAAGTTTAGACACAAATACGAGATTATGCTAATTTAAAGTACAAAATTGCCTAATTTCGCATTTTTATTGTTAAATGATATATTTTTTATGTGATAAATTTAAAAAAAACGATATCCGGTGAACTAAGCAGATTTTATAACGATATTGGTTTAATTTTACACCAAACAGATAATTAAGCCATATTTAATCTTTATTCAAATCCCATTTGCTTCAAATTTGCAATTTAACATATCTAAATACGAACCGAATGAGTACCAGTCCATCACCTTAAAGTTTTGAAACGAATTCGTGGATTTAGGGACATGCATTGACCAATTTTCTTGATGAAAAGTGCAATCTTTCCCATATAAAATCACAAAATAGTGACATATCATTCTATTTTGAACTTTAGTACAATGCAGAGATAGTCGCCTCTTCAAAAACGACAAAAAAAGTAGGAAATTTTAACGCAAGTTCACTCCACACAATTAGCAAAGTTCCTTCTTCATACTAAAATTTGAAGTTTCTTGAGAAAAACCGGTTTCTTTGAACCGGTTACAATTTAACCGGTCTCTTTAGTGCTGTTTAAACACGTTCAGTTTAACCGAATATTGAAAAATATGCTTTTGAAAACACCGGTTTTTCCCCAAAAAAACTCTAGCATCAAGGTGGTAGTTTGTAATGGTGTAGAGTGAATTTACTTTGGAATAACCGAATTTTTTTGGTGTTTTTGAAGAGGTGACTATCTCTGCATTGTACTAAAGTGCAAAAAAGAATAATCTGTTGCTATTTTGTGATTTTATACGGGAAATACTGCACTTTTCATCAAGAAAATCGATCAATGAACGTCTATAATTCTACGAATTCGTGGCAAAACTTTAAGGTGATGGGCCGGTATTCATTCGGTTCGTATTTAGATATGTTAAATTGTAAATTTGAAGCAAATGTGATTTGAATAAAGATTTAAAGTGACTATATTGTATTTTTGGTGTAAAATTGTACTAATATCGTTATTAAATTTGTTTAGTTCACCGGATATCGTATTTCTTTAATTTATCATATACAAAATATATGATTCATCAATAAAAATGCAAAATTAGGTCATTATGTACTTTAAATTAGCATAATCTCGTATTTGTGTCTAAACTTTTGGGACCATAAAAAATTTTATTTTATGAAAAAAAAAATGTAATAGCAAATCAAGCTATTATATTTCAATTATAGCATTTCAAAATACTTCTTTAATATATATAGGGATGTTTTGAAATTCTACTATCCCAATTCTAAATTTTACAGCTAAAAAACGTCATTGTCTAAACTTTTGGATCGCAGTGTATAAGGATACTGCCAATGCAGGAATTTTTATCTATACAATCTGGCCAGTTTCTGTGGGACTGCTCCAGGGCATCACGTAGCTCTAGCGCTAAGCAACGATCTCTACCAAAGCCACGAGACGCAACCTCCCGGCACAAAAAAGCACACCGCCACACTTTCAGCGTTTCTGATTGGCAGAAACCGCGTAAGTCACGTGGCTTTCAAGCGTCCGACAATTACAATTTTATATTATATAGAGATTTATACTATTTCTACAAGTCAATTAGTTAAATATTTTAATTAAAAAATATTTTGCACTGGTTCAAAACTAACTGTAAAATAGTACAAGTACTTTTCATTATGATTTCATAATTATTTTAACTTTACTAAAGTTGCGCATCGCTTATTATATACAATGATTCTCATTGGTTCAGTTCTTCAATTTAATTTTCCATAAAATATGAGTTTAATAATTAACTCATAGTTAAGACCTACTATATAATGACGTATGTCGCATTTCATGGTAGTACAATATTAAATCAAGAACTTTAACTTTTTATAATGTTTCTTTTAAAAATTCTTTTCTCGTGTCCAATTTCTTAATTTTACTAATTTTTTTTAAATGTTGCAACTGTGCGAATATTTTTTAACTTAATTAAGTTTTTCCCGATTTTATTACATAATAAATTATGATACAGTTTTGTTAAGAAAAATTTATTCTATTTAATTTCCTTGCAAAGTATATATCATAGAATATTATGCAACTTATAAAATAAGAGTAAAAATATTTATTCCATCAAAGAAATTCATATAAATACTATTTTAAGATAAAAAAAACTATTTATTTGAAATTTTTCGATGGGATAGATATTTTAACATTTATTTTATAAGTTGTACAATATATTACACGTTTTTATCTTCTTCTACAAACATCAATATATTTTGCCTCTTATAATTATAGACATCAAATAAAATGGGGTACGAAGCGTGATAGAATTCTAGCCTTTGGAATAAAAAGTTTGTGTATTGAAATATATATGAAGAAGACAAATCCACGGACGCCTGATTAGATTCCCCAAGAAAGCAAACCGAAATAGAAACACGAAATTGAATAAAAGTAAACCTTCAAAGCGGAATGCCTTTGGAAGTCGTAGGGAAGCGTATTTTGCGCAGCAAACTTATTAAATGTAACTTAAATGCAATTTAATATTTCTATTATGAATTAAAAGATTTTTAATAGATTTTAAATTTGACTTGGACATAAGATATTTTCTGACACCTAAGCAAAAAGTCATACTAAATTTCTGACCAAAATATAAGATCAGAAACAAAAATGATTTTTGTTTTTAAAGTATAGTACTTCTTCAGATAATTGAGAAATTGAAGTAAAACATTTGACATTTTTTTAAAAATATTTTTTCTGTTAATAAAATTTGTTTGTTCATTTTAAGGAGTCATGGCACTAACAAATTCAAAACTGTTTAATATGTTTGCGTTTTTACTAAAAATAACTCTGTAACTCTTTGTTAAGTTAATGGGAAGTTTTATTAATTGTAACTTAATAGTACGAGCAACAATTGAAGCTTTTTCTGTATTTTCTATTAACTTTTGAAATCAATAAGGAAAATGTGTAATCTAAGGTTTTTTCAGCTACGATATTCCCAGTTCTTGTAATTCATCTAACGCTCCAGTATTTCCCTAGCATTGACTCAGAAATATGCATATAAACAATTTCTATAATGCTTTATATAAAAAAAATAAGTGAATATTTTTTAATTCAGTTTTCTACCCTTTTATGCAAGAAACTTGGCTCTATATTCTAAATGAACTTATTACATGTTCAATGTTAATTACAATTTATAAAGAAACATATATATTTTAAATTATTAAAAAGTTTCTTTTAAATTATTCAAAATTGCCGAGCTATTGTTAATCTTTACCTGAAACGAGAATTAAACTAAATTATACTCTTGTTTACAATTGAATTCATTGGGAAATTTTTAAAAATTTGGATATAATTAGGCATAATCTCGCTTGTTCAATTTTTATCTGATTTTTTTTCGAAACACAATGAATCTGTCATTTTCGAAAATGTCATGTGTACTGTGTAGATCGAATATTCAGTTGAAACGCAGAACATGAATTTTGAAGTATGAAAAATATATATTTTAAATGTTTTATTGAAAATCTTTTATATATCTGAATAAAACTATTTATTATAATATTTTTTTAAAAATTATAATGCGTTAGCTTATGATTTAATATGAATTTCGATTGGTTCAAACTTAATTTATTAAGCCTAAATGATTTAAAAAACTTGAATTAATTGTAATTTCAATTTATTAAATAGTCAGATAGTTCATGTGAAAGCATCTAAAAAGCATCAGCTTGATTTAAAATCACATGCCTTAATAGTTTATTATTTTTTTTATCCTTGTAACAAACATCCGTAATATTTTGTTTTAATTATATAAAGCACCTATTATATCATTATTCCAAATATTTATCATTCGGTATAATTAATACATGAAGTATCGATATTATGTTATCTTTCATTCCACTATTTTAAAATTATTTTCTACTCCAGGGATTACGTTGAGAAACAAGCAAATTAAATACAAGTTTAAGATAGGCGTGATTTTTCTTAATACCTTTGATGTGATAATCAGTTTATAATATCTTATTATGAATAAACATCATCCTTTTTGTTTTGTTTAGTGTATTATAAATTTGAGATAATAGTTTATCGATAAAGCGAAATGAATATTTTATAATCTTTGTCTTCAATCTTTAATGTGCAATTAACCCTCATGAATTCAAATGGTAAAAAGGGCTTTATATTAGAAACAGATCCGAGCAACTAGAATAAGTGGCTGTGTCCAAATAAAAGGTACTATAAGACATTTGATAAGAATTTGTGAATGTTATGACCCATGATGTTTCTGCCGGTATTTGAAAAATTTAATTTGGGTTGATCAACCACTTTCATTAACATTCCTGGGTTTTAAAAAATTACTGAGAACTTTCAAAACGGGAAATTAAAATTCTAATTAATTTCAAGTATCAAAGGCAACATTTAATGTTGACTTAACTACTAGACTAAAATCAACGCAAGCTGGTGATTCCCTAGTTATATCATGCAGTATTATTTGTTTATATAGCTTTTAGAGAAGTCTCGCACATAAAACTACTTTTATTAAAAGCTGAAGAAATTATTAACCCAAACAATTTTCTTACTATTATTTAAAAAGATTAATTACTCGAACAAATTCTCAAAATTTTGTTATTGTAGTCATTTTACATTACATTAATTAACAATGGATGTGAACTTTCGTTTTTGTCAACTTTTTACATCTGGACAGTGAATGCTTTTGGTCCAACTCGGGTTTTTACAATGGGGACAGACACGCTTAGATGACGACATGGCTAAAATTACACGTTATATTAAACCTCACAAACAAACCACCCGGCAGCTAATTTGTCTAATATTTAATGACCAGTTAGTCAAGCAGTGTCTACTATCCTGCAAAATCTCCATTCGAATCCTCCATTGGCTAATGTTAAATCAGTTAATATATCCCGGCGCCTCGTACAATGGAGCTTAAAGTCTGTTTCGAGCGCCAGTTCAAGTGATGATAGTGGTAATTTTTGGTTTTAAGTCGCAAAGCGTACATTTTTGAGTTATGAATTAAAAAAGGGGTTTGAAAAATGCAACTTGGATCTTCAGAGTTTGATTCTTCCCGCGGTTCGAACTTTCACGATGACTACGGGACGATTCGAACTGGGTGGAGTAATTTTTTTCTGTGGTGTAGGAGGCGACGTTGCTGATACGTCACAGTAGTCGCGGCCGTTTCTGTTGTTATTTGTTTAACTTCAAAAGCCAATCAATTCCTCGAAAGTCCGAACCTTGGACCCGACCACGGCAAATTTCAAGTATTAACTAAACCAAATCGAAATAAGATTTTCATATTTAGTACCTTTTGACTTAACACATGCCAACTGATCTCCAGCGAACCATCCTTGAAATTGAGACGCATTATCTCCAGAGGTTCAAATATGACAAGCCCGGAGCACCAAACTGTGGCAGTGCTTTTAGGAAGACAAATAACCATGGATGTTTTGTTTATTCCATTCACAGCAACATTGTGTGCTTAGCCGAGGCATCATTGCTCAATGCACGGCCACCTCGCTTGCCTAATTAATGATAAGGGAATAAAGGGTATCCCTTTTTGCAAGACAAATGGACGGAGGCGGTTTTTCCAATAAAATCGCTCAGTGGTGTGATTTCTTTCCTGCTGCGTTGCTCTGGGATTTTCGGCTTTTGTATAACAAATGGATTATCGTAAATGTTGGTTAGTTCGTCAGTGGTAGGAAGTCTGATAGTGTATCGATTCAATAAAGTCTTCTAAAAAATAATTAAAAACAGAAATTCTCAAGTGGATCGGTAGCATGGTATCAACTAAAGAACTGGCTAAAATTAGCTTTTAATTATTATTTCTTTTCACATTATTCTTTTTAAAATAAAATCGCTCAATTGAAGAGCTTAATGGACGAACGATCTAAGTGACATTTCTGAAAAATTTGAGATTTTGGTGGTTAACCCTTTCCTTACTGTAGCGCCCCAAAACGCCCGAACAACTAAGGATTCGATAATGTTATTCCTATCAAATATTACGAGGAAGTAAAAATCCTTCGTAGCGAAGGTAACAAGATTCGACCATTTCATAAACTTTAAGTATATATTTTCTATCTTTCATAAAGGCCCCGTTTTTAATGTATCTATAAGTGCAAACTAAAAAAATTAAAGTTCATTTTCTCGTTTTCACTTTTTTTGTCGCATGACACATTCTGCCATTAAACTCTTTGAATAGATCAGACTCTATCCCACTCATATGGGGACGCCATATGAGTGGGATAGAGTCTAAATTCTCATATGGGGAAGAAAAAGTAACGGTGACCGTGACATTGGTATTGAAAAACTAGGGAAACCGAAAAATGTCGTGTTTTTGAGAGCACCTTTTATATAATTTTTGTTTTGTATTAATTAATATTTTAAGCTACTTAAGTTGAAACGATATTAAATTAATCTTCACAACCTTTCATCCTCTTGTTTATGTTGTGAGTCAGCTGAAATTTCTCATGATCGACACTCTTCAAATGTTATATTATCTTATTTACTGTTGCGTTGCTCTGGAATTGTTAGCTTAAGATAATTAAGGGGATTATTGTACATTTTGGTTAATTCGTCAATGGTAGTAAGTTGGATAGGGTATCGATTCAATAAAGTTCTCTAAGAAATAATTAACAAACCGTTTGGTCGATTAAATTTTGACCTCTCTATTTCACCCGCATAACTTGTTTAATTTTTATATTCTTTTTGCGTTCATTTGCCAACGGCTGCTGGAAAAAATATTCGAACATATTTAATAACAAATTAAACAGCAAAAAATATTCGAAAACTTTAAATAACAAATTCAACAGCAGTACATGCTAGCAAAAGAGGTTTGATTTTTTTAATAACTAAATCCTTGAAAACTATAAATTTGGGGTATTCATTTACAACAAAACGTTGCTCTTAATTATTGTCTCTAACCGTTTAGTTAAACCCTTTTACAGTTTAGAACCATTTTTTCTAAAAAAAATGCGATTTCGAGTTGCTTCTGACGCCAAATCTCTTCTCTATTCTAGAAAAAACATATTTAACTGGAAAAAGTAATACAATAAGAATTTACTGTAATATTTATTCCAGAAAGTATATATTTTGTACGGGTTTTTTTCTGGAAACTCAGTTCATCAATCAGATATCGAATGTATTAAATAATATTTATGAAACTTACTAAATAAAAATGTATAAATATAGAATACACTGTTAAAAAAAACCTGAATTTTACGTGCATATTTCTGTGATTATTTTCGGGAATTTACGGAAATATTGCGTTTTCTTAACAAACAGACGGTTTGTCTGAAATAAACAGCTTGTTTCCGTTTTCCTTAAACGCTTGACGAGCGAAAACGGAAAAACACCGTATTTCTGCGTGCAGAATTTCACTTAAGACCCGTATTAACAGAGTTTTTCCATGTAACCTCGCACCCAACAGCCTTTAGCCTCGACACATCCGCCGACCGACTCAGCCACCATGTTTTTTGTTTGTTTGTTTTGACCACATCTGAAGCAAGAAAGATAAATATACAGGTATGTTCATTTCTTTTAATAAAATAAGATTTTATTTAAAGATTATATTTTGTATCCTTCTTTTCTATATATCGAATCCAGTTCTTGTATTTTTCTTATTTGTTTCTGTAATCTCTATAGTCCTATAATTGACCGTGGGGTGATTCCTCAAATTAATAATTCCGCTTGTTTACCAACACGCTTAACTAAGTAAACTCATTTAAATGTTTAAAAAAAGTTGTCAAATATATGAAATAAACAATGTTCACCCACAAACAAGTGCACATTATTAAAAAAATAATAAAATGATTTGAAATTATTACATTTAAATTCGATTGAAAAGCAATTGCCCTCGTGTAGCTCTAGTGCGACGAATTCAAAACCTAACCTAAACTCGATTGAAAAGCACGGTTACTCTATCGCTATCAGCATGGTTTGTTTTAAAAACTATACAAGTAGACATAACGCAAATTTTTTCTTTAATAAATAATACTATTTTGTTGATTTTAATGAATCAATTAGTGATTACGGATGTATGCAGATCATATGCTTTGATTCGATTCAAAAGTTACATACACTATTGTCAATGCTCTTTGTTTTGAAAAGTCTGCACTAAGAAAAACACAATTTCCAATTAAATGCAAATTTTCTAACGAATTTAAAATTTAGGAATTGCAAGTGTCCGCAGAACGCTATTTTAGTGTTTATTTAGATATAGCAGCTAAGTGATATCTCATTTTAGGCTCACCGTCTCTTGCCAGTGATATTCAAAAGCAATAGTTATTTGCTCTTACTAGAATACTGATTATAAGATTGTATTTTATTACGAAATACTATTAAATTACATTAAAATTATTGTTTTATACTAGATACTATTATAAAATTATATTTTTAATTTTGATATATACATTATTCAAGAACACTCCTGTTTTGTTTCTCTCCCCCATTTTAAAAAATATTTTCAGTGTTCCAATTCTCAAAACTGTATCGAGAGATATGGATAAATCAATTAATTAAAGGTACTCTAAGATTCATGCCTTGCCTGCCCCCTTCCCCCTCTTCACAAAATAAAAAGCATTTTTAACTCTGATATTAAATTATTACGAAGCTATTACCATGCTCGAAAAAAAAGCCTAAAATTGACAAATTGTTTAATTTTAGAAGGCTTAAGAATATTTTGTCTGGTTAACGCCTGATTACCACTTGCTTCTTTTCATTAGATCTATTCATTTAAAATTGGATTAATATATGTTATTTTTTTAGGTGCTTGTTTATCATAAATCTCCAAAGAGGGTCGAAAGTTCAGAAAAAGAAGAAAACTAAATCTGTAGTTCCTGCACACATTTTTAAATTAGTTTAGGATTTGAAAAACTACAACAGTCTTTTTCAATTATGAGAGAAAAATAAAACATGATTATATTCTGTAATTCTTTTGTTATTCATATCTTGTTAAATTGTATCATTGGTGTATCCAGGAGGGGATAATAACTCTCGTCCCCGTATACTAAAAAATTTTGTTGTTTTTTTACAATCAGAGTATACAAATTCATGTATGTATAGTACAAATGCAGACACTTAAAAATTTATTGTTTTTGACTACAAGGGTGACTGTCTTAAAGAGTCTCATTGTTAAGGGGTGTTCAACAACTAAGAGACCCGACTCACTATCCCCGCTTTTGCCCTGGATATGCTAACTGTAAAGTACAATACCATTTAGCCACAGAACAATTCTAAATATATACATTATTAAAAAATATGACAGAAAAACTATCAAAATTGGAAAAGTTATTAACATTTTTCTGCCATATTAAAATTGTTTTAAATATATGAAGAGTGGTAATTTTTAAATTTCAAAAATGTGAACAATATCCTTTTTATTCAGATTATGTACCAAATATGGTTAAAAAAATATTGAAGGATTAGATTGTATTAGTTTTGAATAGATTTAAGGCTAAAGTATGAAGACATTATTTGCTTACGTTTTATATAAAAAACAGGATGCATGTTTAATTTCCCTGTTTCTCCTGTTAAATTCCCCTATGCTAATATTTATAACACCATATATAAATGGATATATTTAGAATGATTGATGGTTAAATAGTATATAGAAACAAAATTGACAAGAAAAAAGCAAAAATGTCTTGGAATTAACTAGAAAATATACTATGTAAGTTTTCTGAATTTGGAGAGAAATGCAAATTAGAAATTCATGAAATTAACAAAGAAGCAGCTAAATAAAAATTCCTAAAATTAACAGAAAATTTCTAAAACGGTAAATCCAGAAATTAACGGAGAAATTCTAAAATGGAAGATCCTGAAATTAACGGAAAAATTCCATAACGGAAGATCCTGAAATTAACGGAAAAATCCCGGCAACTTGCTGCCAGTAGTCTTTCCGTTAATTCAAGGAATTTTTTTTAACAGTGTATATCGAAATATTTGAATGCCCAAGTTTTGACTCGAAAAAAATATGCAAATTCTGTCAAAAGATTAAAATGGGCAAATACCAATTTTATTTTAAAATATATTAGAACTGCATTAAAATTGTTTTTTAGCCACACATCCGAAGGCATTAATTATTCATCATAACAAATTTAGCTGTCAATTAAACTAACATTTGTCAAAATAACTTTTGTTGTCTTTGTGTTATGCGTGCTTACGGTTTTCCGCATTTCCCATGCCTATTAATTCAAAAGAAAATGCGTTTAATTATTCAAAATTTGGGTTAATTACAGTTTTAAACACAAAATTACCTTAAGGAATTTCCCTAACATGGTTATTTAGTGAATTACTCGTAAGTTTATTCAAATACGGCTGCCCCATTCCGTTGACTCTCTGAGACAATTCTCGTTTTACCACTGACAAATGTGTCCACGACTTCATTTGGAAACTGTCTCTCTTCAAAAGTGAATATTAATGCGTCCCTAGTTCCTACATACAACATTTAGGACTTTGTGGAAATGTATTTAGCTTTACTGCTCAAGAGATCATTTATGCTTAAAGGCTCTTCCAGACAACGCGGTTTTAACGCAAAAATGTACCTCATTTATTAATTTAACTGGCCTTTTTGGGATTTCTTTTTTCCCTTTGAATTTAGTAATTTGTCTTAATAAGTAATTAATTTAATTCACTTTTAA
This sequence comes from Hylyphantes graminicola, assembly GCA_023701765.1. Taxonomy (NCBI): domain Eukaryota; kingdom Metazoa; phylum Arthropoda; class Arachnida; order Araneae; family Linyphiidae; genus Hylyphantes; species Hylyphantes graminicola. The sequence goes on from CM043123.1 coordinate 38,510,035, forward strand.
TTTGGGTACTTTGGTGAATGTAATTGAATATTTGAGGTTTTTTAAAGAGATAATCAAATATTTTCTAAGCTAGAAACATTTGTCACAGTTATTAAAATAATTATTTAGAGACAATTATTCTATTGTTAAACCTTTTCAAAAAGTAACTTCATTTTAAATACTAAATTTGCGTTTACGTATGTTTTGATAATTGTGTTTTGTCCCAAAAGAACTTCTAACAAGAGACATAACTTCCATTTTTGTAAAAATTTAAATGCGTAAGTAAAAATCAGTAATTACAAAGATGAAAACATATATGAGAAAATACGTTAATACTTTTTAATTAAAAGACTTCGTAATGTTTCATTAATTTGTAATATATTCTTAAAAAAAATTAGTTTTTGGATTTTCATTTCAAAGTATTTTGCTCTGCTAACCAAAAATTTACTGAAAAATCTATGAAGAAAGAAACGCTCTACCATATTACATTGGACCCATTGTTAATCATACTTTTAAAAAACAGTTTTTCCACTTATCTCTTAAGAATGATCACAATTTCAGTGTTCATGTAATTCTCCACAATAAAGGCTGACTGTCACTTATAAAAACCATTTCCGACTGATAAAATAAGAAGATTAAGAACTTTCTGGATTTGACAGGTTTTTGAAAAGAAAAGTAACGTTTCTACGGGATGTCTTTATCCATCTTTTCGTATTAAAATGTTGAAATGAATGTTATAACTGGAATAGGATTTATTAAAACTCGGATTTCCGTGCATGCAGTCAGATTATCTACATTGCGTTTTAAACAGTATTTTATTTAGTCAATGTAATGCGACATCGCACTGTTGTAAATAGTGTCAGTGTAATTGCTTCCAAAGGCTTTTAGTTTCAGGATGATGCGTTTTAATATTTCCATATCCTCAAAAAGGGTGATTTAAAGAAGTAAATTTTTGCTCTTATCGAGGCACTCTAACGCGGTTAATGATATGCAAAATTGGATTAATACTTTATTACAAAAAATAACGACCAAACCTCATGGAACAAAATTAAAAATCTTTTGAGATGAATGAAATTGATTCCGGCAGTTAGGTCTGCTGTTAACAATTACAAAGTAACCATTAAATGTAAACAGGCTAGATAAAAACTATTTTATAAATTCGAAGTGCTTTCTATAATGAAATGTTTGCACAACACAAAGATTGATGAGCAAACAATTTTGTTTTTCAAGTGGATTTATTATGTGAACCTTTGTGAAAATATTAATGCTTATGGAATGAACAATCAGGTTTTGCGTTTTTATGCATACTTTGAAACTTTTGTTTAGTAAATATCGAAACACCATCAAGCAGCTCATTAAATAAAGATTAAGTGGAAATTCATTCTGTCATAGCTTATAAAAAATGGGAATTTTAGGACGAATCCACATCGAATATTTCATCGATTGGGTTAACACTTCCTAGATAAATATTCAAGCTCGAGATATCAGCGTTAATTTCGGGATGCGGAAAGAAAAAAAATCGTCTTTCGGGATCCATCGTAACAGTTTCTGAATGAATTCATTTTATATGCGTAAGACATTTTTATGCAAATTATATTTTTCTCCATAACGCCGTTTTTAATATTAAAGAATTTCGGGAAAGAGTAAATCTATTTATTCAAGTTTCTTTATATTTTATACCTTTTGTATTATTTTTTAAACAAACCATGTGTGATATAATTTTCTAATATATGCTAGGTGCTATAAATTGTAGCACTAGTATAAAAATTTAGGCTTTGTAAATTTAGTGTTGGAAAATATTAGAAGGCTTAAAATTTGCATATAACCAATCATGCAAATAATGAAGTGTCAGTTGCATATTTGCCGCAAGCATAAATATTTCTCTATCTCGTCAATTTATCTACCATTTGTGCAACACTTTTATATTGATTAAAACAAAACATTCAAATTATAAGAAGAAAATCTGTTGGACGTTCTTTCTTCCAACAAACACGTTTTTCCCTAAAATATTATAATCCATATTAATATTTTTTAACGTTAGTAAATAGTATAACTTTCAAAATACTGTTTCTTTTAAAGAACCCTCAAACTTTTATACGTGACTACTCTAATGCAACTCGTTTGTAAACATTTGAAATTCTTTTGAACCTTCATCAAATTTTCATACTACACAATTAATTTGAAAATTTAAAATACACAAATAGTTTATAATTACTCATTTAATTGTAGTTTCATTAAGATTCCATTACCTTCTTGTTCTTCGTCATTTTAAACACTCGCATTGTAAGCTTAAGGTTACAATAAAGTACTTAGGTAATGTATAAACGATATACATTTTTTATGCTAGGATTCAAAATCGATAAGGATTTTAGAAGGCTTACAATTTCTTTTAATGTATTAAACATCCTATTGATTTAAATATTAAAAAAACAAACATCATTTGCATACATTTTGTTTATTTTGATTTACCTTATTAAAACTGAGAAACATAGTTCGTAAATTGGTGACTTCCGTTAATATGGTCTAAGTACCAACAGTCACTGCACAAAATACTAATTTTCGTTACTGTTTTTTGATTTTTAAATGAAAACCGGTTTTCTCCTTAGATTGGAAAATTAGAATTAAACAATTTATTCTAGTTGTAATTACACTGCTCAAAACAATTAGGGGAGCACTTTTTGATTCCAACTTTAACTTCACTCCCAACTTTTTAATTTTTATCCTATAAATCTGAAATTTGTTAAATAGGTTCACTATGCATTCGAAATGAAATAGTAAAAAACAGGAGAAAAAATCTTAGGTTTTTAATACTTAAATTTAAAGGGGGGAAATGGAATAATAACTTTTTAATAAATTATAACAATAATTTTTTCAAAACTTTTTTTTGTTAAAAATAGTTGAAATATATTTTGAAGCATCTAAAAAATGCAAGCATGAAAAATGTAGGGTCAATTTATTTTCTAAAACTGTTTTAAAGTGAAATTTATTTTACCATATTTTTTCATATTTTCATTAATATTAAAAAAATATATTAAATTCTTCAAAATACGTTATTCTTCCATATCATGTTTCTAACGACACATAAGTTGCGAATTTACCTTAGTCAGAAAAAAATCACAAGCTGATGATTCCCAATGGAATCATTGGGAGCGAAAGGGTTTAAAACATGTGCTCCCCTAATTTTTTTGAGCAGTGTAGTACTCGGGACAAAGTTAACGTCATTCAAAACAACCAAACCGACTCTATAAGACATACAAATTACTCGTAAATATATTCGTTTGATTAATAAATTATAAAATAACATTTATTTTTTCCATATAACAAAAAACAACTGCAAAATTCCAATTTTGAAAATAATGACTAGAAAACTACTAAAAATATTTCAAAATAACCCTTTTTAACTATGATTAATTTTTCAAAACAATTTATTAGTATTTAGTACTAATATTATTATTCTTTGAATACTGCCAAAAACGTAATTTCATATAGTTAATAACCTTTCTCTTTAATTTTGAATACACTTTTACTACTGTCATCTATGAGCATTATTAGTAACTAAAACTTTAAAATGAAATGTAATAGATGAAAAAAAACGCAGATTTGTCTTGGAGGAGCTCTAATTTAATAGAATAAAGTGGATTATGTTATTTGCTACCAAACGGTAACAGTATGCATTAGAGGGTTACATTTTGAAGTTATACAATGTCACACAATGTTTTAACTTTATCAAGTAATAATTGAATAACCAGATAATTTTTTTTTGAAATTTTTTTTGTTGAAATCATATGATTTTCATACCTATTGAAAAAAGGGGGAGGGGGGGGGGGGGCTAACATAGCAAAGCGATACTTTCGCTAAAGTACGAATTCAAAACTAATGCGTTACTTCTAGGGACTGACCATTAACCATCCCTCTTAATACTAAGACTTGCTTTGAAAATTTATACCCTTCAACTATTTTTCATTCGTGATATATTTTAGGTCATTCCTGCTAAGCAGTTAAGCCTTGGTATAGCTCCTTACAAGAGTTACCCTCACTTTTTCCTTGTCCATAAATAAGGTAGGCAGTACTGCTTAATCAAGAGTTCCGGGCAACATGTAACTAATGCATCTGTCAAAATAAAAAGTATTAATAAAAACGATCTCAATTTAAGAACATTCTAAACAAATTTATATCACAAAAATAAATATCCCCTCAATTTTATTTTCATTTTTGAATCAAGTTGCTTTTATTTGGATTAACAAATGCAATATTATTAAAATGTCTGTTAAATTTATAGTTTGGACTGTGAAGTGGATGACGGAAAGACTGACTGAACGTTTATAAGAACCTTTTACTTTTCAGGTTATAAACGTCGTGTGGAAGCTATACGCTATTTTCCGTACCCATTGCTCTTTATATTCTTGCCTTAATCAATTAAGTTTCTATCATTGTATAATTCTTCATTATTAAGTACCCGAGTTATTTTTAAAGAACTCAATATTGTATGCAACTATATATGTATATATTCTTTATAATAACTTTTTAATTACAGAAATTCAGATTTATCGGCATGTTAAGTGTACAAATAAAATCCGAAACATTTTACGGCATTAAAATTTTTCATCCAATCACCACACCCCAAGTTATGAAAATTGGTTTCCAATATCGCTGCTTTTGATGGCTTTTTGAGTGGCATAACCAATGTATAAAGAACTATTTTATATAAGAGTGGTGATGAATTGTTTCCTCATCCATAATCTAAACCAGTTTCTTATTAAACAATAACCTCAAATTATTTATAACAATTACAATTCATCCAGAGCAATTAAAACACCCAAACTTACATACACACAAATCAAACACATTCCTTTAAATAAGTCAAAAGCATTTGATCCCATATATTAATTTTCTCGTCTTCCAACCACACCGAGCTATGAAAATTAGTTTCCAACCCCGACGGCCTTGATGGCTTTTTGAGTATTATGGCCGAGGTAAGTATAACGAACTCTGTCCTTATGAGTTGCTATCATTGTCTCCTCATCCATAAATAAGTACCCAGTTCTTCTTAATCAAGAGCTTCAGATGAGTCGGAAGGACCGTAAGTAGGTTGTTAGCGACCAAGCATTCGACACATACACAAAAAAAGAACAAGATTTCGTATGGATGTCTTCCTTTCTTCAAAAATTCGTCCCCGTTTCATCCAAAAGACAAAACGTCGTTTGTATAAATGATACGGCGTCATCATTCCGCGATTATGGTCCTGTGTCTTGAGGGAGATAGGTTCTGAGATGTCGTTTTTTGAAAGGAAATTCTGCGCTGAAATATTGGATGTACTTTTAGTTGTGTTCACTGGGAAGGAAGTTTGTGATTGCTGTTGTTCGTCGAATCATTTCAGAGGAGGACGGTGTTTCTGTGAGAAATGTAATGGGGATTTGTGAGTTGTTAAATAGGTTGGAACTAATTCAATTGTAGATTTTAATTTAGTAGTTATCAGTTTGTTTTGAAATCTTCAGAAAATGGGAAAATAATTCATTTATCAAGTTAAATAGAAAGTTTAATTTTGTTGTGAGGGGGTGAAATAATTTCTCGCATCAATGAAACGTTAACTTATCTGTAGAAAATGGAAAATTATATAAACTATGCAACCATTTCTCAGAGTTTATGCTTATGAACTTATTATTTAAAACATTTTTGCAATTTTATATCGAAAAAAATGAATATATGATACCATTAATTTAAAATTTTGGCCTTTGCCAACTTTTTAGATTGAAATGTAAAATTTACTTTTAATTGTGCATACATTGCACATTAAGGATTAAATTATTCGATAAAATGTTTTTAATGTGTAATTTTGAAATGCACTGCAAACTTTAGTTGCTTGGTTAAATGGATAAACTTACTGAAATTATAAATTAATGGTGTATATATAACCAAGTATTTATTGTTCAGAAAATTAACCCACTACCACCTAATACTTGGTTATTATACATGTTTAAACATTTACAAAAACACGAAAATAATACTAGACAGGATGCGAAATTTTTTATGGATAGCTAAACTATTAATAAGCCTACATGTGCGAAACAAATCATTCAAGATGACTGATTAACAAAAAAAATATTTTCATGATAGCATAATAAAATTGTCGTGACCATATGGTAACTGTAAGCCTTAACAGTTACAATTAATATAATTTAAGCATTAAAAATGCTTCTTTGGGATCTTCATAATTTAATAATGTATTTTATATTAAATTTGTTCGTAATACTAAGGAATTAAAATAGTGTTTTGAATTAGAAAATAAGTTTTAACAAGTATTAAGCATCAGAAGCCATAATTTTATAAGGAATTCAAAAATACAATAAAATAAGCACATCAAAACAAATGCTAACCTAATTTTATGATGCTACATTTTTTTACATTTTCACATAAGATGAGCCTATTAAAAAATCTGTTATCAGCTATTTCCAAACTTATTTTATTTAAAAAAAATTTCTCCAATTAGTTTTATCAAGCCTATTAAAATCACTAATAGAATGTTATTTTCAATAATTTATCTACTTGTACTTTGACATTTATAACGCTTTAATGTAAGTTATTTATAATAAAATAAACGAAATAGAAATACAAAACCTTAAAGTTAATTTATCACGCTTTCCATTCAATTTTGTGGAACTATATCATTAGAAATAGTATAAATCAATTATCAGAATTCACCAATTTATCTCGTCCTTTCTACCCATTATTCAAACAAACCGATAAAACCTGAATCTTACAAATAGCACAAATCTGTACTACTCTTCTGACACCTTCGTTCATTGAATTGGGAAAATCAAATGGATTTCTTGTCAGTTTTCGACTAGGTGAAAAGCGGCTGAACTTAGTAGAATATATAGGCCTCTAATGAAACCAATCGTGTTCCACAATCCATTTTAGTAGATGAAACACCTCATGGGCTCGTACTCACCTGACATTCATTGTCTGTCTGGTACTTACTAGACACTATTGTCAGTCTTTTAAGATTGTCTATGTCCTCGGAATTCAGATTATTCTGCTCATTTAATCCAGGGAGTCATTTATCGGGGAGTATACTAGTACTGATTTATCGAGATTTCGATAGTATTACTCTTTTATTGGCAGTATAAGATTACTAGTATTATGTAACGTTGCGTTATTATGATAATATTTCACTAAGTTATGTTGATACTATACTAAATTATTATGCTTAAATTATACTAAAATTATACTAAGGTATTATGTTAATATTATTCTATCATTATGTTAAGTTATGTTATAGTTAAGACGACTAATAGAATGATTTGTTACGCCAAGTATTCGTCATAAAGAAGAAATAGCTATATTTCATACTAAGGTATTATGTTAATGTTATTTTATCATTATGTTAGGTTATGATATAGTTAAGACTAGTAATAGACTGTTTACACCATGCATTCGTCATAAAGAAGAAATAGCTTTATTTCTTTTTTTTACTTTCAATTACTTAATATACAATTTAAGCTAATTATAGTATTGCGATGGAGTCAAAAATCAGAAAAGATTTTGAGCGTTTATACGCGTTTTGGTGGGTGATAATTCCGAAAAAAAAATGGTTTTCAGGCATTGATACGTCTGTATATAAAACCTCTATACAGCTTGAACTAAAAGAGCATTGGCCTTGTTTGGTACGGCCAAATTCGGTTTATGATTTTCTAGTACCTGTTGTACATCATAATAATGTTTTTGAGAAAGTCCCGCATTCCCAGCTGCTATTGAAGTTTTTAGTTTCTAAAGTAATTGAAATTACCTTATGGGGTTTAAACCCAAAAAGGAAATTTGAATTAATTTAAAAACTGAAAAAAATCATTTACTAATCAAAAAACAATTAAGGGTTATTGTAATTACCTTTAATTGTTTTTTGATTGGTAATTGAATTCCGAGTAGTGTTCTAACACTCCTAGTTTTCTATGTCAATTACTTTATTTCAGTCTGTTTATCATATATTACTTGAACTAAATTGTCTACTACTGGTTTCTTAAAATTTATTCTGTAATTAGTATTTGTAAGATTCATTGCTTAGAATGGAAACAATCTACTTTTTGGAATAAATTTCATTCTTCTCTATTTTGTATCAAATACATCAATTGCAACCATTAATACTTATTTTATATAATTTTCGGTTGATAAAAAATTATTTTTTAGTTGTTAATAAAAACCTGAACTATTTCGATACACGTATACCAAATAAAAATACAAAAATTAAAAAATGGGAAAAATACTTTAAAAAATAATTTAAAATATTCCTCTACATAAAATATTTATGAGATTATAAACTAAAGACAAAAAATTTAATTTGATGTGACTAAAAGGAAAGCGTCAACCCAGAGCGCTCCTTTCTCAATAATTTAATCAAGGCTCACTGCTTAAATTGGAATTCTTACTCGAGATGTTGTAAAAATTAAGAAATTGAGGGGCAAAAGGCAAACATCGACAAGAAGCAGGGGTAAAACTAATTCAGTTTCATTATATTTCAACACGTCAAATTAAATGCAAGGTATACCATGTAGATTAATTGATTCAGAAGAAAGCAATCACCTCTGTAAATTGTGTAAGCAATTGATAAATTTTTCATAAAAAAAATATTACGTGTATAGCTTTTTTAAAGCATTTTTTTGTTTAATCGTTATAAAAATTTTCATCAACACCATCAGTATTAAAAAAATTCGATCTGCCTTAATGCTATATAGATTGCGTTAAACAGAATGTAAAACTTTCATACGTGTAACACATTATCAAGTGATCCCTCCTTCTAAGCTTATTTAATCAAACATACGTTGAATATTTTCAGCATTTGCATATGAAATTAATGTTAAAGTTAAAATTTTAAACCTCTAGAGATTTCAAAACCGCTCCATTTTGAAATTGTTACTTAATACAATTAAAATATTCAATAGTTCTTTGTTATCTTATAAAAACTCAAATTCACAATTTTACTTTACATATAATTAACACATACAGAGTTAAATTTTTCATTATTCTATCACGGTTACGCCACGTATTACTAACTCAATTCAAGATATAATGAAATGATTTTACTAATTAAATGAAGTCGAGCATTAAATATTTAAGTATTCTTGGTTAATCTTCGTCCCAGAGTACCAAGGGCTCTTAATCCAGATTGGCATGTTCCTAGTTAAATGCACACTATTTTAGACAGGACTGAGTTTCCTAGTCTCTTAACCTTCAAACGCTTGCTGCATTTAAAAATTTATTATGTAGATTCTATGGTAGAATGTTATTTGCGTATGAATAAAGATACGTCGGGGGTAGAATAAAGGGTACAAAATTCGTTTTGAAGTACTGTTTAACCCTATCAGTCTCCATTTAAGTTTTTATGGAAATTTTTCCAATAATTTGTTCTTGTTGCTATAATGTGCTAGTTAAAAAAAAATGTTTGATTAATGTTTATAAATTGAATTCTCTTATTATATATTTTTTATTAATTGCGTTTTTATAAATTCTCAAATGTTTAGTACATTTTTGTCGATTATTTCCCTTGGCTTATTTCAAGCACAAATACACTTGGGATTTTAATATTTTATAAAGTATCAAAATAAATTCATACGATCTTAAGCGCTTGAATTCAAAGGATTAAATTAATTTATTCAAATGATGAATTTATGATAATATAATATTTTTATTCTCTAGAAACGAAATAGCTCACAATTTTTTAGTATGCTAATTTCTTGGATTGAGAGTCATTTTGTGACTGTCTGGTATAATTGCCGAGAACAATAAACAGTTCTTAAATCTCCACAGAAATATTAGTTCTAGATATTGGAAAGAGAATATTTCATTAAGTGTATTGGAGAGAGTATTAAAACTTATCTTAAATATCATTAAATAAAACGGCTAAATAAAAAAAATCGACAATAATATTTAAAATTATTTTCAGTTTAATTTATTAAAAGCGATAAATAAATTTTTAATTTGTTTATTGTAAATATAAGATAATACCATCTGATTTGCTTTTTATTTAATAAATTGTTTCCCCCAAATATCCCATTCCTATATTTGAAATATTATGATTGATCTCCTCAATCCAGCCATACTGCTTTTTTATTTCTTAACTTATCCCTCACGTAGCTCAAGTGCAACTTTATTTCGATCCAAATCAAACAAAAAAACCTCTTTTCCATTAATACTAGTTAGCAAATTTAAAACTAACGAAACATATGTTTTCTAGCAAATTTAAAAAGTCTAACTAACATGCAAGTTTCTTGGTTTTCACTTCATTTGGAATAATTACCTTGATTGTTATTTTGAGAAATTGACTTGTAACGCATTTTTTAATATGGTTTTAGTTGGGAATTAATTGTTGAAACTTTGCTTCCAAGTTTGAGAAACCAATCAATCTTTATAAACAACCCAAAAACTAATGAATGATTGCATCCAGATTGACTACTTACGATTAATTAGTTAGCGTTGTCAGCAAGTCTGTGATTCCTCCACCGTTGGCGGGCTAAATCAGACGAGTCTGTGGAAATCAGATGAAAGATAGAAGTAATTTTACTAATGATATTTCGCTTCAAATCGAGATTGAACACCGAGGAATTAATCCAACGTTACCAAATTTGCATAATTGAAACTGGGAGTTTGGATACATTGAAATGGTGTGCAAACAAATAAAAGTAATTGAATCGTGTTGTTCACTTTCTAATTATTTCGGAAATGTAATTATTGGAAGATTAGAAAAAAATTAAATGTAAAATTAAAATGGCTTTGATAACTTGTTTAGGTATAGATTAAAGAAATCAATAGTGTCAATTTAAAGTTTAGGAAATGTCTTTTACTGTTCAGGGTTTTTTTTTTTATCTTAACGCTACAAACCGGTGTAAATATTTACCATAGGTAGATTTGTATTTCTTGGGTTAAAATGTTTGATGAAATTATTGATATTAAATTGATATTTCGCAAGCTAAACTTCAATGAAATTGATTTATTTTTCTAAAACTTCTCTTCGGCATAAAAAACAAGATAAAGAATATGTACTTACAGTTAAATTGCAATCAGTTAAATCGAAAAAGCAAACTCCCAGAAGTTAATAATTAACTCGCTTTGCAGCTTAAAGGTATAGGGGTGTTAAGATTTTTATAAATTTTTCAACAATTTGATTTAAGAGTTTCTTTTGTTTGAATAAAAATCTAACCTGAGTAATTATAATAATTTAATGAATAACTTATTATAAATTAAACATAAACAATATAATATTGAAATTGTAACACTGTTCAAGGCTAAATCGTTAAGTGCAAAAGAGGTTACAATGTTTTGACTGCGCATACAAATACATTCGTGTCTGTGAAATATTTACTCTTACATTCCATTATACGAAATAAACAGCACTTTACCTTTAATTACATTCTTGTGTAAAAAAAAAGTATATTTCTTTACGATTTGGCCTTCAAAACTTAAGATGAGTACACTTATTTCCGATTTTATCTATAATCAGTTCTACATTTATATTTTGTAATCAGAATATTCTTGCATCGATGATTAATTTTTTAATCTAAATTTTGAAACAATCCAATAAAATAATTATTTTTAAATTATAAGTATTTCAGTTAAAACTTTAAAAGGTACTACGTGTTATTTAATGAGAAGCAGCATATGCAACTGATAATCTTTTAAGCTCCATAATATCTAACCAAAACACTTAATATCCCATTTCTATTTCTTCGTATCTAGTTTGATTAAAACGTTAGTTGTGCTTATTTTCTATTCTTACATCAAAATCCATTTTTTTAAATACCAAAGAATTGAGCATGAATTTATTTATAGAAAAAAACCCATTTGAATAGGTTACTTTCATAACTAGTATATAAACAAGCTGTAATAGCCGTATAGCCTTGCTGCGACCTCAATTCAACCGCATTAGCACTGGACAACCTCCGCTGTATTATACCTCGACTCAGCCGCTATTTACGATCTAGAGAAACTTTTAAAGTTTGATAAAGTACTTGATCCGCCAATAATCCCGCCTTCTTCGTTATGATTTTCCATCGCGGACTCTTACGTGACCATCCCCCGAATGACCACAGCCCTCCATGGACTCCAAAGGGGCCAAAAACTAATGATCCCCATTTTTTCTCTTCATTGTGGTGGAAACTATTTATTGTGCACCTTTCATTCTCAATCCCTTTCTAAAGCTACCCCTTTCATCCCCCCATTGGAAGGAACACCCCGCACTAGCGGCACCTGGCGGGGAATCCACATTCTCGAGTGCCATTGATGCTCTAGAGTTTGCACCGGAGCGCGGGCTTTTCTTATTGCTGGTCTCAAGACCACGTAGAGAGCAATCTTGATTTCTTGAGAAAAAAAAGTCCGGGAGAAAAACAGGACACATTTATTTCGGGGTCTCCGGAGATCATCAGGACAGTGTAAGTCCCATTCTAGATCTATGGGGATGAGGTGACTTTTTTCTGTTTACGGACCGGTTTAGACCTCGTGCTCCATTGTCTTGGGTGCCTTTTTTGATTGGTACTATAGCCCCCCCATGCTCTAACCCTTAAGAATGTACCGCAGGGACCACTATGGATGCTGCAAGATCTTTAGGATATACTGGATCTTCGCACTTATAACAAGTAAGTTTTTTTATTTTCGAGATTACTAAACGCGCTTCCTTTTTTATTGCAAAAGAAAATTTTAATGCAATATATTTTTAAAGAAATATGCTTGTACCATTTAAAAATTATTTGAACTTATCATAAATTATTATATGCATCAAGGATCGCTCTTTTATTTGGTATTTTCTAGATTGCATTTCATTCCAAAAAAGTTTACAAGTGTTTCCCTGAGTTTGAATTTTTTAAAAACTTTTTTATGATCTAAAACTAAAAACTTTATGAAATACATTCTTCAGCATAGCTACAATTTTTAGTACAGCTATAAAAGTTTTTAGTCGTAAAATCTGGCCCAATGATAACCTCAGTTGAGAAACATAACTTTAGTTTACATGACTTATTTTTTACTAAGAGCTTAAATTTTCTTTAGAACGATACAAGCAGTTACAAGGTTTGAATAAGTTACTATAAAACTTGGATTTAAATTAATATTATATAAATTATTATTACATTAATTCAATAAAATTTATATAGTTTTCATAATTTCAAAAAGGAATTTTAATGAAACATTTTAGCTACTGCTATCTATAACAAAAGTTGAATAAAAGAAAAAAAATGTTAAATAAGCACCCAAATATAAACAGTTTAAAATATATTTTAAAAAATCCAATTTAAGTTTTGGTAAATATAACTTTAAATCTTACTTCACATATTTGCGTCTTACAGGAAATTTTAAATGTTTTGTAGATCGATTGCGTTTAGCGTAAACTTTATGAGCAAATTTATAAACTTTTTTCATGTTAGCTTCCAGTGAAGCTACATATTATATAAAAAGTTGTAAAGAAACAAATATGAAAAATGCTATTTTTTTGCAATATAAAAGGAAGTGCGGCGATAGTTTACTAGAATCAACCTTCATACAAATAATTCAATTAATGATGATATAAGAATTATCGAAGCTACAAATAGCTTATAGTTCCAAGACTGTTTTGTTACGTAAAATTGCAATTATCCCCCACAAGGTTTAAAATCATGTTAATGTAAATTTTCCATTCTATAAATATTAATAATTAAAAGTTAAAAGAGAAAGTGGTATTTCGTCATGCAAGTTTGATACACAAATATTTCGAAGTTCTTAGAAGGCTGTACTTTTTTGGTGTGCCAAAGCAAATTTTCTCAAAAGAATGGTGTAATAAAGATTTGCTTGCCTTAAAAGTATTTTTTGATGCAAATTATAGTTATAGTTGCACAATTTTTTAATTGTAATTGGAAAATTGATTAAAGTTCTTAAATAAAAGTTATTTAAGATATTTCAGTTTGAATCCAATTAATACCATTCTACCAGATTTTCCAAAATAAATAATTGAACTCTTGCACTTTAAAATTAATCTACTGAAATATTAAAGGATTAAAAAATTCATTGGAGATACGAATTCATAATATTGATAATATATTCAAAACAATTCATTGTTAAAGCAGTTAAGAACTTTAAACAATAATTTAAATTTTTACGTAGTTAAGCGAATCCGTTTTCTTTTGTTAATCACTATAAAAAATCAGTTTAAAATATTTAAAGAATCTAATCTTTGCACCGATATAGATTTAACTTAAAGTCAGCTTTTACAACTCTGAGAAAGTCTTTTGTCCTGGTTATTAGACGCGTTTTTTCAGTTAAAATAATAAAATACTTTGCAGCTATACGGAATCGAAAACCTATAAAATGTCCTGAACAAGCTGAGGAAACACTGAGATCCGTAAAAAGGAGAGTTTCTACAATTTGCGCCAAGGAAAAGGGAATGTTTTATTTCTTTAAAGTCAACTGGCAGAAGAATTGTCTGGGTTTTGGCATGAAAATTCGATACTTAGAACACTTTCACGTTAGTTTTTTTTTAAGGATTATTATTCTAAACAGTGTTGACATTTTAAAACAAAATATTCCTAATAATACTTATGGTATTAAATATTAACTTCAGTCACAAGGGGCGTTGGCTAATGTCATAACATTGAATATTATCTTTTTTTTTTGTAAGTATACGTAAAACAATGCATCATATGGTAGCAATTCATTGTACAATTCTATTCAGGAACATCAAGACAATTACAAAATTAGAATGCTTTACATAAAAAACCAGCCCATATAAATTAATTGGAATTAAACGTTGGTAAATGTAATTACTGTACAAATTATAAAGTATTTAAGTGCTACATTTTACTAAACTTTTGAAGACTCGTTTTGCTTTCATGATAATTTGCTAAATTTAACAACTTGAATAATAAATATCAGAACGCTGACTTATAAAACAATGGACGATAACTTTATTAAGTAAATATTATACATATTATGTATTTGTGAAGTATAATTGTGTTCTTTTGAACCTTGCAACTCATTAATACAGAAACAAAAGAAAACGCTTTAAGTATCGATCTTTTGTTATCACACTCTTTCTACATATTTAATTTTCGTTATAAGTGCATTAACATCTTGAACTCTTTAATATATTTATAAGATAGATAAGTATTACATCATTAGTGCATTTTAAATGAATTTGAATGATAAAAGTGAAAAAATGCTGCATTCTAAGGTGTATTTTAGGGAAGTAACAATTAATTATGGTTAAATGTCAGTGTATAAGTATATATTTTAATTATACTTCCACACATATTAAATTCCATTTTTGAACTTTAGTGGAAGTCTTAATTCAGAAAACTTTGTTTTATTATAAATAACAATAGTTTATTGATTTTGAAAAAAAAAAAATGTAATGAGTTTATGACGTCTTAACTAATTTTCAACTTATAAACCAATATAATATCCATTAAAATGCTTTTGTTAAAGCTAATCATTTAGAATTCCTTTTGACAGTTTTAATTGTGTCTCGGAAAAGGTTGCCAAGCTCGCCCAAATATCATCAAAATATTTCAAATGTTAGAATTGTGTTTTTCCCCTTCATTTTGAAGATTCAGACTAGAACGTAGGTTTAGGTTTTTTCTAAGGTGACAATCGTTACCCACCGTCATTTGCGCATTACGTCACAGAAATATCAACACATAGCGATAGCTTAGTTTTAGCAATATTTCCAAAGCCGTGTGTTAATTTTGACGAATGCTACTATTACGAAGCTTTGAGATCGCCTTATAGAATAGGTTTAGATTTTTTGTCTTTGCAAAATGAACCACCAAGCTACAAAAATCGCTAAATGAGAAAAATGTTTTTATTTTGTTTCATATTGTGTTGTCTCAGAAGTCATTGTGATATAGAGCTGTATAATATTTTTTTGCCTAATATTGTAGTAAAGTTGAAACAATTACTTTATTTTTTCCATTATATATAAAGACAATTTATAAAACTCGATGATGAAGAATGATATATATTTAAAGTTTATAAAGACATTTTTTCTACAACAGAAACTTCAATATTATCTTTCACATTTAAAGCACCAACCTCAATTTCAAATCTGAATTACACTAAAAACTACAGCGATGCCCATCAATTTTCTTTCTAAGATAAATATCTGGGCACCTACTAGAATCTCTGTCCTCTCACGTAAGAAAAGGATACCAAGACCTACCCACAATTGAAAGGATTTTAGAAATGTATTTCTTTCATTTCAATCATTCTGACAAGCATTCAGAGGTTTTTGTTGAAGTTAACTTGAAACTAATAAATGCCGTATACGTACATCTGTAACTTTATTTGATGTGGTTTCATTGAATTACAGTGTATAGGATTGTGTTTTGTGGTTGAAATGTCATCAATTTCCGATTTAGTTTAGTCAATGTGTTTTTAATGGTGATTGATGATGTGGTTTATGGTTATAGGGAATAAAATGCATTGTGCGATTGATGACAGTTTAAGAAAGTAAAGTAGGTTAAATTTATCTTTTAATAGTTTCCTCGAGCAACCAAGGTAAAGGTATAAGAATAACCTTTAAAGCATAACAAATATTGCACTCTTATTTTAAAATATAATTGTACTCACCTTGAATATATATATTTGAAAAAGAATCTGATATTCTTACGAAATAATTGGGAAACTTTGATAAAATGTTTCAAGAAAACTTTTTCCATGTTTGAAAAACAAATCACTATTCACTATTCCATGCCTTGTTAGAACAATTGTTGTATTTCAAGGGACAACTATACACAGCCAATCCTACGGTTACGTGCCAGCAAAGTCGAATGCTGTTATGTATCACTCTCCTGTACAAAAAAAAAAAAAAAAACCGGTTGCTAATCCGCTCAAATTAGAGCACCCACGCCTTTAGCGACGCTACTGTAACTACAAACATTATTTTATAACCCGACAAGCAAAACTTGCTTCGATACGTTTGTGTTCACTTCAGATATCCTAGCATGTGCACCAATCATACAATCCCCTTGGAAAGTTATCAATTCAAGATCAAACTTCCTTAAATTGAATAATTAGCAATAAGAAGTTTTGGTATTAGTATTCATTTAAATTGTGAATCAAACATAACCTGCGTCATCCTCATACAAGCTTAAAACAATATTTGTACTTATTTTATAAAGCACAAAAACATCTTTTGCGTAACTTAATTAAAATATTTTTTTAAAATATTGATCAGTTTTCTACACTGAAACACTTACCTGTCTTCCCACGAAAAGGGTTATAAATATTAATTAACTTGAAGAATGGTTTGTAGTCTTCACAGTGGCAAAGGGTAACTTGATTATTGTAAACATTACGTCAGACGTTTTAAATACGGTATACTAAGTGAAAAATAATTAGCACCTAAGTTAAAAGAATAAAAATAGTAGTTTGTAAAAAAATAGTCTAGACAACCTTAAAGTGAATATTTTAACACTATTTTCAGTATTTTTTTTTAAAGTCAATACAGTTCACACTCGCATTTGGTGTCAAAACTCGAGGGTTTTCGGAAAGCGTCAGTTAAAATAGCGGTTGGTTTACTTTAAAATACATCGTACTGCAATTTACCTAATCTATATACGTAGCTTTTCTGTATTCTTCGAGGATATCGTTTTAGAATTTTTTTTACACATTTTTGAATCACAAGTCGTTTCCCTTATATAACATCAAACCATTGCATGTAGTTACAATAAACGTTCTATTATATGAAACAAGTATCAACCAAGGCTGTCGGTACGAAAAACGGATTTACGATGATCGGATAAAAGAGTGTATAGTCTGCCTATCACTTCTTAGTATCTTAAATATTTTTTTATTGTGGATGAGTCCACTTTGAATACATATACTGAACCTAAAAGAGGCGGGATTGGCAATACTATGGCGTTTGGCGAGCATGTTTGATTGTTGGGTTAGTATGGTTCGAAATATGTTACTAACACTACACATGGATTCTTGGTAAAAGGAGGATTATAGTTAAATGATAATGGAACCGTTATCAATTTCACGTGTACATTTCTTTTCTATCTTGACTTGGTCGTCAATAGATGTCTATATGTTGTATGTATTATTTAACACATTTAGCATCACCTCCAGGAACGTTGTAAGTGAACCCGATGCAAGTTCGAAGTGCAAGTCAGTTGAGAAACAGTTTCTAATCCTTAAAAAACATGCGTCTGTAAGAGCAATAAATCGCCAAATATAGTAAATATATAAACTTCAAAAACTAAATTCTTTCTTACCCCTTTTTGTTTTAGTGATAATATTTTAAACTCGTCTAAATGAACACGTCATAGAGGGCAAGAAATGATCGGACTATACTGTAGTAGCTATGTGTGATGTAGTGTATGCTACGTCTTATTAAAACTAATAATAAAAAGAAAATGTAAGGGTTTTGTTGCAAACTCGCTTTCTTCAAAGTAGAGCTAAGATATTGGGTCAAGCACACTCCATTATCGACTTTTGACGCTTGTAAACTCAGTTTGGATGAAATGAAGGATGTGAAATAAAGAATATGAAGCATTTATTTGTTATCAATGAATGTGCTTTTATCAATATATTTGACAGTTTTCTACAAATTTGTCTTCAAAGATATGCGCTTTCCATTACCACTGCTAAAGAAACTACGTGCATGACGGCCCTGTTTATGGACAATTTGAAAAAAAAATGTTAGAAGTTTATTCCATTCATGTTATATATTTTACTATGCAAATAGTCACATTTGTCAACAATTGCAACTGATTTGGCAAAATGTGTTAGCTCGTCTTTTTTGACGGCCGTGCTTTATTAACTTGTCAATTTGTATTACCTATAAATGCTTGCATAAGTAAATCTTACCTTTGGTCCCTTTTGTTAAATGAAAAGTTTAGCAGCCTTTAAGCTTTTAGCACAGATTTTCATTTAAGCGTTTATACACACAAATAAAATATTACTTCTTATAATACATACTTTAAAACACAAATTAACTATTACATAACAGCTTTGTTTAATGAAATTCGAACAATTCAACTCCAGCATTCTATGCCAACTAATTGTGAATGACACATATTGTCATGTGAATCAAGATGACTGCACCAATAATCATTTTCATTTAATATTCTATTGAATCTTATCGCCATTCAATCTTTCAAGGAGTTAAATAGAGTTAATTAGTCCTCGCGAATACTTTGGGAAATCTTGCTTTAAAATATTTTAAGGCTAATATCTGAAGAATGTGCATCACTTACCATGAAAGTCCTAAGTATTAGGTCCAAAAACTACACATTAGTGTAAAATTTATTTTGATTTAAAGTTCATAAAATAAAAATTGTATATTGAAAGGAAGGTTAAGTCTCTTACAGATTTATCTTTTTCTATATTGACCGCTTTGTGAATACCGTTAATAAATAACTTGCAAAATAAATTTAGACCAAAAGTTTTTGAAAATTCGCTTTTCGTGTGACTTATTTGCCCTTTAAAGTGTTCAGATCTATGGTCTTCATTTTTCTTATGTTCTGTATATTTATATAAACTTAATTTGCCATGTGAAAAGGAACTTTTTGATTTTATTTCGATCATAGTTAATGGGTCCATAGGGCGAATCTCGAATCACCCCTATTTTCAATTGAAATTATGAACTTGGATTGTTTTGTATAAATTATTGCATAGTGTTTTATTTGGTTTAAAGATAATTTTTTTATTTAATTAAATTTTTAAAAATATAAACGGTTATTTTTAATCGTATTTTAACAAATTTGTAAGAAAAATAAAGGTATAAACTTGGAAAAACACATTTATACTCTGTACAAAAGAGTAGTCAATAAATTTAAAAACAACGATCTATGCATTGTGCCATATACTTATCATAGAAATGCTAAGAAGGAATGGAAATACTAATTGACTTCTTTTTTGATACGTTTTTAAAAAAATATTTCGTAATCATTTAGCGACGAATTGCATAATTAAATAAAGTCTTTTAATTTAGAGACATTCAATAATCACGTATTTATTGAATTGTAATCAATAGTTTTGGCTTATATTTTGAAATAAATGTAAATTTTTGCAATTCTAAAGACTGTGATTATCTATTTTTATTCAAAAATATATCTACGAGAAATAATCATTACATAAGGTTTCTATTAATTTTTTATTTACATTTTAACCAATGAAATGGAAATTTCTCTTTGAAAGAATGTTTTGTTTTGTCATGTTTTTTTTTAATCTCAAAACAAGTATCCCGTGAAAAGTAACACCGATGACTTTATGAAAATGAAGTTTTTTTACAATAGTTACATATTTTGTTTGAGGTAGCAGCTCATTATATGTAAATTAAAACAGTCTTACGTATTGGGTAAATATAAAACTGAAACTATCTACATATTGTAAGTGTTTAAAGTATATTTATATTGTTTACGGTTTGATATTTACATAAAAACTATTATCTGGTTGTAAAAGTAAGTTTATTTAACAATTTCGAATGAATTTTATTGTAACATAATCATAATGCAAATGCTGTTTGGCGTAAGCAGTTATTAATTTACCAATTTTAATTAAATGAACTACCCCTAAAATATTTACATTATAATTTGCAATTTTCTCCAAGTATACCTTATAAAAAAAGTATGAATGTTTAAAGCATTTGGCCCTCACAGAAATGAGTACATTACTGCTCAAATACTGCAACATTTCCACCTATTCCCCTATTTTAATGAAACTTATCTAAATAATATCACATTATTTAATGAAAGTCAGTTATTTGTATATAAATCCGTAGAGATTTTAAACAGTCAGGTATCTGAAAAATAACCTCCATTGGTGTCCCCAGAGTTTCCAATCCATATTAATTACACCATATGTATGATCAAATCCTCGAAATCTATCATGGTACTGTGAAGCTTTAATCGAGATATGACAGCCCCATTCACCAGGTAGCGGATTGCTTTGATCCCTTATAGGTGGCATTAAAATATATTAAATGGATATCTAATTGTCCGCATGGTGTAGAGCCGTTTCCGTGTAATGTCTAAGTACCATGAATAGCTAAAATGTTATGCATTGCACGGTCATATGTAAAGTAACGGTTTACATTAAAATTGAAATTTTGATTTTCGTTGATTATTTAAAAATCCATTGAAATGTAACGCATTTTCGTAATATGAATAACGTTAGGTTTAATTATTAAACAAATTAAATTTCTTATTTAAATATAAGTAAAACTTGGTCACATGGTTCAAAGTAAAATTTGTAATATTCTATATATGAATGACCTAAAGAAATATAAATGAATTCCAATTTTTTTTTTTGGTTTCGGATAAGTTAAAAATTCAAGTGAAATCAATTGAAAAGCAATATTTCTATGTAACCAAGTTTCCATAGTCAATACATATTTTGAATATTTTCCTGTATGCAATTTTTTTTCTAGACAAAAAATTTGTAGAAAATTTAATATTTAAAATATTTTTTTAACCTCGAGAAGTATTCCACATAATCAATATTTATACGAATTTCTTATTTTGAATATCGTACTATTTAATTAAATTTGCTTTCCATTGTTGAATGTTCAGTATCGCAAACCCATACATATTCAAGTTATTCATTTTTATCACAAATATCTACCTTGAGGAGTTTCTGAGAGTTATTGAATATTTTATGTAACATATCTCCCCGCCACAAACCCAAGAATTCCTGCCATTTATTTCCCAGAAAAGAACTTAATAAAAACTCCAAAAATATCCTCCTTTTTAGAATACTTTATTACGTTTAAAGTCCAACTCCTGACATTACGACCTGTCAAGTCTTTTTGATGAATATTTTAGCTCTCCGTTGCAGTTTTTCCCCTCTAAGTCGTTTGATTTATTTAATCTATGACCACCCTGTCAACTCCCTCCCTATGCGACCTGACATCATTGGCACTGTGTGTATTACACATTCGCCAAAAGATCTGGATGTCGGCTGAAGACTTCTTAAGCGGCCAAAGAGATAAAGAACTTGGTCGAGAATGGGATGATCAAGCCAAAAACGTCTTCTTGTTGATCGTATGTTCTATAAACGCTTTAAATTGTTTGCAATTTACGAATTGCCTTGGTTTTTTTTTTCAAACAGTTGTAAGCTAAAAAATATCTCGAAACTAAAACTGTCGTGGTAATAAAACATCTGACGCGACATTTATTGCCTATAAGACTGTTAGAATCTAGCAAAAGGGTCGTTCTCCTCCCATTAACATTGTTCAAAATTATGAGGTAAGTGACCAATTGTTCTCGTGTAACTATAGTGCGACGTTTTTTTAAACCAAAATAACCGGGTTTTTTTTAAAAACCTAGATAACTTTTGTAATACTTTTTTTCGCACCAGATATGGCTCTTAGATGCCAATTTGCTCATATTTTATCAATATAAATAAATTCAATAGGCTACATAACCAAATATTTTTTTTTTTAGAATTTGATGTGGTAATAGTTTAGTCAAGTTAGATTATCGCCGATTGGTGAAATATAAATTTGGCAATTCTAAAAACTTTTAGTCACTTGAATTTTTATAGTTCTTATCCAGAAAAATTCAATAACCCTGTGTAGGTTTAGTTCCTCGTTGTTTCAACTAAATCAAATATTAAAAATGAAAATAATAGTAAAATTGATGATAATGACAGTGATTGCGCCCTGTAAAAGGGAAGAGTGTAGGCTTTTTAGCCCATTAACCAGCTCGCCAGACCAAACAGTCACAAGAGGCACACAAAGGACGACACAAACACATAGACAAATAACATTTATTGAAAAGCACAAACATCCATGTCTTACCGGGACTCGAACCCGAGCCCAGCAGCTCCAAGGGCTAGCACTCTAACCATTGCACCGGCGGGCCGGCAATAAAAGTAAAATTACTGCAATAAGTATTGGGACCAATCAAAGTAACTGAACAGTTATTGGGAAATAGCTCTTTCTTCAAAACCTGTAATTTTCTGTTTCACTCATAGGGCTGGGGAGCCCAGTCGGTTAAGCACTCGTTTAGCATGCGGAAGGTCCCAGGTTCGGGTCTGGGCATCGCCAAAATAGCTGCCGACCTATAAACGGCCCGTACAGCCAAAAATGTCCGACGAATAATACCCTGTGTAAGGGAGTGCACGTTAAATATCCTTCAAAGTCCTAACGCTGCGTACGATGTCGCCCTTAACGGTTGCGTTGGGTGCCTATTTAGGTGTTGGCTCGTCACCTGACTGTGGTTCTAAACTACGACGCCCGTCGCCAATAGCCCTCGTGTAGCTCTAGTGCGACGAAAATTCAAACCTAACCTTTCTCACTCATTTGTGCGTAGGATACCAACTGTTCGATCAAAATAACGAAACTTAGCAAACCTACTCCAGTTCTCCCTAGTTCTGGCACGTGTTCCTTTGTGTTTTAATCTTGTTCTCTGCCCTCGGGATTCTAGGCTTTGTTGCCACCTTAATAAATGCACCCTACATTCCATTCACTTCTGACAGCTGAATTGTAAAACGGAGAGCAATGGATTACATATGCTATCAATGCACCTTCTGCAAAGTTTTATTGCCTCCCATCCAGGGGAACTTTAAATATTTGCAGTCGTAACATTTCTTGGGGGGAGGAGCTTGTTTGATAAGATGTATATTGAATAAGTTTTTAACTCTGTGATATAAATATAAATTGGATCGTGTTTATATTGAATGAAATATGGCTTTTAACAGTGAGGCACATACAAATATGGATCGTATTTATACGAAATGTACTATGGATGTATGAGTATGAGACATTAAATAGAATCGTATTGTTTTTGCTGTGGGACATAAATTGGATCGTACTATTTCGAAAGTATAAGTAAGCACCGATATATAAATGTGCAGAAGAGTATATTATAAAAAAAAGAGGTTAGAGGGAAAACTATTGGTAGCTTGTTTTTTCTTCAAAACTGTGAATGTGTCTAGCTAGTGTTTAGATTTGATAAATTGATTTAAGAGAATTGCGTAAAACTATGATGCAAGTAATTTATTTTAAATAAAGTATCGCTCTATGATTTTGAATAAACAACCACTCATTTTATTGAAAAGTGAATTGCACAAGAAATATAAACTATTAAATGGCTTGTTTCAGGGGGACGTACTTCCTCCAATCGGTTAGGTTTCAGTTTATCGTCGCACTAGATCTATAAGCGGGCTAATGGCGAAGGGCGTCGTATTTTAGAACCACAGTCAAGTGACGAGCCGACACCAGCATAGGCACCCAACGCAACCGTTAAGGGCGACATTGTACGCAGCGTTAGGACTTTGAAGGATATTTAACGTGCACTAATTTACAAGGGATATTATTCGTCGGACATTTTTGGCTGCACGGGCTGTTTATAAGTGGGCAGTTATTTTGGCGAAGCGCGGACCCGAACTCCTCCAATTGGTGCAGTATGACACTTAAAAACTTGGCGTTAGAAATCCAAACATCCATCCTTTCTTCCTTTAATCCGTGCTTCGATTGGTACTGTCTAACCACGTGACATTGATCCCCGAATTGAGGCCCCAGGAAGAATTCATTTTTCACGCAGTTTTTTCGTTGCCACTTCGTTAATTAAAAAATATTAAACAAATTATGTTTTTATTAAAAAATACGATTGATTGAATTGCAAACATACTTTTCAAATCCTTATTTTTTTCTTATTAAATATATGAAATGAGGATTTTATCGATATAAACGATTGGGGGTGGGATGGCGTAAAGCACCAGTTTAAGAATTATTTTTTATTGACGTTGAGACACTTTCCGCAAGTGACTTCTTAAAAAGCAGTCGAAAATATTTTTCCAGCATGTCCTTTATTCCGAATTTTTTTCATACTAACCTTTTCATCTATGTACCCCCTTAAAACCGCTGGTTTTGATAACGCGTTATTTAAGCAATAGAAGAATGTTATTTTAATACTAAACATTCAATACAATACATGAACTTTACATCAACAGTGTTTACCTATCATAAATAGCATCAAAATTATCTGTTACTAATACTTAAAAGTATGGAATTTATATGTGTTGTGAAAACAACGAAATATAATTATGCTCATATAAACGAATTCCCTATTTTCTCATTCAACAAACTCCAACAAGATTTGTGTGTCTAATTCATATTAGCAAGTTCAGTATAAATTGACATTTACGTCCATATACATCCGAATAAAACAGTTTCCTTTATTACCTCATTAAAACTTCCTTTTGCAAAATATTAATTAAAGTTAGTTGTAGGGAAATACGATATATACGCGATATAAATTGCATTTATTTTTTTATAATTGAATATAATGTAAAGCCCACGAATATTTATAAGCTTATATATGCACATTAACCAATTATTTAATGAAAGCTGCTTATCAAATGTAGATACAAAATATTTATGATAACACAAAAAATCATTCCTAATTTTGAAATGTACAATGTTTTGGGAAAAAAAAATATGATGCTATTAAAATGTACAAATCCTCTATAAAGTGGCTGGAAATGTAAATTTAACAAAAGAAAAATGACGATTTTTTTTAAACGACGTTGCTTTTGTTCTTAAAAATCTATTGTTCTTTAAAAATATTTAAGCACTTGCGTAAGAATATTTTATGGTCGAAGAAACAAATTCGTGAATAATTTAAAGAAGATGTCGGTATGTTCATTTAATTTTTTAAAATTTAACGAAATATTAAAATCTTAATAGCAGTTTTTACTTTTCAAAATGTAACATTGTTAAGTTTTAAATGTGTAGTGTATGGCTTATGTTAAAAAAAAACTTAAACAAAATCGTGCTTTTACTTAAAATCGTAATTTCCCATCACATTAAAATGTGTTTTTAAGAAGCGTAAACAAAAGATAAAAAATTTCTAAATAGTGTTGTTTAAAAGATAACTAATTTAAAAAAACATCTATTGAAAACATAAATATAAAATATTTTGATTCAATTTGTCCTTAATTTGAAAAATTTCTTTCAGAATGTTTTCATCGTCTATACAAATAAAATTTAAAATATAGTTAATTAAAGGTTTTATTTTTAATTTTACATTTTTATTTCACCTTCAACTTTTAGAGCAGAGTCAAAAATTTGTAACTTCTAGTTCAAAGGCGCAAATATAAACTACAAAATATTTAGAGCAAAGTTCAATATTTGTAAAAGTTTATTGCGTCTGCCAAACACTTTTAAATTTTATTGTTATAAAAACCAACAAAACTTTTAAATGGACAATTTTATAGGCTATTTTTTGAATGTCTATATTAAGTATGTCATAGAGAAGAATCGTCAAATCGTTTCGCACATTGCGTGTTAAATTGCTATTTAAAAAAGTCTCGCGTAACAATCACTTTTAGGGATTTTTTTTAGGGATGTTTTTTCTAATGTGGTTCTATTTTGTCATTTCATTCCCTTGCCCGCTATAAAGTCCTCACACGCACAATGAAAAAGTTTTGAATTTTTTTTAGTGGCGGTGTTTGGGCTTGCTAAGAGTAGGACGGGGTTATGGCAGTAGAAGATTTTTCCACCAGGAACTTTTCATTGAATAGTATTGTGAAATTAGAGGCTTGTACGGAAATATTTATATTAATATGAAAATGTTTACAGTTACAAGTCAAGTTGTAAGGTTATTCTATTTTAGGAACTTAATATAAAACATAAATTCTAGTCGTTTGAACATGAAAAGGCTTTTATATATATATATAACTATCATACTTGCTAAAGTTAATTCTATTTTTGTAATTTTAATAAATTCCTTTAAAGTATGAAATACGGGACCTATTTTAATACATTTTTTAAAATTCAAATAGGTTTTATAGATACTATAAACATTTTAAATGTACAAGTTTATATTTTAACAGGAAACAATGTAAAAATGGTAACATCGTTAAGTCAGTAATTAATATTTATTAATTCAAAAGTGACTAACTCGCCCAAAATATATTCGGAAATCCCTTAAGTTTTTTGTTTGCTGAACTTCATTGTGGAAATGTTACATATATTCTTATTGTACTTCAACTATTTAACCAATTGATTAAAGTCTCATATGTACTATTATATAGATCCTTTGGAATTGTACTTATATAACTAATCTTTAAACGAGAAGACAAATATGCTAATCCCAGCCTTTTGAATCTTACCACCATATACAATACCCACTTATGTTTTATAATCATATAAACAATACTGAATTTATTCTATAATATGTTTGTTATAAATGCCTTTTTTTAGGGGATCGTAAAAAAAACTATTGAATATGAAAATGAATCTGAACCTATGTTATTTTACTTGGCGCATTAAACAAAAATTGAAACAAATTGGCAAAGCATTTGAGTGGATTTAGGTTGCATTATGCTGAGAAAAGAAAAGAACGTGAATAATTTGAGGTTAAAGAAATCTTTAGATATACCGAACACCATATTACATTACACTAAAAACCCCAATCCTATAAGCCGTAACTCTATTTCAAATATCAGTTGATCATAAACTTACTATAGATAAAACTTCCGAGATTCCACATTTTATCTGTCTATAAAATAACAATATATCGTTAGGAAGCTAGCTTTTTGTATGTTTTACGATATAATGTATTATCTGTATAAATAATGTTGCAGGGGTCATTTTTTACATGAATACATCCTTTATTAGATTATGGAGAATTCTTTAGGGGATATCTTATAAAGTGACTGAGATTTTTAGTTGCTATATTCTATAGGAACTCCAAATAAATAATGTTTGCAACATTTTGTTGCAACAATGTCATGCACATTCGTAAATTCTTTTAGTTTTACTGTTTTTTTTTAAATACAAATATTTAGTGAGTAAATATATAGTTAAGAATTTATACTTTTTGTTACATTTAATTTATGTAGTGGCACAATGCTTTTAAACCTCAAAAAAGGTAACTAAATTGTTTAAATAACCATTAACCATAGAAAAAAGTAATTAAAAGGCTGACTTTGACAAATGTTTGACCTTTGGCGAACAAAATTTATGAATACTGAAACATTTATAAGCCAAGAAATAAAAATTTACAGCCTAGATATACATTATCTTAAAAGTTAGGTGAACAGTTTGATCGAAAATTTTAGTTATTCATAAGCTACATAGAAAACATGTAAACGAAAGTGTATTCCTTCCATATTCACAAAGGATCGATGGCGTGCAATGCAAAATGGGATCCCTGTTTTCGGTTTAGTTGCTTGAAATGGCTTGGCACTAGAGCTCACATTGAATTAAGAAAAGGTTATCGAGTTCAGGTATAGACGAATACCCAAAATTCTTAAATTTTTACTATTACTTTAATCTTTTCCTTTTACTTTTTAGGCGTTTTTTTTATTTAAATATAATTGATTTATTCCAAACGGTGTTTTTCACCTAAAAAAAGGGGTTTACGCCAACACTTCTAGTAGAAAAAGTTTAACATTAATTTACCAGAAATTTTTTTACAGATGCTATTTCAATATATATCTGTGCTATAAGCCTCTAACATCTGGTGCAAATGTAGAGTTTTAAAAAAATTCAAGTGTAAGCTCGAAATCGAAAAAAAATCTTTTTTCAGTTAAATTCATGAAATTTTTCTTAACTTCTTTTCTTGTAATTTGTATGTAAATCTAGAGAGTCATTGCATGTATCAGATCAAAACGGAGAGTTTAACACATAATTAATGTTTATAGGAGGAAAATTCAATGTGGTAGACTTGTTAGCGTAAGCCTCTTTTTTTAGTAAAAAAACACCGTTTAAAATAAATAAATTATATTTAAATAAAAAATGCCTAAATAGCATTGTTCATTATATTTGAAATCACTATGCCAATTTTGGAAAAGATCAATGTAATAGTAAAAATTTTATAACTTTGGGTATTCTCCTACCTTAAGTAATAATACTTTACATATGATACATAGCTTTTGTTGTAAGAATTTTTTACAGACCGAGCTGTGGAGAATACTATATTACATAGGTATAAAACACTAATGTGGGATCCATGTTGGACCATTTGGGAATTTGTGGGGGGGGGGGTAATCCATATTGGGCTCAGAAAGAAACGACACCTTTTATTTTTAATCAGCCCACTTGAGTAAACTTGAACTACCCTACATGAGCACGTTTATGATATTTACCACTTACAGGTACTTCTACGAAACTACTCAAAAAAGAAAGTTATAGTTTTTTCAATACAGTAGTTTTAAACTAACAATTTAACATAATTTCGCATTTGAATTACTCTATCCAAATAATAATTATCGCTGCCTCTAAGATGATTTGTTTCTATAACACTGGTCTCGCATGGGTAGCATACAATAATCTTTATGGTTTACCCATCACTAAACCAAGTGAATCGTATTTACGTCTAGTGTCAAAAAAAACACTTAGATTAACATGGGGATGTGTGAGCACAGAGCAAACCATAAATTTTATTAACTGCTACCACATAACTAACATATTATCGAAAGAAATTATTGAGGACAAGTATTAGTTATTATTTCAATAATGTAATTATAGTTCAACTGTAAAAAATGAGTCACTATGGTAATTTAATAACATTTTTCCATAAAAAGTTAAAATGCAATCTTGTTTAGAATAATTTCGCTAGAGGTAGATGTAATTAAGACATAATTTTAAAGGACTTATGTGGGATATTCCAGGTGGGCCCATGTTTGACTCAAAATAAAGGAGGTCGTAACTTATACAGATCCCACCCTAATAAGATACATGGGTATTTTGGAATATTTTGAATTTAGTCTTATGTGTATAAAAGTATAATTCATAATTATTTTGCTGCAACGAAAAAACTAAATCCGCCATTATTGAATGATAAATCTATTAAGACCAGTTTTATAATTCACGTGATGAATTAAATCTTTTGACCGGGAATCAAAGCATATAATAATGAGAGTTTTAACAGAGAGAGTTTTCAATAAAATGGGGTCCCAAGACGCTTGCATGTTCAAGAAGCTACATTAGGATTAGAATCGTATAATTTTCACTAAAGTTAATTAGAAAAAAAATTCTTCGACAAACGAATACCATAAAACAAAAATGTTTATTGTATTTTTCTTAGCATTTATTTTTTGTTAAAGGTTTTTGGAAAATTACTTAATTTCATAAAAATGTCAGTATATTCTTTAGCCATCTTTTATAATTCTTGTATATAAATTTTGGGGAAAATCCAATTAAACGTATGATTGGATCCAGTGGTTCGTTACTCATTTCTACTGTACAATAACTAATCAATTTAAAACAGAAAATTTTAATTAAAATATTTTTAGATGTATATCTCTTTGTTAAGTAAAATCTAATCAAGTGCTGAAATCCAAAAAAAAAACAGTCAATTCTTTTAAAATTTAATTAAATAAGTGTGTTAAGTATTAACTCTAGAAATATAATGTTTCACTTTTGCAGTTATTCGATTCAACATACGTTCAATCGCACTGAAATATTTTCGGATAATATATTAAAATAAAGGAGAAATATTCCTAACACTTTCTTTTCCAATTTATGCTTATGAATATTTACGCATTTTTTCATAGTTACGAAAATAAGTAAAAAGCAATTTCATAAATCAATATCAAAAACGTTTCACTATTGGTATTATATTTTAATCTCCAACATCTGTGCAAAGATTAACATAAAGCTTCAATAGCTCCCAAATTAAACAACACGATGCACTGATCTCCCTTCACATTTACCTGTCAGAATATCCATTTACTTTTCCACCTAATTAGTTTCTTAACACTTTAAAATGGATAAAAAAAAACTTGCATTTATCCATAACTAAACATCCATTTTATATGCGAAATAAACTGCAACAATTTGATTGAAACTCAAACGCTTCACGCCTTTTTAATTAACTCGATTAAGTTCCGCAATCCCTATTTACAGCCGAATTTAAGTAAACACTCTTTTTATCCAACTAAGTTTTAGTTTTAATGAAAGCATTAAACCAATAATGGAAAACTGAATTTTTAATCATTTTCTTATCGCTTCTAGTTTTCATGAGGAATTGTTCAAACTTTTAGGAAAGCCCTGCAGATTAAATTAATAAATCTTTCTATTTTTACGCTTCTATTTTTTGGGTAGATTTTCATTGTTGTAACTGGTTCAAATGTAAATGTTATGTATAGAATAATTAATTTATGAATTCGCATTTCAAATTAGTTTTATGATTTCTTAAAATAAATGCAAAGTACACAATTCTGTTTAAGCAATTCTAGCAATTATGAAAAGGTCAACATTTATTCTTTTGTTAAATAAATTTTTAACATTCAGTTTAAATTTAAATAAGGTCGCCGATCTGAAATTCATATGGAGTGTCATGAAATAGAGCTATATTAGCAGCATTATTTAGCCTCCAAATATTCCTTTGTCAAATTTTATTGTTAAAAATATAAGAATGAAAAGTGTTAATTTTATAATTTTCAAAAGAGCAAATATTTAAGCCTATGCAATTATTTAATCGTTTTCAACGTAATGTGAAATAAAAAAGTAACATATTATATCTCATATTAATAACTAGTTGCTAACTATTCTGTAAGAAGATTAAATATTTTTGCAATGGCTTTTGCACAATAATTCAAACTAAACACATATATTCACTTTACAATAAAGATAAGAATATTGATAAAATGAAATAATGAATTAAAATAAAACGGAATTGTAAGAATACAAAATTACAAACTATAATAAAAATCTACTTTAAACAAAAGTATAATTGCATTCAAAACATACAAGTTGACGAAACATTTTTCGTTAAATATTACATAGTATTATGTTCATTATTTATGTTACGTTTATATTCATAAGCTGAAATTGTGTTTTGACAAAAAACTATAGTGTTCAACCACAAAATAGTTCGCTATAATTTTAAAGTTACAAATACATTTCTAAAATGCAATACATTATAAATATATAAACTACATACATCAAATTAAATTTATGAAAAACAATCAAATTAATTTTAATCAAATGAAAAATAAAAATTTAAAACACATTCTTCATAATTATATTAATCAAAAGTAAAATAGACATAGCTTTGAAATAACTTCTAAAACAGACTACTAAATTATTAAAAAAAATAATAAGTTTCTTTAAAATTCAAACCATATAACAAACAAATATTTTATTAACACAAAACAACATTACAGAATACTTCTTGTTCGTCACAAGGAAAGTTAAAAGAAAAAAAACCGGATTATGTGACTGTGTATTCGGATATGTGACTAATCATAATTATAATTGATGAGACATAATAATAAGACACATTATAAGTTAATAAAAACACACAAGACAACAAATTTAATTACATAAATATATACAAAAGAAACAAATAAAATGTAGCAATGCTAAATGCTATATAATCAAAACAAATGCCTAAAATTCTGGTCAGCGAGGAATATACATTTTAAAAAACATTTTGCTTCTATAAATTAAAAAAATACATCAATATCGTCTATTGACAACATAAATTTAAATAGAGAATTTTTAAACCTCTTTAAAGAAAGGATTGTTTTGAAGTTCAGTAGGTAGTCTGTTGTATAATTTTGGGGCTAAATATGAAAAATGTCTATGTTTAAATGGGATACGCAAAATTTCATTTAAACATCTTAAATATGAACTCCAATAC
The DNA here is from genome assembly GCA_023701765.1 of Hylyphantes graminicola. Classification (NCBI taxonomy): domain Eukaryota; kingdom Metazoa; phylum Arthropoda; class Arachnida; order Araneae; family Linyphiidae; genus Hylyphantes; species Hylyphantes graminicola. The sequence goes on from CM043123.1 coordinate 38,542,572, forward strand.
ACGCCAAAATATCAATCATAATCCTATCCATTCTTATACAAAGTGGAGACTTTTGGAAGGGATTCGTCCAATCGTTACCAGTCAGCTAGACAATCGAACTTCCTTAATAGCAAAGAAAACAACTTGGGGATTCCGCTCCGCATGTGCACAAGTTCCCTTGTCATAATTTCCGTCCTTGTCTTGTCAGGAAATGAGACGGTGATGCTGATAGAAGGAAAACTCCTTCCTGTCTTGAACTTGTGAGAAAAGTAATGAAAAAGTGCGTAATTCTTGTACAGAAACGTGCGGTCAAGAAATGATTTAATGTGAAGTTTTCTGGTTTGTTAGTTGGGTTTGCGTTTCATTTATTATAAATATTTTGGGGAAAGCTTTTAAAATTTCTATTTTTTTTGTTCAATTGTATCTGTATTAATAAGTGCTGTGATTGTATTTAAATAATTGTTTTAAAAATGTACAGAAAGAGTAACTGAAAGTTTAGGGTTTTCACTTTCAAACCCATTGCTTATTTTAATTGTAATCTAATTAATAACACTTTGTTTTAATATTTTGGATCTTGTATAAGGAATCCAAAATATTTACTAGTTTAAGTTTAGTGCCTATTTCATACTTTTCAAGTATTCATGGTATGAAGCGTCTTTATGAAATATTAAAAAATATTATGAATCAGTACTTATTATTTTTACAGGCATTGAACTACCATGAATTTAGTGCCCACGTATAGTTTTTCACTCAAAAAAACTATATTACAATTTATTAATGAAGTCAGCCTTAAATGTATCCCCTTTAAATTAAAGTGTAATTTTAAGACTTGGTATAACCATTAAGCTATTTTGTTAGTTTATGTGCCCGACAATGTATAATTAAAGTTAAGATTTATTTATGGAAAAAAAGTAAAATAATGAAACTTCGATCTTAAACCGTCTTTTTTTTTAATAAATATCAAAGAAAGCAAAACATCGATTGGTTTATACCGATATTGTTGACTATACTACATACATTTTGTTGTAGATGCAAAACATGGAGTACAAAAGTAAAGATTTCACTTAAAAATAATCCTTAAACGCAGTTACCATTAATACTTTCCATAATTCGCTTCTTAAAATGTAAAACATTTAAAGAAAATTACGTTGTTTGAAAAAGTGAAAACTGTATTCTTACGCAAATACATTTTTTTTAACTAAAGATACCAATATTGATCATTTTATAAGAGGCAGGTATCAAATAACATTATTTTAGTCCCTAAAAACCGATACTTGAGTTTGAAAGCGGTAATTATATATTCTCGCTTTAAAATTATACGAAGTAAAAGATTATTTCATTTTTCATTTTCTCAAACAAAGTTGCTTAAATATAGTATTTAGTAAATGCATTTTGTTCCTTGAATAATGGTAGAAAAGTTTTTATGTCACGCTTGATTTGGTTTTAAATATAGATGATATTGCTTCAATATTTGTCGTTTCCTTAATTTACATTGCATGCTAGTTTGTGTGTTTGTTACGTGTAGTTGCATGTTAGTTTTTGTGTGTCTTACTTTGAATTACGAAGCCACAACTATAGTCTATTTTACGCAGGTCGCAAACAGAAAGTCATACTTGTTAATAGTAAATATTTAATCAACCATTACGTTAATTGCTTATAGAGACTCGTATAATTAATTATTATTAAAATAAGGCAAAACCTTTAGCGAAAAGTAAAGGCACTGACAAACAACTCCTAAATAATAATGCAATTATCTCTAAGAAGACAACTACATGTTTTATGTACTCTGTTCTCCGTTTCATAAAAACACCCACAAAATTCATAAAAATAATGGAAAACATTTGGTTACTTCTAATGTTTAATGCAACCGCAATTTTAATGAAAGTTTCTTGAAATAGCATGGGAGTTCACTTGAGTAATCGATACTAGAATTACACTATGGGAAGTAATTTAAGATAAGAAAAACTAAAATTATCCTTAAATAGAAAAGTCGGATATTTTCATTAAGGAAATTACATTTTCAGTTAAAAACTTCCCAATAGATTCCACGCAACTCGTGCTAATTAAGATTGAGAACTGATGCCTGTAAAAGTTAAGTGATTAAGGTCTTGAGTTACCTAAATTGTTGGAAACTTTATCTTTAAAAAATGATACATAGTTAATTTTACATTGAGTTTTTAAAATTATACTTAATATATTGTGGATTTTATAAAAAAAAATTATGCACTTTTGTATTAAAAATAATGACATTGATGCTTAACTTTTTTGAAAATATACTTTAAAATTTGAGATATAAGGCTAATGCTAAATAACAACTATTTAAAATAATGTGATATATATGAATCGACAACGTTTTATTAACATGGTTTCTTAAGAAAAATTGCACTATCATTTGAAATATATAGCAATTCCCTAATGAAATAAGCTCTAGATAAAAAAAAATTACAAAACTACAGAGAAATAAACGCATAATTTTAGGGATTTTTAGGCTTTCAAAAATGTCATTTGTTGCTATAAATAAATTATTTATAGCATTCACCATCTTCACGCATCAATCACCATTATTTTTGTGCAATATTTAAAATATTGGGCTTACGCCGACAAAATAATATTTTAAAATTAAGTTATTTTAGCAGACTAGTCCTTTTTCCTAAAAATTTGCAAGTAAAACAGAAAAGTGCGTGTATTTGTGATGGGATAAATGGTTCAAGTAATATCTATAAATTATTTTAATATATATGCAATTTTAAAAATTTATCTTTAATCTAAATATGGAAGGGAACAAAATAGTGTCGATAAAACTGTTTACCCAGCAAAAAAAATCAGCAATAAAACTTCAAAAAAATCTCGAAAATGCTGATTTTTTGCTGATGAATGAAGTTTTTTTGCAGACGAGGTGATCAATGAAGGTTCCATGCTGATAGTATGCAGTTTTTGTAAAAGTTTATTGCTGACGAAATCATCATATTAAATTTCGAAGGAAATCTGCTGCTTATTTAAAGGTTTATTGCAGCTTAAGTTTTAGCACTCATGCAACTTACATACACTGCTCAAAACAATTAGGGGAGCAAGCAAAAAAGTGATGAAAGCTGCACGAGACTGTCACGTATTGGCATAAAATGGATAGTATACGTGTATCAGTGGGCAATACAGGAAAAAGTCTATTAAAAATTTAGAATTAAATTTTAATTCTTTGAAAATATTGGAAAAACGTGAAAAGAGGATTTAAGGCCACAATTTGGTTACATGTAAACAATAAAGAAAAAGTGCTATTTAGACATGAGGCATGAGTTTTAATAGGGTGTGCGGTCTCCTCGAACAGCTAAGACTGCTGCACACCTGTTTGCTATGAATGCGATGTGGTTATCGATCTGACTTTGGGGAATTCTGTTCCACCTCTAAAAAGTGCAATCTCCCAGTCTCGGACAGTAACAGGGGACCTTGGTCGCCCAGCAATGCGTCGTCCGAGCTTGTCCCAAACATGCTCGATTGGATTAAGGTCGGGAGAGCATGCTGGCCATTCCATTCGCTGTATGGTTTCAGCTTCAAGCATATTCTCCACCAGACGATCTCTATGCTGCCGGGCATTATCGTCCTGGAAAACAAAGGAATCTTCAATGGCTCCAGCGTAAGGGATGAATCGAGGTTGCAGTATCTCGTCTACATACCTTCTGGCCGTCAAAGTGCCGTTCCGAATGATATGCAGGTCCGTACGTCCACCTATGCTGATTCCAGACCATAGCATCCAATCAGCTCGTCTGTACTGTGACCTTTCACGAACAAATGTGGGGTTATTTCGAGTGCCCTTTTCTCTCCATATCAGGACACGTCGGGTGCCACACTCCAGACTGAATTATGACTCGTCTGTGAACAGCACTTGGCTCCATTGATGATGGTCCCAATCTCGATGTTCAATAGCCCACATTTTTCGGACTGCACGGTGGCGTGGGGTCAATGGAATGCAACCAATTGGTCTACGTGCATAAAGCCCTCTCTCAGGAAGCCGATTGCGTACTGTTTGATTGGACACCCTTCTTCCTGTTGCCAAGAGCAGCCGTCTTTGCAGCTGAGTAGCATTCTCAGTTCTGTTTCGAAGGGCTGTTAACCGTATATACAGGTCTTCAGTCGCTGTAGTGGCGCTTGGCCGACCTTGTCCTGGTCGACGTCTAACGTTTCCTATTATTTGGAATCGATTCCACAGTCTCGCAACAACATTTCGGGTGACTCCAACACCTTCCGCTACACTACGTTGTGTTTGCCCGGATTCCAGTCTGCCTATAGCACGCCATGCCCTGGATTCCGGTAAATCACGTTGTTGACACATCCTCAAGTCACCTTGTCTCAAAAATTTTTTGCAGAACAATCGAATTTTTAAGTTACGGCAGTAAAACAGAGGTATGTGCTACATCCCGATTTCAGCCCTAATATCCTTTTTCTGGTTTGTGACGTCATGAACTTTAATTTGCATATGAAATTTTCTTCTTCCATTTACTACTAGGCTTTAAATTATGAATTATTCATTTTATGTTAGTTATGGGTAACCATCTTTGCTTAATCTCGTTAAAATGATGTGCTCCTCTAATTGTTTTGAGCAGTGTACATCTACGATCTATGAAGGTTTCATGCTGATAGTGTGCAGTTTTTGTAAAAGTTTATTGCTGACGAAATCATCATATTAAATTTTGAAGAATAACTGCTGCTTATGTAAAGGTTTATTGCAGCCTAGTTTTAGAAAGATATAACTTGCATAAATCAACGACCAAAATGAAGGTTTTAGGCAGATATTTTGCAGTTTTTGTAAAGGTTTTTGAAAATTAATTCATTATAAATAAATTTTGCAGACTCTGCTGCTAATGAAAGGATTATTGAAGCTTAGTTTTAGAAAAATATAACTTGCGTAAATCAACGACCAAAATGAAGGTTTTATGCTGATCTGTTGCAGTTTTTGTAAAGGTTTTTTTGAAGATTAAAGCATTATATTAAATTTTGCAGAATCTGCTGCTAATGAAAGGTTTATTGCAGTTTGGTTTTAGAGAAATATCACTTGCATAAATCAAAACCAAAATGAAGATTTTATGCTGATATTTTGCATCATGCATAAAAAATGCACTATTCCTTCATTTTAAACGCCTAATGAAATGAGCAAAAAAAACTTAAGTTAAAAATGAAGGTAAAAATGCTGTAATTTTGTTCCAAAATCAGGTATTTTTCATGCATAACAAATGCTTTTAAAATGCCTTATAAAATTAGCAAAGAATCTTCCTTTAAAAATGCAGTTTTTTGTTCCAAATTCAGAAATTGTTGCATGCATAAAAACTGTATATAAAATGCCTAATAAAATAAACAAAACAATCTTCATTTGAAAATGAAGGAAAAATGTTTTCTTTTGCTCTAAATTCAGGGATTTTATATAACTCATAAAAAAATATCAGCAATTTTTCTGCAGTTTTCTGAAATGCAGGAAACGTGCTGATTTTTTAATGAAGGAAACACGACTGAATTTGAAACAAAAAAACTTCATCTTTCCTGCATTTTTAAATGAAGTTTTTATGCTGATTTTTAATGCAGGAAACATGCCTGAATTTGGAACAAAAAAACTTCATCTTTCATGCATTTTTAAATGAAGTTTTTATGCTGATTTTTTTTTTTTTTTTTTTTTTTTGTGCTGGGTTAACATCTTTGCATTTTGTTACGCCAAGATTTCTATAATATGAATTTCTAATGTAGGAAATATGCAGATATTTTAGGTATTTTCATATTGCAAGAAAATTGCTCATTTTTACATATTTCTTGATACCGGAAAAATAAATATTAAGGAAAAGCATTCCATCGCTAAACAGATATAAATATCACTATAGTTGACTTTTATCTTTAAATTTGTATTTATTTCAACTAACTATAACATTTATCTGTTTTTTTTCCCTGCTAATAGGCATAGTTGAATTATAAACTAAATCCAAGAAATTTGATGATTATCATATTGAAAAAAAAACATTTAACCCTATTATTATAATTATTATTAAATATTACTTTCAAAAAGTTAATTACAAATCAAACTCGTGGCAAAATTGATATTTTCTCTAAAATCTTTGTTACTTAAAGTTACAGTACGGCAAAGCTAACAAGTTACGATAGTGTAGTGGTTAGAGTATCAGCCACGAGTACCTCAGACCCGGGTTCGATTCCCAGAAACCTCACCCATATAAAATATCCCAATTAAAAATAAAAAGAATATATATAAATATAGTTAATTAGTAATGTTTGAAAAAGATACTGTCAGTTTTATTTTTAATTTAATTAATTTCTCATTTATTATTAATATAATTAATTATTACGTACGAATAAACACCAGTTCTTTCAGTTCACAATTTTTAAACCAGATGGCGACACTAAAAAAAAATCAGCATAAAAACTTCATTTAAAATGAAGGAAACATGAAGTTTTTTTTTCCGAAATCAGCATGTTTCCTGCATAAGAAATCAGCATGATTCCTGCATTTTTGTGAAATGCAGGAAACATGCTGATTTTTATTGAAGGAAACATGCAGGAATTTGGAACAAAAAAACTTCATGTTTCCTTCAAGTTTTTATGCTGATTTTTTTTGCTGGGTAAAGTCGAATTAAAATAACTGAAAGTTACCCAATATAAAGTTGAACGTAGAAGCTTTTATGTAGACAGTCTGTCCGTCACCCATAGAGATACACACGTTTCTCACAAACAAGTAGGATACGTCATTTTGAAACAAAAGGCAATGCTATGTAAAAAATATCTTTTTTAATAAAATATATTTAAAATAAAAAGTTAAGAATTAAATACAAGACCAAGTAATAAATTACAAGAACATTCCAGATATATTAAATAGGTTTACCAATCCGCAATACATTCTAATTAACCCCCTGATAGTCACGCGACATGGTACCAAGTTCTTTTTTTTAGACAATTTGACGAGTTTTCTCACACACGTATAAGCATAAAAGACTTTTAAATGTTATGGTATAAAAGGGAAATTGGGAAAGGAATAAAGATTAAGTTTTTTTGTCCGAATTTTATAATACTAACACCGAATATTATTTTAAAAAAACTTGGAATCTATCAAATTAAATTAGCCGATGACTTCCTTACCTACTTTTCAGCTTAGATGATATCTAATGTACACTTCAACTTTGAATACATTTCCCTAAGTACACTCTGGAACATCAGTTGCTAATGTATTCCTGATTGGCTATGTCCATTTTATCAATCTCCAAGAGTTTACCATTAACCACAGCAGCTCTGTTGAAATTGCATGTTTAAACTGTGACTTACATTTTAAGTAACTATTCAACGTTTTAAGGTGAATAAAAATATTCTAACTTGAAAAAGCGCATTTTCATTTTTCAGTGATCGTGAGAGATAATGATGGTAAAAAAGTTCACGTGACTTAATGCAAGGGATGCTCGATTTGCATTATAATGTAAATTTTCCTTTATCTTCCCCCATGAACAATTATTGGGTTTTCCGGGGCACCAATAAAATTATTATAAGATAAAATCCATTTTGGGTGTGTTACGTTGTAAATTATCACGTATTGAAATGGGTGAAGACTAGTTTTTAATAACAAAATATATTTTTGTAGTCCTTCATGATATGAATAAATTTTTATTCCTTCAATGATGTTTTTATATTTACTAGATTTTATGTAAATTTTAGAGAGTTTAGTAATATTGGGGGAAGTCGTTTTTAATAAAAATATTGAGTACCCCAAATTTTTTTTAATTGTAAAACAAGCCTGAGATTACATGTAACGATATAGCCTTAAATGTTTCACATCATCCTGATGTATGGCACTTTCATGCAAATAAAATATTTTTTGTTCTTATGGTTCTGCTTTGCTTATTTTATTGCTGATATCAGTCGTTTATTTTTATGAAATTGAAGTTGGATGAGGATCAACATAATCTTGGACATCTTTTTAAATAAGGAAATTTAAAAAGGCATTTTGCATTAAAAAACAGCCATTAGAATAAACCATTAATTACGCAAAAGAAAACTAATGCAGCTTGTTTTTGCATTCAAAACACCAAAATGCTTTTTTTGTGTGACAAGACCTCAAATTTTATGAAATTGAGATACCCCTCAGCAAATATTAGAAAAAATAATGATTCTTTCAAAATTACTTGCAAAACATATTCTTTTACAATAATCATATTTATTCTAAGAAAATAAACTATTTACTTAAATATCAAAACGTAACATACATTACTGTTGAATGCATTACAATTGTAAGAAATTTTTGATGAATAATAAATTACAAAGATATATTTTTAAGATATTTTAAATTTGCATCAAAATATATTTTAAACTTGTATATTTTAAATACATATAAGAATACCAATGCTACACTCTGCCATGTGTTAAATTTGTAACAATAACTTGTGCTACAAAATTACAATATTTATATGGTTAATAATATGAACCACGTGTCGATATAGATGTTAAAAAAGTCAATGCAATATTAATACATTTGAAACATTTCGGCAGTTCGAATATACAATACTGAAATAAAATACTTCGAAAGAAAATTAAAACTTCTCTCCAAATATAACATTTTACAAGTGGATCATTCATTAAGTATTGAAGACTTTGCAAAATATAAATGATGTAAACATGAAACCAAAGGATATATAGTCCCTTGGCACTTTGGAACAACTGGAATTTCTAGAAAACTAGAACTAATAGAGTATCATTTACTGGAGTATTACAAAATATCGTTCCACTAGCGAAAGAAAGCATAAAACTTTATTTTATACCCGATACCATTGCGTTTCGAAAAGATTGAGAAGTTAAAGCTATGTATGGGGGTTGTTTATAAAATAAAAATAAGTCTTTTGCCTATATACTTCCAAAGTATATTTTTCAAAACTAATTAATTGGTTAAATGCTAATGATTTAGGTAAGCAATTATTTGTATACCTTTTATTTAAATTACTTAATTATTAAACCCAATTATTTTAAATGGTTATAAATATTTTTTTAGTTTGTTATAACAACATCTTAAGTTCATTATTTATTAAAATCGTAGTTGTTTGAAGTAAAAAAAAAAAAACACATTGATGTTTTTACCTAAAAAATAAGAAAAATGTGTTTTTCATTACTGGATAGTTACAAATATAACTGTCAGTGTTTTAGGGCTAAAATTCAATTTTTAAACTTGATATTATATATTAAATTTTAATGCAATTATGTTATGGTCTTTTTTTTTAAATAATTGACAAAAAATAATGTTAATATGCAGTTTTTTCATACGACAAGTAGTAATATCTTGTAGTTCTGGTGCGATGCAAGTTCAACCAAATACGAAGAAATTTTTGCATATCTTGTAAAAAGTTTACAGTTATGTTTAAATAGTGATATTTTTTGTAAATGTTAAAAATATTTCTGTTAAATACACTAAACTAACAACAAAAATATATTTCTTACTTTTTACTTTTATTGGTTGACTTTCCATAAAGGACTATTTTCTGTGTCGCAATTCAACTAAAACCATCGTAATCTGTTTTGATCGAGTATACCTCTCTAACTTAATTTAACCAAAACAAATAAAAAAAACCACCACCATCATTACCACAAAACAAATACCTCCCCCATCTCTTTCCACATCCTCCCCAGACACTTTAATTACTACAAAAACAACCTAACACTTCTCTCAACAGCCCAGTAGTAGAAACTCAAACAAAAACAAAACTTTATTCAAATGAGCAGCACTCCCTTAAGAAAAAGTCCATTTTCCAACAGAAGACTCTATGCCTGCTTCCTTTCAACATCTTTAAGGCACACACATTCTACGAAATGCCCCGGGGTGTATCCCCAGCTGTGAGTCCTGCATTTCAAATTCGCGTCGAGGGACTAACTCCAAGGTTGCCAGACAGTATTTTCTTTTTGAAAAAATAGCCAAGTCGTGGCTTAAAAATAGTCAAAAATAGCCAATTGCGACGTCCGGGAGAGTTACTTATTTTAAAAACTTCATTTCGAAGAAAATTGTACAAAAATATGTTTTATAGAAACATACTTCTATATTTATATTTAATTTTATATTTAGAAGTATGTTTTCAAAGATTTTTCCAAGAAATTAACGTTAAAGATAATTTTTTATTTATAAATATAATTTCAAGGATTTTTCCAAGGAATTAATACGTTAGATTTGCTGGCTTGTGGGGGGGGGGGGGGGGAGAGAACCGCAATTTTGCGGCATTTGAGGTTTTGTCATAACTTTTTTGTGTAAAAACAAATAAGCTGTGTCGGTTTATTATAATTAATAAAACATTTTGTAATGCAAAATGTCTTGTGAATTAAAGGCTGAAAAACTTTGTTTTTATAAGAGGAAAAGTGAAAAATAAATTCTATAACAGTTCACTTATGTGTATCTCTGCTGAGGCGAAGATGATATAGGCGTGGTTTTATCTTTAAGGATAACCCACTCAAATTAAAAAACAATAAAAAAAAGCTAATAAAATCGAAATTGCGCAATTAATATCAATTTGAAAACTTTTATAAATTATCCAATCCGCAAGCCAAAACATTGGCGTAAATTAAATTTTTTTTTGCCCAAATGGATTCAAAATGAGCCTATATGGCTAAAATTAGCCAAGATTGGCAACCCTGGAACTGCGCACGTGCTGTTTTCTTCCCGCCTTTTTTTATCCGTGCCATGGGAACTATAACTGCTGACTCTGCAAAAGGCATCGAAGCTATAAAAAATGCACTGATCCAGGGTATAAAAATGGCCCATAGATGCGGTTTACGAATAAGGGTGTTAGTTTGTGCGTTGAAATCCATGATTGTGAATTTTAAAGTGATTACTATGCGTTTGAAAGTTGATGATCACAATCACCTTGTTTGATGTAAAGATTTATAGGGTACGTGAATATTAGAATTTTATATTAGGAGATTTGTGTGGAAATCTTAAAAGAAACAGTATTTGGTTTCATAAATTTATTGTACTTTACATTCTAGTGCAATGAGAGATCTCCAAGAATGATCGCTACGCGTAAAATGTATAAACATTACAAACATTTTTGGGGTTCGTTTCCATTCCTTAAAATGATTAATTACTTGTCTAATTCAGCACATTTCTAGAACATCCTCATTGTGACAAAAAACGCTACTTTCTCCATGTTAATCCTTTGGAAGTGGGACGTTTTTTTCCGCAGCTGTACCAGCAATCTTTTGTTCTTTGGGGGGCATTTCACCTCTCTCAGCAGATTCCTTTCGGTCAAAACCAGTTTTCCCCATTTTTAAGCTAGGTCGTCAAAGGCAAATGCTTTTTTTCGTCTTGCGGTATAAGACAGTTTTTGAAGAAAAATATTCGTTTTCACCAAATCATTGTATGTTTGAAAACACGGTTTAAAATTATCAGCTACGAAGTAGTAAAAATATAATGCCAATTCAGAGGTAATAAAGCACGATATGAATTCTTACATTTGGATAAGAATAGGCTTCTTCATAATTTCATACTCGGACAGCTAATTACTCGATTAATTTTATTTTGTAAAAATCATATTACACGGTTTATTCAAACTGTTATCCTACAACTAGCGTCTAAAGTTTTCAACAGCCATAATTTGAACACATTTAACTCAAAGATATCTACGTGTTTTTTTACTGCCCAGAATAAAGTTGAGCAGATCAGCTTACGTTTCTTGTAAAATTGGATATCGCTTATGCAAATTTAGTGCGACGTTAATTCAACGAAAACAAACCTGACAGTTTGTGGTAAAAAAAAACTCTTATGCCAACTCAACTCCATCTTCAAACACCTGTTATTGGATTTTTAATCTGCTGTGTGTTGTGTAATTAAATAAAAATAAAAAATAAAAAAATATATCTGACAATTTTTTTTAAAACTATTATTCTCAATCAAAGCATTAAATCCAAAAAACAATTATGCCATATCCAGTCGTAAAAGTAACCAATTAAATAAAGAGTCATTCAATTTACGATCAAATCCAATTTAATCTCCAACAAACAATTAAGATAACTGCAACTTACACGCCAAAACGGCCATCACGTCACAAATAAATAAAGATCCAACGAACTTCTCTGACATTTTTGTCGGTGGAAACAAAACCATGAAGAAAAAAATAGAATCTCGGTCCCGATTTTCTCGTCTAATGCATTGTAATGAAACTGCATTGCCTCCGTATAATTAGGAAGAGTCCTGACTCCACACAGAAAGATAGAAGAAATTAAAAAAAAAGTCGAAGATATATCCGGAGTCCTATCGATCATAGACTTTATTTTTCTTTGGGATTTATTTTCTCCAATACGTGGGCAGTTTTGACTACGGACAGGTACCCAATTTCGCCACGAAATCTTTTCCATTATAAGGATTTTCGCCGAAGACTGCTTTATTTGTAGAAGTTAAATGTGTGTCCACCTTGGCTGGAAATTAATTACATGAGGGGGGTAGGTCGGTTGACAATCTTATGTAATATTAACGTGGTGTTGTTTAATGTGTACGTAACATAATTTTGAATATTTATAATGATAGGAATGGGAGGTTCTGTCGGTAAGGCGGGGATGGTTTTGCATGTAATTGATAATAGGTTCGGGTCCGGGCGTTGTCATAATAACTGCCTACCTATAAACGGTCTGTGAAGCCAAAAGTTCAACAAGTAGTACCCCTTGTGGAGGTAGTGCACGTTAAATGCACTACACAGTCCCGACCATCGTCCTTAAAAGTTGCGTTGGGTGCCTCTTAATGTATTAACTCGTCACTTATCAGTGATTCTAAACTATGACACCCGTCACCAATAGCCTTCGTGAAGCTTTAGTGTGACAATAATTCAACCTAATTCTTAATTTATAATTCTATTATTTCTGCTTTAGAATATAGAAGAACTTCAAAAAAATTAGTCTGAATGGATCATAGGCTTTATTTATCATAAGAAAATGAAGGACATTTAATGTAAATAGAAAGTTCATACTCCTTTCACTCAACTCACATTCATTTTTAGAAGAAATCTGATATGTGACTCATTTGTATAGTATTAAATATATTTAAATAAATTAATGTTTATACATGTTCTGTTAAACCTACACCAAATAGTTAACTTTAATTAACATAAATAGTTTTATAACAGCTTTATGGTCCATAAAGAAAATATATACTGTTTTAAGAAAATAAGAACGATTTAAAAGCTTCATTAAATGCATCGTATATATAATTTTATGACTTGACACATTTTTATCAAACTGGATTTCAATGCTCTTGAGTTTCCGTTATTCATACAAAATTTGCTTACTTAACTGTATGAAATTTAACCAGGAATAACATTTAAATTTAATTTAAAAACAATTAGATTTGTAACTGTAGCTGTCACCTAGAACCTATTCCACAAACAATTTATAAACATTTGAAGCAAATTCGCCAAACACGGCATTTGAATCTAGTTTGAACTTTTAGTTGCCGCCGCCCAAATTTTCTATGATATTTTTATTTACTCTTATTTGGAAATGAAGGTAAAATGGTAATCACAAAGTCATAGTGAATGGCTTAAGTGACTAGTCTCTAGTGCGTTTGACGAAGTGGTAACAGTAATTATATTGAATAAAGATTAAGTTATCTCGTTAGTTAAATGCCCATTTTCAATTTTTTTAAATATACTTCAAATTTGAATTTTTTTTAATGAATTTTCGAATGTATCTTAGAATGATATATTTTTTGCTTAAATTTATTGTGTCCCACTTGTTTTTACCATTAATATTTTCGGCTTTAAAAGTGACAGACGGACGTGCCTTCATAAAAGCTTTCACTTTTAAGATTAGTATGGAAGCTAAAAAATGGTATGGGGAAAATCCCGATATCCTTGAAAAACTACAAATATACGGCATGTTTGTTTGAAGTATTTTCCTCACCCGTGTTTGGATTAGGTAAAAATGTGTCAAAAAGATATCCCCAATCCTTTGCGGGCTTTCCGCTAAACCATGTCAAAATAACCCGTGCATTGAAGATCGTTTGAACTGGGTTTAGTGATGTCAAAATATCCTTTTGCGCCCGAAATCGCAAGCATTCAGCCGGATATAGTACTCGCTAGTGTTAACGGCTATGTCGCTCATTTGCGAACTGTCGTTTGTACTGATGGTAGACAAAATTCGGCGATAAGCTTTTTTTTTTCTTTGAAACTTTTTTGTTGTTTATGTCAATGAGTTATTTTTTTCACTTTTGCATATCCCTTTAAGACCGAGCTATCACGATCGTGCGGGAATAAAAGAGAATGTTCAAGCTTTTCAAAAATATTGATATCGAAGTGGATGACTTATACCATTCGTTATTTGTTTTAAAAAATGACTTGTTTTTTTATGCAGTTGCTAGCATTGATGTTGTTTAAGGCATTTTGTTCCATAAAACTCTAATATTTAGTCTCATAAACTTAAAATAGCGCCATCTGGTGGCCGGTCTTAAAGAGCTATTGGCGTATTTTACCGCGTTCCAATATGATAGGACCCTGGATTGCATCGAGCAATGAAGAATTTGGCTTGTTAGATTTTATTTTATGAAGTACCGAATAAATACGCAGGCTTAAAAAATTTGATAAAATTGCATACAAAGGACTTGACCTAATGCCTTTTTTTAATAATTAAAATTGGTTTTGCGAGTTGGAAATTGAATCATTGTTTTTTCTTTTAAGTTAACTGATTGCATGTGTAAACTAGCATTCAAAGCATTGCATACGTTTTTAAAATATAAGACAGGGCATTTTCTTGCTCCAAAGTTGTTAATTAGTTGGCAATTTGCTTTGCACACTTTTATAAGCACAGGATCATGCATAATGGTGCCTTAACTCAAAATAAGATAAAGTTAATGTGGGTGCTATTTAACTTACAACATTAAATAATTCTTTGAAATTTTTCATGCAGTAAAATTTTATTGAATATTTTTGTAAAGTAAAATTAAGATAGCATTTTATGGGCATGAATATTGGAATAAGTTTTGGTATTTCCAAATTTGCTTCCTTTACCCATGAACAACGGCTTTATGGACACCATTAACTGCTTCATTTACGTATAAAGCATTGATTTTGAGTTTTCTTATGATTCTTTTTTCGTGTAACTTAATATGCTCTAAATAAATTGTTCACTACGATGTCTTCATTCGTCTTATATTTTGTTATCTTAGATGAACTTAAATATAAAGCTAATTTCGTTAGGCAATTTTTCTTATAGAGATAAATTAGTATTTTTAATAATTTTGAGTAAATTAGTATTTTTAATCATTTTGAGTAAATTAGTATTTTAATCATTAATATTTTTAGTACATTGAAAGACCCACATAATGATATTTTAATGGTAAGGTTTACGTCTCCTTATAAAAATAATAATGGTATCTTATAAAATTAAAATATAGGGGAAGAATATTTTTATAATGTAATTTTGATAAATAAACTAAGATGGTATTTAAAATAAATAAAAGCATTACTATTTTGTGTGTTCAAAATACTTGTGTTTCTTATGCATTTCAAAGTTTCCTTTTCTGAAAATACGAAAGATTAAATACATATATATGGTTTTGTGCTTTAAATCGTCGAATGCCATCGACAGTTTCCTTTCTTAATGTCAAGAAATGAAAGTTTTTTTTTTTAATTTTTTTTGTTCAATGCAGCTTATTTGTTTTGAAATCAATAAAAAATATCGATTAAATAAATGTAGTGTGTTTATAAATATTTAATTTAATTTAAATTATACTTGCAGCCTATTTTAAATTATATAATTGGAATTAGTTAAAATTATAAACCTTCGTTTTTTAATGCTTCATATTATCATCAGTCAATGGCAATAAAAGCTTTCCAATTGAAGTCTAAGCATCTCAAACTCGTATATTGGTTTCGGTGCAATTTCAAAAACCTTGTTAATAGACTCGCGTGCATACAAAGTCTTAAAGTGTGTCTTTCATGTACAAATGCCTTTTGCCATTTCGCTGAGACTCATTTGAACTTCTTATTAGAAAAGGCCAATGTGGCATTCAGTAGGCATGATATTTTGGACCTTTTCCGGTGCATAATGCAGAATGTGAAATCGGAATTAGGTTCGATGGTGAACAAACTACAATATCCCACGGCCATTCGTACCACTGTTAGAAGGCAATAAATAACGTCGCTGTTGCAAACCTTATTGGATCCTCAATTTTTATGTTAATAGCGAAAGCATTTTATGCCCAAAATAAAATTGGAAATGAACGTTATATAAATTAAATGTACGAAATTAAACGTATACGACCATACAAATCAAGAGATATAAAGTTTTCAAAGGCAAATTTAGAGAAAAAGAAACATTATTATAATTGTTCACTCAAAAAAGCAAACATATATTTATAAACTATAATATGTAAAAGTTGAATGTAAATTTAAGAGGGTTTTTGATATAACTATGCAATTTTCTATGCCATTGATTTTTTTAAAGATGATAAAGAGAGATTTTAGAGATTTTTTTAATGAATTGCGTTTAACCAGGTAAAATCTCTATTCTGTATATTTGAAGGATATTCAGAAGCAAATTGTGTCGTACTCAAGCCGCTTCACATTTTAATTAAAAAGTATCATTACTAACATTACTTTATGTTTAATGAATATGTATACTAATTGTGCTTGGCAGAAAGAGAAGAAAAATCTGCCAATAGTTTAGTTAGGTTTGAATTATCGTCGCACTAGAGCTACACGAGGGCTAGTGGCGACGAGCGTCATATTTAAGAACCATAGTCAAGTGACGTCGGCCAATAAATAACGTTGTGTATAAGGGACCGGGTGGCACGTTAAATCTGTCGTGGTAAAAAGTTCTCACACCACGTACGATGTCGCTGTAAGATTGCGTTTGGTGAATAACACACATTGTTACGTAATTTGTTGTTTCAAAAAGTTAACTTTAGTTTGATGTAGTGTTTTAGAAATATGTTTCTATATCTAAGAAATACTATTTGAATTACTTTAATACGATTGAGAAAATTTTCATATGAAGTCTATGGATTCCAAATAAACAAGGAAGTACACATAAATTTCTCATTAGTTACCCATATCCTTGTTTACATAAACCGCTTAGTTAAAAGATGAATGTTATTTGAGACTTCAAAATACCTAAAATGGTTTTCGGCATTAGTTTTATAACCACTATACTTGCTACACTTTAGAATATGAATACATTTATAGGTTGCACAGATAAATTTAATTTAAACTAAAATATAAATATAATTAGTGACCTCATACGTAATCCTTGCATTGTGACTTAATTTTTGATTCTAAGCTTTTTTTCTATAATCTAAATATTAATAAACCTTCTCTATAGAATGTTTAATATTAATTCGTGACAAAATTGTGTTTATCATATTTATCACAAGTCAAATTGACACTAGTTGTTACAGCATTTAAAAAATAAAATCTCTTTTTGATATTGTATCTATACTTTTTTAAGTAATAAATGATTCATTTAATGTAACAGGCTTTGTCAATATACAAGGGGTCCCTTTTTCATGAAGTAGTTGATTTTAAAATATCCATTTATTTTTTTGTGGAATGGGGGATTATAAAGATATTCTTTCTTTTAATATGCAATTTCTAAAAAAATATTGCTGGCGGTTCTTGCATGCTATCCGATCAAAGTGAAATATGGAAGCTAGTATCATAAGCACAGCCCTTCCCTAAAAAACCTCCTTGATTATTGGCCTTAGGCTGGTCTATGATGTCTAGTAGTTAAGCATAAGATCTTGTCATTTTCTGCATCTTAATATAAAAAGGTCTAGCATCTGTTATCCCACTTAAGTACAGCTTTAACATAGTTAAAGTATGCCATTTGCCACATCATCTACTAGACTTCCTCTATACTAAAGATAACATTGACACTTCGGAAAATCTGAACCGTGGGCACATTGTATGTGGTGCACTACATATATGCATGTTTTTGATGTTTAAATGCTTCTAATATATAAATACTTGTGTTTTTGGATAAATGTTTTCTATGTATATAGTATTTCTTGTGCCGTTTTGTAAGAAAATCTCTACTGTTCAGAAATTCACTATCGTTTCGTTTTTTTTAATATTTATACAGTTGAAATTTCACATGATCTATTAAAAAATAAGAACAAATATTTTTTGTATAAAATAACAGTTCATGTGCTTCATTACAGTGCTTTATTGAAATTTAACTTTTTTCTATGTTTTTATCTCTAAAATGGGAAGTATTCTATTCGCCGACATTAAATTCAGTATGGTGTTGCGTTCGGAAAATATCACAATCAAAATTCTGCCAAACTATGGTACACTAAAGCCTTAGACTGTCAGTGAAAACAGTTATAAATTGTTTTAAAAAGTATTAGAAACATTTATTCCCTTTTCATTATTTACTAAAATATCAATGGACAATACGAACGGGCATAAGCGTTGTTTGTTTGAAATAGCAGTGATGTCATAATAGGCGTGGTGGTTCTAAAATAAGCAAATTACTTACCAGGTAGTTTGTGTGTGGGGGTTATAAGATAATGTTTGACGTGATGTGACGCCACCATAAGCGTGACCGTTCCAGTTGGCTATTGCAGATATTGCACATTTAATTAAATGTGATACAAATATTGATGACTAACTAATAAATATATTTGGTCAAAATGTTTCTTTGAACAATTCCTAAAAGTGTCCGTCTAAAAGCTTTAACTAAGAAAAGAGTTATGTAGCATTTTAGCATGGTCTTTTACCAAAAATTAATGTTTATTGCCTTTTTAATAAAACAAATTTCAAATAAATTTAACTTTTCGATACAAATTTATTGTCAAAATATTAAAATGCGTAGAAAGGTTGATTAAAAACTGAAAGTTATAATAAATAAGTAACGTCTCTTTTATTATACTACATTTAATAACTTACGTAATACTTCGATTAAAAATGTAACTGAAGTCTTCGAATAAGTAAAGAAATAAGAAAGAATAAATAATTTTAAACATTGAAGTAGCTTCCAAAATAAATGTTTATTTAAAACTATGATTGAAGCACCGATAAAAAATTATGAAACAGATGATAAAAACGAGAAATTGTGTGAATAATAAATGATGTTACGTAAAACCCAATCAAAATACCATACTACTTTATATATAATTACTATAACATTTCTGAATAGCTTGATTTTACGATATTTTTGTTGCTAGGTTATAGTTTTCCCTCCATATTTTCAATCCTTTTATTAAATTTCACATGAGATTGGTATTAGCATTTAATGTTATTTTAATGCTTTTTTTCAAAAATGTCTCCATTTTACTTTCTCTCAGTTGATGCTCGAAAGTTAATTGGATAAAATGTTTTCAAGTACTTTAAGTGAGCTAGAATTCCTTTTTAATGACAGAAGGAGGTACTCGTATTTTCATGTTACAAATCCCATCAGCATGACTTTGGTTGTTATGATGAGTAATTTTTTGTCATAAAAACCAATGTGAGATGAATAAAATGCAAAGATAGTATAACATTAAAAAGATCATTTAAAATAAGTCGTATGTTACAACTTATTGTATGTTAAAAGTGATGAGACATACTATTATGTTTTTTGAAGCGTAAACAATGTATAAAAATAAGAAAAATTAAATACTATTTTTTATTAAGATTAGTTTAGGTTCATAATATATAGTGTAAATAGATAAGTTTAGCTATTGGTCTATGATAAGTAGTATTTTAACTTTTTCGAAAAAATAAACACAATCGAAATGATTAGAAATAATTGGCCAATGCTTCTTTAAAGAAATTAGCAATCACTGTGGGTTAAAGTTTCATGCCACTTATACCTATCAGGGTTATGTATTCGCCTTATGCATTAGCGGTTTGTCTTTGGATACACAATCCGCTTATAAAATGGATAACACAAATATTTATGGAATTTGTGCACAATGAATCTGGTTTTAAAGTCCTGAATATACTGATGTTGTTTTGAAGTTGAGTTGAGTGTCAACTCATCTCCCGGTCTCTCCACTTTCCCGTGGTTCACAATTAAGAGGTACATCACTAGTTGATCTGGTGGGACGTTAACTTTACCAAAAATTAAATCAACTTTTACAGAAATATTAATGGTTTTGAATTCCATATCTTATAAGAATTCCAAATGCTTAGTTTGAATTATTGTCGCACTAGAGGGCTATTGGCGACGGGCCGTATTTTAGAAACAGTCAAGGGACGAGCCGACACCTGAATAGCGCAACCGTTAAAGGGCGACATTGTACTCAGCGTTAGGATTTTGAAGGATATTTAATGCCCACTCCCTCCACAAGGGGTATTGTCAGTCTTAAATTTTTGGCTGCACGGGCCGATTATAGGTCGGCAGTTCTTTTAGCTTGGCGATGCCCGGACCCGAACCTGAGATGTTCTGAGATGTTTTGCGGTTAGGCACTCGCCTACATGCAAAAGGACCCATGTTCGGGTCCGGGCATCGCCAAAATAACTGCTGACCTATAAACGGCCCAACGAATAATGCCCCGTGTAAGGGAGTGCACGTTAGATATCCTTCAAAGTCCTAACGCTGCGTACGGTGTCGCCCTTAACGGTTGCGTTGGGTGCCTATTCAGGTGTCGGCTCATCACTTGACTGTGGTTCTAAAATATGACGCCTGTCGCAAATAGCCCTCGTGTAGCTCTAGTGCGACGATGATTCAAACCTAACCTAACCTTCCGCATGCTAGGCGAATTCATAACCGACTGGGCTTCCCAGCAGAATTTAAATTGTAATGAGTAAACATCGTGAAATATATTGTGGTGACGGGTATGAGCATTCATTCATTTTTCAAAAATGTAATTATTTGTGAAATCCGTTCTGCTTTTTATGTGATTTTAATTTGTTTAAAGATCAATTTTAAATTATAATTAACAATTATTTAATTATATAACTTAATTTTTTTATTGCGCAAAAATTTATTTTCTGTTTAGGATTTACATTTTACCTGCTATTAAAGGCAAAAAAATGCTCATTAGTTGCAAAGAAATGTTCTTAAGGCTCAGTCAAATATATTTTTTGTTAATTTTTTTCAAGGCATCAAGACATCAAAAATTTACTTTTCAAAGCGAAACTATTTCAACTGAATAAGTACTTGACAAACATGAACAAAAGCTGTAGATTCACGTCTTGCCATTTTGAAAAGAATTTGAATTTATCATAGTTTTGCTTCTGATTTTTTTTAAGTAGACCTTTAAAATTATTTCCATGCAAAAAATGTTGCTTCTTTGAATGTTTTTTATTCAATAGAAAAATATCATCATAATTAAAGTTACAGCACATATAATATAATATCATAATTTTATTAGTATTTCTAATAATGTATTACTTTCTAATAAGTATCATAAATTTAAAGGTAAATATTAAGAAGTATTTGTAAATAAAAGTTTATTGAAGTCCTGATAAGTAATGTTTAATAATTGATTTGAAAATATTTCATTTCATATTTTAGAAATTTAATTTATTTTAGAAGTTCAATTTCTAGTCTAAATTACGTTCAACTATTGGTTTATATATAAAGATTAAAGTTCTGTGACAACTTTGGGGAAATTATAATTAAGCTTCTACACTAAAATATTAATTCGGTGGACAACGCTAGACATAGCATTCAAATTACTGTTATGCAATTCATTCCGGTTGAATTATTTATTATAATTTTTTCTGCACTTGCACTAAAAAATTATTACTTATTTGCTTTAGAAAGTATATGAATATTTCCCATATTTTTATTTTTTTTAAGTTTGCCAAAATATAATTATTTTATGTATTCCTTAACCCAAAATATTACATTTTAATTTTGACTGAAATTCTGTGTCAATGCTACGCATTCAATAATGTTTCAATATATATTTAAAAAAGAAAAAAATGTGCGATTTATACATTTTTAATAGATTTTATTTCTACACTCTGATTTTATTTATTTTAAATTGAACAGATTTTCTATTTTAATTTTATATCAAATACTTCTTTAATGAAATAAAAATTCTGAATATTTTCCAAAACACTTTTTTAATAAAATTTCCCATGGAATTGGGAGAAAACTTATCTCGGATAGTGTTTCACATCAAACACATTGAGTGAATATTCTGTATTTTATTTTATATTTATTTTTTTAAATTCTGAAAATAGTGAGTGACAATAAATAACATAGATAAAGGTATTTGAAAGAAGATTTGACGTTGATGGCAAAAAAAAAAGAATTTTGAATTGAATTTTCGGAACTCAAAGTTTGGTTTGAACAGAATTGAGAAAAGAATTTAAGTTTTATATCATTTTTTAACTTTTCGTTTACTACATTGTTATTCATTTTTATCATGTAAGTCAATTTTGGCCAAACACGTCTATTTTAAAAAGAATAACTATTCTATTAATTCATTATTGAATTATTTGCAATGAAAAGTAAGAACATTAGGTTATAACTTCCATTATAAAGCCATAAACACTGTTTCTCCTTTTTATTTTTTAATAAATGAATTAATTATGTATTTTTGGCGAAACAAATTACCATATAAAAAGTAATTGAAGTTTAACATTTTCCAAAACTTGATCTAGAAATTACTCTACTATGTTAACTATGTTACTTATGGTCTAGAAATTACTCTTCTCTACTACTCTATCTACTACTATTCTACTATTCTAACTCTACTATATTAAATAGAAATGTGACGTATGAAAAATACTTAAAGCTACAAATAATCTGTTATTTCTTTTCACATAAATACTATCTAAAATAATATAGAGATAGTTCATATTCTTTCTTAAACACACGAGTGTATAGCCTTCGTTTGCTGAAAGACACAGTAACACATATGCATCCAATTTAATCAAAAATATATACTGCTTTTGACTAATAACAATATAGTATCCATCCCCATTTTACCAATAATAGAAAACGTGATTGGCATTAATAAATCATTTTGCTGATCACACAAACATGAGATACAAACAAAGCGTTAACCTCTTCCAGAACAAAATGTGACGCCAGCCGCATATCGAATGGACTTTAATACCCCATTGTAATCCATCACACCTGTATACATTAAGGCTCCAGAGATTCTCATCTTAATGGTCCTGTGTAAGAAAATATTATCCAGATAATGCAAAGATTCTTCTTCAATCCTCGTGATAAAGGACAAACCCGGTAGATATAAGCTTGCAAGGTTTTACAAAGCTGTATATAACAATAAGATCGCGCCGTTGTGGCTGGGTGGGTTGAGGTGTGCTCCGGAAGATACTTTCACCGGTTTTGCCTTGGCCGTAGCCATTCAATAAACGGATTGCACCAGACAGAAGAAAAGTTACCTTAATAGATAATACTGCCTTGAGCAGGTAAACTAAAGTAATCGCAACAATGGATTGTACCATTGGAATAATGATCTGGATTTGAAAAAATCTGTCGTGGTAGAAAGCCCTAATTGCACGGAGACTGTGAAGTGTGAATAAGGAACTTAAAAATTGTTCCCAAGTCCGATGACGAATGCTATGCCCCCCCCCCCTTGCGTTGTGGATCTACTCTGGTGTTGGCTCAGACTGTGGGTTTAAATTACGAAATCCGTCACCAATAGTCTAATCGCCTAGTTTACGACGATTTTTCAACTTAATTCTAACCCCACGCAAGATTACGCAAATCTACGCAAGATGTTGCGTCAAAATTGAATTGTTTACTAGTTGCGGTGCCGATCTTGTCTCTTCATCATGATTCAAAGTTATACCTCAATACGATAATAACATGCAGCTCTAGTTCAACGTTCTTTCACCCAGACAAAAAAGTAAACTAAAATTCATATAATTTCAAATAAAATATTTTGGAGTATAATTTATATCATGTACAGACAGTAATTGCTACATTATGGATTTTCATGCTTCCAAATTTTGTTTATTTAATGATTCATATTTATGACATAAATATATTTTGTGCATAGTGGGGATTGATGCATGTGTGTCAAAGCAATAAGTGTATAGCTAATGATGCAAGTTAAAAGAAAGCTCTTCTATGGTCTCTCATATCATAAGAAGTTCTTTGCAATATTTTTTTTCCAAACGCTAGGGTAGGTTCTTCACGGATATAAAGCGCTTCTGATAATATTTGTTTTCTTTATTTATATTATTACGAATATTGGTGAGTATAAGCTGCTAGGGTTTTTATTGTGCTTAGAAAACTTTTTTACTAAAAAAACTTCATTTATTCTGCCAATAAAGAATAATGTAAATTTTTTTGTTATATCAGTACAACACTAATGACAAAAGCAAGAATATATATATTTTTTTATAATTATTTTATTCACTTCGTTGATTTCTGTTTTATTCGTGGCATTTTTTTTACCAAAGCATATCTACTGATTGATATATTTGAAATGCACTATAAACTTTTATTTTTATTTTCTGATGATAAAAAGTGAAATAATAGATCAAATAAAATGTAAAAAGTTGTTCAGTATAATTAATTTTGCAACACAAAAGGCAAAAAAAAAATACTTTTCTTCATGCTGAGATAATTCAACGATATATTTAACTATTAAATGCTTCCAAATATTTAACACTATATTTCTTTAATAATGAAATAATTTTTTGTTACATTAAATTTAATGTGTCAATTCTCATACTTTTTTGGTGTAATTATTTTTTGTCATTGCTTAATTAGTCGTTTTATTACATATTTTGGACATTGTTTGACGAATTCGTTAAATAATTGTTCTTAAAATACGCCTTTGGTGTTAATGGCTAATGCAGTTAAAAACCATTTCTGTGACTAGTAAAAAAAATAGTAAGAAGATATTGAGGAGGTATTGTTTATTATAATTTACAATGTAAATTTTTCTATACCATGCAGTACGAGATTAAAATTTACTTTTGTTTATTTACTGTCTCGATGGGTTAGCAGTGTAATATTTACTTGTGCAAAAAAGTGCGTGCGTTAATAATGTTTTACCTTCAATAAAAATGCAAATGAGAAATTTATTCGACATTATATCAGGTAATTAAATTTTAGACATCTTACTTTCTTCGTAGTAATTGTATGGTAATCAGAAAATAATTGAAAATCATAAAGGAAAAATAAGAAGGCTTGTTTTTAAGAACATACTAAATAATACATTAAAAATGCCTAGAAAGGTAAATAAAATTTAATAATCATAAGTGAATTTTCATGTTTAATAAACCATCATTATTTTTTATTTTTTTATTAAAAAAAATGATCTACCATATCTATTGTATGCATATTTGCATTGAATATATATTCTTTCCTCCGACCTTGTATTGTTTATATGGAATAATAGTACAGTACATTACGATGCATTGGTTGTTTCGAATCACTGCGTTACGATAATGGAATAACTATATTTCTTATTTATATACTGATATACAAAGGATTGCTTTTTCGTATTGTTATCAACCTTTTATTGCATTTCTCTTTCTCTTAATTAGTCACATATTCACTAAAAAGAAAAACATAAAACTAATTCAAATGAAACATTTTTTTATTTTGTTATAAATATATAGGTTTTGCAGATTGCATTTATTTTAGTTTAAAAACTCATTTATTTTCTTTTTGTATTACCTAATTGGTCCAAGTATTAAAAAATTGTAATGTCAGAAGGAATAATTTTTGCTTTAAAATGCACTTTCCGTAATTGCGTAATTACTTTAATGTAAAAAAAATGTCGAGAATATATTGATGTATTCCAATGAATAAACCTAAAAATAGAAATAATAATATTTTGTATGATGCAACAATTTTTAAAAATTAAAAAAATGCAGTTAAAAATTTATTTTTAAATTCGAGATGAAAGATATTTTCTATGAATTGAAATTGAAAAATCTAAAACAATTTTTTAAAAATATGACTTCTTAAACTTTCAATTAATTTACTGTTCAATTTAATTAACCCTTTCTTATTATTTAGAGCTCTTTAAACGAAACTTTACCGAACTTAAAGATATAGTTTTTCAAGTGACTTTTAATTGCTGTTCAAAATGGTAATTTCCGTATATGAAACGTTTTAGTAAAAATTTATTTTAACTAAATATGGTCTTACAATGCTTCAAGTGTTTCTATAATTGCTAGAAATGAATTATTAACAGAATTTATTTTCTCCATTTCATTGAAAATAAAATATAATTGCCAATAAATATAACCATTAGTAACTTTAACTGCATTTGAAGATTTTGTGTGTTTGCTTTTTCAAACTCCCAAACTTTCTAAAATAAGCTTTTCGATGAAAAGAATTTTTACGAGTTTCTTTAAAAAGGATCATTGGAATTTTCACAT
Source organism: Hylyphantes graminicola (assembly GCA_023701765.1). Lineage (NCBI taxonomy): Eukaryota > Metazoa > Arthropoda > Arachnida > Araneae > Linyphiidae > Hylyphantes > Hylyphantes graminicola. Next base: position 38,568,800 of record CM043123.1, read on the forward strand.
TTTTATGTAAAATCATGTAGTTTAGTAAATGTTTAGTATAAAGTATGCATGTGTAGCTGGATGTTTTCTACTACAATGTAATTTTTGCATTCTCGTAAATATTTAAGAAAAAATAAGTGTAAGGTTTAATAATTTTTATTACAACTCTAACATTAACTTCTGAACAAATAAGATCACTTTACTAAATGTATTTTGAGTTTTAAAAAAGTTTAAAGTTTTGAGATCATGTGTTTACCAGTCGAAAATATTTTGTAGTTCGCAAGTTATCATACTCTGATAAATATTTTAATACTTTAGCATTAGATACTTTTATATTTTAAATGAAATTAACAAATATTGGTATATTTTGAAATATTATAATTCATATTCAATGTTAATCTCTGTGAGTGTCTGTGTCTAGTGAATATATGTATCAGAACAAACTAAATTCTAGGAGTTTTCAAATTTTGTCCCTAAAGCTGACTTATTACAACGAAAGAATTAAAATGTCTTATGTCACAACACAAACAGAAAATTTTAACTTTTTCTAGACAACGCAATATTTGGTCTTCATGAAGCAAAATCTTTTCCACTGGTTTGTTTCACCTTCAGAAATGCAATGAAAGTTTATCTTAATTAAAGTGAAATCATAAGCACTAGAAATCGACACTAATATTATCTTCTCGCTTATAATTCCCCCTCGAAAACGAAAAAATTGTTGTTTCAATATTTGGTTTAATTAGTAAACTTGAGCGCAGATTTTAAGCCCTGGCAACTCTCTGCTCTTTAAAATATTGACTTTAAGAGTATTTCACCAGAATACTAATTTCTTGTCAAGCCGGTCATTCTATTAATTAAACTGCGCTAATCCTCCAAGTTTTTGTAGTTTCTTGAGCAGTGATTCCGGATCTATGACTCTTGGGGCATAATCAAATTAGCGAGATTTATTCGGTACGTTCCTTATGATGACACTTAGTTAATTCTGTTTTGGTTTACGCGTGATTTTCGAGCGTTTTAATTTAATTATTAGGGATAAATAATTGTCTTGACGCTAAGCAAGCTAGAAATGGTAGTTATAATTACATGGCGAAACCGGTGCTTGAGGGATTGGAGAATTAAGTTGGCATTTTATGCGGAAAATCGGCGATGACTTTTATTTCTGAGGTTTATCATTTCCATGATAAAAAAAATAATAGGTAAATAGTGACAAGTAATATTTCAAAATTGCTTTATTATGCCTTCATTTAACCTTTTCGATCCCAATAAAAATTTGGAATCGTCATTTTAGAATTTTTTTTTTCTGATCGTCTATAGCCATTTATGATATCAAAAAGCACAATTCGATTCTTCAAACTTTTTCTATTATAAAATAGTTTTTATTAATACCAATAGATGTCAGCCCTATTATTTTTTAATTGTGATCAAAAACATGATGATGCCAAATGGCATCACTGGAACTAACAGGGTTAAAGAATAATGCATTGGCTGCGTACATTTCTAACAATTTAAATGCTTTGGAGGCTCATATATTGAATGCAAACCTATTTCGTTAAACCTCTAAGAACTGTAGAATAAATTTCTACAACCGGTAGTGTTTAGGTTCAGTATTATGAATCTGTAACAAAAATTAAAAAGGCTGACCCTTCGAACACTGAACTGCTTACATGGAAGCCCATTACTAATTAATAAGTCGACACCAAAGTGATAACTAGGTAACGTTAGAGCTATTATAAATTATTTGTGCTGACTGCCACAAAGATAAGCATTTTACAGTTTAATAAAGTGATTTTGTATAATAACTTTTTCACTTAGAAATTATGAAAGTCGTATGATAAATTTTTTTGTAAAAAGTTGGTAAACTAATTAATTTGTTTAGCATAAATACTAAATGCTAAGCACGAATTCTAAAAATTCGAAAGAAAATGCGAATATATATTACGATCATTTAACGATAGAAATAGAAAGAATCGTAAATATTATACTAACTGTTATATCATGATATATAACTTTTATAACATGAACTACACGTAAAATTAAGTTTACACATGCAAATTGTTGCAAAATGTCACAGAAAGAAGAACGAATGTATATTATTATAAAATTAAATAATTAGTTATTATAAGCTCAATAAAAAATTCATTAACACTTTGTGCAAAAGCTTCTACACTTATTAACAAATTTTTGGTGAGCGAAACTAAAATGATATCACTTATATAAACTATTTCTAGTACATTTTGATGCATGTAAATTATTCTTTCATTACGACCAAAATTAATAAAATTGATTTTATTAAGTTAATAATTTTAATAAAATTAATGTTCTTTATAATTGTTTTAATTAAAGTATTATAAGTAGTCTTAGAATGTGAACTCAAATCCAAAAGCGTGAAAAAATAGTATTAAGTAGCAATATAATTAACTTATTAAGAAGAAGTTGATACTAATAGTAGCTTAAAAACAAAAAAAATATTAAAAAAAGATTACTTTTGTAAAAAAAATTGTAAGAAATGCTCAAAAATAAAATACATTAATTTTAAAAAGTCAATTAATTTAAAAAATGCAAAAATACATGTCTGCAGCATGCAGTATCACGAACAAAAAAAAAAGGGATGGAATGAAATTTATGTTTTTTTTTTTCGCAAAAAATATTTAACAGCCTAGTTATGAAATTAATATTGGCGTATATTGCTAGTTAAATGTGCTAGTTTTTACTTTCAGAGAAAGAGAAAAACCTCAATTTTAAAAATGAATATTTTTAATAGTTGTTCATTATTTTGTAGGGAAAAGGTTATTATGAAATACATAAAATAATTGAGTTCATCCCCTCTGGGCATTTTAAAGCAAGATTAAAAACACATATCATCATAAATGAGAACGAGTATTTTTTATACGTTATAAAATATATTAAATACATTTATTCATGACATCATTAAATTTTATCTACATTACCTTAATCAAAGAATCAATATCTAAAATTTAAAAATTGAGTTATTTTTTTATTGAAATAATATTTTTTCTTTTTAAATAGTATTTAATATGGTTAATGGTTGTGGTTATAAAAAAAAGTTTATTTTTTCAATTTTTTATCAATTTTAACAACTGTTTTGTTGTTAGTTTGATTTTATATTATGGGCAGTATTTTATGTGACAGGGGGAGGGGTGTATTTCGTTATTATGAAAAATTTAATTTTCATCTTCATTGTTGAAGAATTTTGTACTTATAACAGTTTTTATTTATAAATATCTTCCTAGCCGTGTTTATTTAATTTCAAATTTATGAACTCCTAATGTTAATATTCACTAGACATTCTTAAAAATAGTTTCATTGCAATCAATAAACATAATTTTAAATCTGCAAAGAGCTGAAACAAATTTAATACTAGCAGTTCAGACATTTTTGTTTAAACTTTAAGATTTAGAAAGAATGTAAATTTTATCTAACAATTAACGAAATCTTCGTAATGTAATGGCGCATCTTTTTTAGTTACCTACTCCAAACAGAATAAAAGGTGTTTAAACTCAACGAATTACCCTGTTAATGTTAACAAAATATTTTCGAAAGATGATATTTCCAAAAATTTAGTTTGAGTCGTATTATACAGAAAAAAACTAAGTTTTCTGAGAAACGGCGGGCAAAATGGTAATGCAAGGATTTTCGATATTAAACGTTTATTACAAGTTTTAATTTATCTTAAAGCTCAAAATTATTGAATATGCCTGAATTAAATCATATAAAAAAGACCCTAGTTCATAAGAGAAGGTGATCCAACTTTTTTTTTTTTGGGGGGGGGGGAACACTAAAAAAGAATTGTATTTTTGCTATTGTATATCTAAAATTAAGATATTTTCAATTTATTTAGAGTACACAATATAATTTTAATCAGGTTAAATAGTAGGAACTCATAGAAGCCCTAAGTGTTTGATTTTCAAGAGTACTTAATCCTCATTTAATCAAACCACTTAAGAGATGAAAGGCTGTGTGAACCTTGGCCTTGTGATTTCAACAGCAGGCCTTCGGCATAGTAGCGCTGCTACTTTTGCCCACTTGGTCTAATTAAATAGGGTTAGACTTAAGATGAAAAGAACCATTGAAATGTGTAAAAATATATAAAGTTAACTATAAAGTAAAAATAAAAAACACTGAGCATACAATTTAACTTAATTAAAAAAAACACAGCTGACATTTTTTCTAATAAAACAAAATCATATAATCAAATATGGTGTAAGGCAAAACATAAAATGTCAAGGAGCGTAAATGGTTAAATATAAATTCTTTTATAACCCTAAAACGCAAAACTCAATGAACAAAAAAAATACTAACATATAAAATCTAAACGTAAAATAATATCAAACATCACATTAAACATTCAGAGAACATCCACAATTCTGCGCATGATACGTGAGGAAAAACAAAGTTGATTCTTGGCGCAAATATTTTTGCTGTGTTAATAATACAATTGTATGCGCAATAAAACTATTTGCGCCAAGAATCAACGTTATTTGTCCTTAAGTATTCTCAGCATATTAAACGTTAGGCATAAAATCTTGCTTCTTTAATGAGTAAGAGAAGAAATCCGGTATAACATAAAAAAGGTGAATTCAATCTAACGAAACGTTCAACCTGAAAACTTACACTTGACATAGTATTAAAATTTCTCAAAATGTATGACAATGCGTTAAAATGAAAAATATATATACACCATAACCTATGTTTAATAAATTATCAGCTAATAATAACTTGCATAAATATACGTTATAACGCAACGTAAAACCTTGAAAAATCAAATCCGACAAGGGGGAATCTTTCCCACAAGTCCTACTTGAATAGTGCTTATGATGGTGGTAAAAATATTAACTTGAACTATAATATCCCGCGTAACCTAAAAACGTGAAATATAAATTTTAGTGTGTAACCGTAAACACCCAAGGTATTTTGCCTAGGAAACGCAAAGTATATTGTCCGAAACGAGTAAAGCGTAAAATTTAACGTAAAATAGAAATCAAACCAAACATTAAAACTATAGTAAGGTAAGACATAAAATTGAATATATTGAAACGTTGTTAAAAAAACTTTAAGAAAATGAATTGCACAATCTGCCGGAACCTCTAAAAATAATCCTAACGCAACTTTAACAAATTTACGTAATTACGACCTCGCATTAAATCACGAAACATATCTAACGCAGCGTCAAAACGTATGACGGAACCGTGAAACGTAAAATCTGACAAGTGAAATCTATCTCGCCTTGCGACAGTCCCATCTCAATGGTGCTTATGATACATCAAGTATCACTTTAGGGAGTGGCCGAACTTTCTGCGAGGCTGGTAGAGATAGGTAAGAATATGAAACTTATTATTAACGTAATTAATAAAATCTCATATAATGAAATAACGTAAAATATAAAGTCTTATGTTGTCCGAAAACCGTAAAACATGCTGTCCGAAACATGTGAAGCATGAAATCTGGCATAGAGTGAAATCTAATTCAAACATAACATTAAAACGCAAATCTAAAAATCTCACTTCTCTAGACATAACGGAATATTTTGAACGACAAAAAGAAAAAAACCAGTAAAACACATAATGCGACGTTAAAAAATTATCCTAACCCAACGATTTTTTTTCTTTCTTTTTTAAATTTTTTTTTTGTCTTTTCTTTTACAAAATTAATACCTATTATTAAATATGTTAAACCGTATAACATATTTCGTAACGTTAAAACGTATGACGGTACCACGAAACGTAAAATCTGACAAGTGAAATCTCTCTCGCCTTGCGACAGTCCCATCTCAATGGTGCTTATGATACATCAAGTATCACTTTAGAGAGGCGCCGGGCTGACCTTTCTACAAGACGGGCGGCGGCAAGCAGGGTCTTGAGAGGCAGGACACTTTATCGATCTTAAAATAAGAACTATTGTGTCCCATTTCACTTTGGACTTCCCAACAAGACCACCTTGTCCGGAAGAAGGCAGGACTATTTTATTACGTTGATCTGGGTCGGGTTTTTTTTTATCGCTAGGGTAAAGGATGGAGGGTGCTTAAATAGTTTATTAAAGATGTTTGTTTGTGTTGGAGAAATAAGGTTTTTTTTGTTGGTGATGATTGGTATGGTGTAGGATGTTACTGGTGACATAGATAGATAATAAATTTATTGCATTGGGCCTTGGCCTGTTTACAATGGTAGGTGATATAGGTTTATTAGATTTTTTTTGTAGGTGTGTGAAATAAGAGTACAAGGTTTTGTGTGAAAACCAATAGGAAACAAAAGTGACTACTGAAATATGATTACTACCCTGAAGAACATATTAAAAATATAGGAATATATTAAATATAGGAATATATTAAAACCATTAAATAGAAGGAACACAATATTATTAGTTAGATCGTTCAATCATCGAAAGTGGAAGCATAAAGTTTTATTTTGGGTTTTTTTGTATCACAAATGATATACAGTATTTGTAGTAATCGGAGACCAAGATAAGTTAACGTGAATAACACTTAATTATAGCAAAAACATTAATTACTACATAAGTACTTATATACTTACATATATACATATATACTTATACATATATACTTAATTGCTAGTAAAATATGTGACAAGGTGATTAAATATATATTTATATAAGTTTAAAAGTGGGACACTGTAAATACTAGTGCCAGTTATACTATGCCCAGAAAATGTTACAAATTGTCTTATTACAATTATAGCACAAAACGACGTGTTATCAACTACAAAATAAAATAATCTTTATCAAGTGCTCTTAAAGTTTCAAGAATATAAGTATCTAAATCACTTAAGTAGCTGTATGTAAAACATAATATTAAAATTATAGAATATTCAGCTTTTTGCTTTATTGTATTCTTATAGCTAAAATTATTAATATAACACGTCATTTGTTGTATCAACGTTTCAATTAAGATTATCTTAGTTAGACATTCAATAATACCCTTATCCATCAGAATTTAAAGAAAAAATCGTCCTTTTGAAGTGTGAAAAGCATTTTCATGCCTCTCAGATCAATACTGCTATAACTATAGCGTAAAATTTAATCCCCTAATATACTTTATCATCTCCTGAGCTTAGATGAACCACCTGTAGCATCAAGCTTTCAAATCCCTTGTCTCGCGCAAATTCATCATTCCATCCCTGGTATGCCCGTTCTTATTTTTTTTCTCTTCAAAAATGATGTACCTCGTAAAAACGAAACAGTTAATGAGCTTGTTCGTTTGAAAATTTCATAGAAAAGGTCCACATAGCTGAAGCTGTAGCAATAAAAGGTTTAATGGCTTTATACAATGTTATTTTTTTTATTAAAGTTTGCAGTCTTTTTTTTAGCATCAATTATCTAGGGCTACACATCCCTTTCTCAACGTAAGAGCCTCTGTTAAAAAGAAAATATTTCTCTAGCAGACCGCTTGTAATTGATGTTGAAGTGGGGGTAGTATTAAGCGCTGTCAGTTTTTCCCGCGAAGGATCCTTTAAATTAAAGTTCTTTAATTAAAGCTTAGATTCTCGATAGAAGTATTGTTTAACCGGTCACTTTAAATAAAGTGGATTCACAAAATGTTACTCCTTCCTCGGTAAATTATCATGAATCAAAATTATTCAGGTTTTGTGTTTATATTTCTACGTAAAGTTCGCAATTTTGCATGGTAAGCATAAAGCAATAATCTACTTCCTGAGAAATGTAGGGAAATTTAAATATTCGTTTAATAAGTTTGAAAAGAGACACCTGAAAATTATGAATATTTATAATTTCATGATAGCTCACTATATTGTAACTATTTCTTCCTTTTTGGTTTATAATTACCTTTCAAATGTAAATTTACTCTAAGCATAGTTAAACTGGAAAAGAAACTTTAGCACTGTTGTCATTTGGTTCGTAGCAAATTTCATTGTTAGGGGGTTTTGGACAAATTTATTTAACTTTGGAACGGTATAACGATTGATAAACATTAGTTTGTACGACCAAAAGTGACATTGCTAAGATTATGTATAATGCTTCAGGTAATATATTTAACACATACAAATTCAATAACTTTTTTAATTAAATTATATTTTTTATGTAAGAGATTACAGCTCTGAACTTATTAATACTCCTTTATTTAAATCGCAATTAATAAATTTTTAACGAAGTCTTTATAATTTAATTAAATTTCTTCTATGATATATTTTAATGATTCATATTTTCTTATACAAACATACGCTACACTTAATTAAATTTATGTTTATTTAATTGAAACACGTGTCTTGAAAAATAAATTATGAAATTGTGAGACATTACTTCAAACTAGTTTCGTTGCAGCACACAAAGTTTTATAAAAAGATTTTTTATACAAAAAAATATAAATTTCTAAAAGAAAAAAAGCGTTAATATTTGAATGAAATGTTGTACGCGCATTTCTGTTTCAATCCCCAATGGTATATTCTTGAATAAAAGATGCTTTGTACAATTTTCATTAAAATTATAAGGGTAAAACAGGACGATTAATTGAAAAAATGTAAAACCGTGAGAAGCATCAATAGACCTGCGATATAAAATATCCAATTGAAACTAACCATTTAATAAAATATATTCAAACGCACAAAAAACTGTTTACCCTCTAAATTCACAAACTAAGAAAATCCTAGGGAAAAGTGATTCCACTTCAAATCATTGGTGTACAACGACCGTTGAATAAAATGTATTGAAAGAGGAAATGCGTTTCCCCGGGAATTTAAGCACATTCTATTTGCATTACTTGAATTTGAGACTGAAAGAACGGCACACATATAAAAAATAAATTATTTCAAAAGCTTTTTAAGCTTTGGTAAGTTTGTCAGGGACGTTTTTACGAAAACTTAAAATAAATATTGAAGTAGGGGTGAGGTTTGAATAGTTTTTGTTATTACTGCATTTTGTAAATGGTTATTTTTTGTGACTATTAGAAAGTGATTTTTATTTATTTTAGTTTTTTTTCATTGAAATAGTTAGTTGCTTTCATAAATTTCCGATTCTCCTAAATAATTTAATAGCATACAAAAAATAGATTAATGAGTTTTTGCACTCATTTTTTTTAAACATTTTGAAATATTTCAAACATTGTTAAACATTTTTCAAAATAACAAACTAAGCCCAAATAAATTGTTATCGGTCGAATAATATTCACGAAGATTACTGCAAATAATTTATCAAGCTTGATAAATATTTTTGCAATTATATTAAGATAATTTATATTGGTATCATTATCTGTGTAAAGTAATGCATTCCATTATCAATACAGCAAAACGTATATAATTATCATTGCAACCATTTAACAACGATTGTAATGTATTTGTGCAGTTGATAAAAAAAAAAATTCGTAACTGCTATCTCAAATGTGAGTTTAAAAATTTCAATTCGCTTGATAGTGTTTTCTCTCTAGGTATTGCCAAATAAGAATTTTTTTGGCCAAATCCAGTATTAATGTTGGCCGGACCTAATTATTTATTTTTACTATGAAAATCAGTCTAATTTTGTCAAGCCATTGATGATCCCCAGTCTTAAAAAAATGATACGCTAAATGCGACTTAGGAAAAAAAGTTATGTTTAGAGTAGCACAGAACCCCCACAACCATACTCTATCATCCTATTCTTAATACACAATGTCTATATGTATGTATTCCTACCATTATGAGGTATTTTTATACAGAAACTTAATGTCACTAAGGTCCATTCAGCTTATTCTATTGTATTTTTCTGGATGCATTTTTATACAGGGTCTACTTTCCATCTATTGTAATGGCTATTTAAAAGAAGAAACGTCGTGACTTTTTTCGGATATAAAAAGCTAATAAAAGTATCATGATCTTTTATGATATATATTCATTGGAATGGCTAACATATTCAGTATATCAATAACACAGGCATCTATTTTTAGTTTTCGAATTTTGCCATATCACAGTATGTCTCTGTGGATTTGGGGTACAATAATAAGACATGAAAATACAAATTATTGTAAGTAAACAACAACTTATATTACATTACATTGCATTGCTTTGCTAACTTTTTCTCTTAAATTAGAAAGTAAAAAAATATCGTTAGATAAAACAGATACAATAATACAATAGATTTGAGTTGGTTACAATCTCAAAATACATACCTTTAAATTTAGTTTACAATAAAATGAGATCATAGGCAATATTTTTTTCTTAACACTTTATCTTATTACCGAATTTCGGTGTACCAAGCAAGTTTTTTAGTGTACTTCTAGGTTAACGGATCGTGATTCCAATAGAAAGTATTGCTTTAAATTAGATATTTTACCGGTCTTCTGATGAATTCAATTTTGCAATAATCGCATTTTTTTACTCGAACCTAGACATGTTTTACTTCATTTCTTGTAACTTAAATATATAGAAAATTAACAGTAGTTCTTGATTTCATAATAACTAATACAAAAAATGATTTAATTTGTCATTACGATAAAAAAATGTCCAATTTGAACTTCCAGAGTAAATTGACAGTTTTGTCACGCATGTCTTTTGTCAAAGAAGTTTCAAAAGTGTTTAAAGAACTTGCGGTGAGTGGCAGTTAAATAGAAAATTGTCAATTTTCAATTGCGTCCTCACTCGGAAGTAAATGAATTTAACTTTACATTGTAGATGAGAAGACAATTTATCTTTCACAGAGAATGTATTCATTTTTTATGCTGCTTCCTTATACTCATCACGTTTTTGACTCAATTGTTACTCCATGAAGTTTCGTGGAAAGATTTTTCTAATTTCAATCATGTGCGTGATAGTTGGGAGATAAGAAAGACACAAGTAAGGTTTTCGAATCCTTTCAAACAATGTATTTTATTTTAACCTTCTGGAGCGTGAATATTTGTGTGTTTGGATAAAAACTGGGATTTAGTATTCTTAATCTGTCAAAATGTTTACATTCTTCAAAATCTCAAAGTGCCAAAATAAAAATATAGGGTAAGGTGGGGTAAGTGGGCCACCTTTTTGGCATAATTCAACTTTAGACCCTCATACCACTGGATGTAATCGGCCTAACAGCATATTTTTTTTGTGGTCCATTCTCTCATGTGTTATTAATGTACCCATGTCAACCTTAACACAAATTGGCAAATAATAAATTTAAAAAATGTGTTTTTCTTTTTGGTCATCCGAGTGGCCCACTTGCCCCGCAAGGTGGGGTAAGTGGGCCACCCCCCTAATATATTTTTACACATAACTGGTAGAGATATGGTAGGGCAAGTGGAATAATCTACATGATTTTTTGAGTGTTTGAAAAAAAAGTAATGATGTATCTTTAATAGTTCCCCCATAGCAACTTTTTCTGGCATGCAAGCCTACTAAAAGAAAAAATACGTTAATTTTCATCTTGTCATTTTTGCATGTAGTGTAAAAAAAATTAGGGCTACAGATTTTAAACTGGCCTATGTCAATAAATAGTGAATATGACTAACCCCATGAATCAGTAAATATGACTTTTTTAAGTATATTAAAGAGCTGGGGCAAGTGGGCCACCCATGGCCCACTTACCCCGCCATTGTGGTGGCCAACTTACCCCAAACGCGGGGCAAATGGGCCAACCCAATTTTCTTTCAACCTTATCAACATCACAAGTACATGATACTACACAAAGATACTATGTTTTTTACACTTTCAAAATATATAACATTTTGTTTTGTGTAATGAACCATTTGGAAATAAATAAAAAAAATAGTATGATGGCATGAATTACGAAAAGATGCAATTTAAAAAAATTTCACAAAGAGGAATGTACCTTGTTACATACTTAAATGAAAATGATGCCATAATGTTTCCTGAATCTATTGGCGTAAATACGTAAAAATATTGTAACAGGTTTTTTTTGCGTCCATAATTCGGGAAATTCCAGGGGGGGGGGTGGCCCACTTACCCCACCTTACCCTACTTAAAAGGCACCTAAATTGAAAAGTTTCGTATTATTCGTAAAGAATAAACACAAATCATAATTTTATTAAAAAAGGTATTTCAATATATGCTTACATTTTTTTTTAGGTTATTCCTTTTTGGTGTTTTTTGAAATAATTTCGTTGATTAGAGGATAGCAAAATGCGGTTAATTTTCATTGACATCTTTGACATCAACAATAAATCTTTCAATTACCTTAAACAGTTTAATTAAAACTATATGGAATGATTTAAATTGTTGGCATCTATTACCAACTTTATAAAAATAAATGAATTACAACACATAAACGATACACGTAATTCAAAATGGAAATTCCATTATAGGACATTAACCATCCCCTTAATTATACGCCAAATCGCCAAAATCTGCAATGCCAACCGTTTCCCTCTAAGTGATCTTAATTATAAATGCGAAATTTTAAGTTGACAAAGACAGCTAACTGATGGTACGACAATGCACATTAACCTTGCGCTTCTGCAATGTTTTCTAATGGTGCCTCCCGTTAAAAGATCGTTCACGATACACAGCGGCTTGCGTAATGTAATTCAAGGATGTTTGTTAGGAAGCATTAACTGGGCTATGTATCGTTAACTCTTTACCTAGTGTGCGCCTAACTGCTAAAGTTATCGGGTAAATGAGTCCGTAGAAATAAATTTCAAGTCTTTTCATTTGCCTGTATAGAATGTAATAATAAAAATGGTTAACTATTTAGTTATTGGGTATGCAATTAATAAATTCTTATACAATAATAATAAACGAGAAGGCATAAAAACGGCTTTCACAAAATTACTGCATTAATGTGACAAACAGCATTCAGTGTTATTTTAAAAATTTGAACGCCAGAATTAAACTATTTTTTAATTGAAAATTAATTATTGTTTTTATTTTGCGAAACTTTGTAACTATAGCTCTGACTCAAATAAGTCTAACATACCAATACACAAGATTAACCACGACACGATTAGTCACCTGAAAAACCTAACTAATTTATTTTTGAATATCATTTATCAATTAAAAGACAATAGATTGTTAAAACGATATTAAATATTAACGGAATACTAAATATTTAAACTTTATTATTCATTAATAAATGCTTGAATTGTAAATGAAAAATTACGCCTTCATTTTAAAATAAAAAAAAATTTAAAAAAAAACGCTTTGCCCATTCCTAAGCAAATAATATGAACAATCCCAACCAAATAAAAGGATGGGGAGGGGGGCCCAATCGGTTAAGTATTCGCCTAGCATGCGGAAGGCCCCAGGTTTGAGTGAGGGCATCGCCAAAATAACTGCCGACCTATAAAATGGCCTGTGCGGCCAAAAATGTCTGAAAAATAATACCCCGCATGGAGGGAGTGCACGTTTTAATATTCTTCGAAGTCCTAACGCTGCGTACACTGCCACCCTTAACGGTTGCGATGGGTGTCTATTCAGGTGTCGTCGGCTCGTCACTTAACTGTGGTTTTAAATACACCAATAGCCTTCGTGTAGCTCTGATGATAATTCAAACTAATCTAAGCACAATATAATTTAAAGTAATTGTAAAGTTTCTCAAGGCGACTGTTCCGAGTGACAATGATTTATTTACACAGAAAATACACATCTTATGCTTTTTAATTGAGCATTAAAATTTGAAGGTTCTTTTAATCAAGTATTTCCATTTCGATATTTTCCTTCTGATATTTTAAATGTGTTCCAGATGCGCGGAATATTTCGAACGAGCACAACATGTTTGTAGTTTATATAGTTTGGCTATGAAATGGGGGAATGGGCATAGCCTTTATTATAAAATCTACCGCTTTTTACGTTATAAAAGTTATGAGGAAGCCAAAAAAAACGTGTGTTGTATTTATATGTATAGGATTGTTATTTTTTTACGGGAGAGAGACAACATAAAAAATCAAAGCTGTAACATTTTCTATTCTACTTCATTACAAATTTTAATTCTGATGTTTTTATCTTCAGAAATTCGTGTAGTTGAAAAGTTACGAACTTTTGCTTTAATAAACGTACTATTTAATAAACGCGTAAAACTCATTAATATAATTTTTATTTATTATTTTATATCCACTTATCATCAAAAACTAAAAATTGTGCATACGTCTGAATTTAATTTCAATGGTTTTGTCATCAGATATGCGAATTCTACACAAATTATTTGATTTTTTACACTGTAATTACCAACAAATATTAATTATTAAGCAAGTATTTTTTAGCTAAATCAGAATAAAATACGTCGCGTTTTTTATTAAACATAATATAAAAAAATATTCATATGGTCTTTATATCTGAAATGTTATGGGACTTTATGTTGAATCTTAATTTGAACGAAATAACCAAAATTGTATCAGCGTAAGAAAAACATTAATTAAAATTTGCTTCTAGAACATAATAAAGAAAACTAATTACATACATCAAGCTTGTAAAATAAAGGCACATTTTTGAAAGATGTTTTGATAGTTCAATACTTTTAACCTAAAATTTAATTAGTTTCTCAAGGCAAATACATTCTAGATGAAAGTATGCTTATTTTATAAAAAAAATTAATGATATTTGTTTCTAAAAGACGTGGATCGCTGTTTAATTTTGTACAAATTTATATTATTTTTTATCAAGTGTTTTTTGTTTATATCTTCTTGAAAATAGGACTTTTATAAATATTTTACATTTATATTGATAACATACTACATCTGAAAACTAATAATAAAGTAAACATTACGAATTTATTGCTTTAAAAAAATTTTAATCGTGAAAGATAGCAAAATGTACTTTTAATACTATATAATAACTTTAAAAATTATAATAATTCGTAAAGGTAGCATAATTAAACATGTGAAATTGTAAACTAACGTATATAGATATGTACGGAAAAATAACACAGAATTCTTACATATTAAGAGATTTGGCCATCCAAGGTCAGTTAATAAAATATTTTTGGAATAAAACGAGGCTGTTATGGCGTTAAAATAAATTAAGAATCCCGACAAAAGGTATCGGAACTTCACGTGTCCTGGCCTAATTAAAAAATTGCCGCTAATTTTGATGCAAAGGCAAATAACGTACCACAAATTGGAAATAGAGGTTTTGATAACCAAATGATTTCTGTGAGAAAGTATTATTAAACTACATCATTAGGCAGAGAAATTTTCAGTTAGAAATTAAGATCATTTAAATAGATGATTTAATATTATCTGGTTCGATACATTAGAAATATATAAAGTTAAAATATTCTGATTCCTGATCTTTTACTTCATATCATAATAAAAGGCTATCCAAAGAAAGTCGTTTAGAAAGTAAAAAAGAAATTTTGAATTGAAACTTTAAATTATTTTTTCCGGAAAAGTTATGCTAAATTGAAGTTTAGAGCACTTGGATATTTCTTTGGTTAGACTGTTTCAATCCACCCCAACCTTTGCCCAATTCAATGGTTGTTAGAATTACAGTATTCAATTTCAAACTCCGAATAAAATGACCCCAAATGGCGCGTTTCTTTCGAGGCAATTTAAATGCAACAATTCACAAAACTATTGAACAGAAAGAATCCAAGAAACTTTTCCAAACCGCGTTTTATTTATAAGAATATATATGTCTACTCCGATTTGGATCAGTCCCTCCGATTTTGAAGCGGGAACATGTCTGCATATTATTCTACATTCTCTTGATTCGTTCTCTGTAATCAAATTTTCTTCGATATTCTAAAAGAAAACCCCAACAAATAAAATGGGCACTTGGGAATTTGATTCGATCTGGTACCTCTGCGGTACAATTACTTGCCAAAATATTTTTGGAATATCTAATCAGATGAAACGCTGATTGAAAAGAGTCGATATTTTGCATAAATAGCATTTCTATTTTAAAATAATACTTCAATTGTATTTAAATTTAATGTTACATGATGAGTTGCAGTTGCACGTAATAGTGGATAAAAATTAAATTGAAATAATTTTGGATATGCAATTTGTCATGTAAACTCTCAGTTAAAGATACATAATTTCCAAGTACGAAAGTAAACCCCCATTTTTATCCTATGGAGAAATTGAATAATTTTCATATCAATTTTCATTCAATTTTTTTATATATTTTCAATTCTTCATTCAACTAGCAATAAAGATTTGTTTTATATTTTGTTTCCGAATTAATTGGTGTGATTTTGTATTGATAAGCTCTACGCCTGCGTGTAGCAATATCCTTTATATTTTTTGTGAAAAATATTTAATCTCGTAAGACCCGAGCAAAATCCTGCACGTATATTCTTAATCTTTTCATATAAATATATGCTAAAAAATATGTATTTCAAAGAAATTAAAAAAATTAGGTAAAATAAATACTAGGGACACGCCTTAAACTCTAAAAATACAAATTTTTTGTGCTACAAATGCAACAAAAAAGACCGTATCACTTATTTGTAGTTAACAGATTTTTTTAACATTGTTTTTAGTGCAAAATGTAGTTAAAATTAACTGCTAAAAGAACTTTTTAAAAGGTTTGAAAAAAATTAAAATATTTTTAGGAACTCTAATATCGTAATGACCCTCGTTCAACTTCATTTTTTAATAGAAATAAATGACTGATACCTGTAATCAAAGGCTGACAACTGATATTTGGATCTTTTTTTATCGGACCAGGTCAATTTCGGAACTAATAGCGTGTTAATTGTTTGTGAGGATGTTTTAAAAAAATTTCCCCAAATGGGGACGGCAGGTCGCAAGAGGTAAAATTCGTTGTAAAGCATTGCTTTGCTCGTCAGTTTTTTAAAAACAATCTAACTAACTTCATATGAAAAAGCACAAACGTTCGGCTTATCAAAACTTTAGAATGCTATTTTAGGAAAAATAGGTAAAAAATGTAGATGCTAGTTCTAAAAACAAAATCCAATTTCTGCATAGATTTTACTTTCATTTTTAAAAATTTATGTCCTCTTAATATATGGGCACAAAAATATAGGTTAAGAAACACATTTTTTAAATAAATAAAACTTAGTCAGCTTTCGAATTAAAATGCAACATTCATTTAAATTTAGAATGATAAAATTACTGATTTGTTTGTTTTTGAAGATTCCACAAATTAATAAGTATAATTAATAAATTTTTTATTTATTTCAGAACATAACTCGTTAAAAAACCAAAAATAATTCATCAAACAAACACATTTTGCACATATTTCTTAGGCATAAGAATATAATTCAATTTATTAAAGGTACAAATAAATTGAAGAGTGTTTTTAATTTGAATGTAAAATGAGTTTTTAGAAAAGTATTTTATCAAAAGTTTGTACATAAAATCCATAATTTCTTTAATTTGGTTACCAAAAAATTAATAAAAATAAAATAGTCTTACGCGTCTGATTTTTAATTGGTAATTTGCATTTAAGCCATAAGAAGTTTCATTTTATGCTTTTGTGATTTAAATTTTATTTTCATTTAAATTCTGTTACTTAATCGAATTCTGTTCTCAAAAGGACTGTTATTTATAACAAACATAATTCTTTTGAAATAATCGAATAGATTAGTCTCATTATATACAATTTGATAGCTTTTTAACTTTAATTTAAAATATGAGGTAGGTATTAGCTGTTAAACTTAACAATTGAAGTGTGAAATCGAATTTTAAGATTAAATACTGTTTCCAAACGTAATTATTTTGAAATAATATTACCTTCTGAAACGCTTGATAAAGCATATTGGATCCAAAAAGAAGCATTAGTATCGACTCCGTCAAAATATGGTAATCCTCATAATTATTGATTCTTAATTTTAAAAAAAGTGTGACACGTGCTTATTCTGTTTGGGAAATTTGTTTTAATCTCTTAAAAGGATTTCTTAAGATGAGAAAACTAATTTCAAAATGCTAATCAAATGGAATATTTTGTATATGTATTGAATTGCCCAGTGTCTGGAATACTTTTAAAATTAAGTTCAACTGGTCAAACAAAAATAACAAATAAGGAAATCAATATGGAATAAATCTTTTTTATTTCCTTTTTAATTATATATTTTGTTATTTAACTACTGTTTATTTGACATGATTTTTTAATAAGCACTAAAGACATTCGATTATATAAAAATTCAATTGAATCATCGGCCTACTTAAAATAAATTATGTGACACTTATTGAGCTTTTCCATATAGCGTTTGCATTTCTAAACTAGTTAGTGCTCCTTTTTAAAAGTATTCATTATAAACAAATTCATGATGAAAAGAGCACTTTTTTAAATACTTTATTTGTTTGAATTAACCCAATCTCATTTTTCGCGGTGTAAACATCAAATTATAATCGACAATTATTTCCATACATATTTTATATATATTTGCGTTTCGTAGCAGAAGGACTCATTAGGTCCACTGAGTGTTTTTTTTACCCTGTCAGGAGCTGTCCACAACATTCGGATAACTCTTTACTATATTATTTAAGCTAAAACTTGTGATCTTAAACCTTGTGGGATCGTTATGAAAATTGCATATTTTTATAAATATACTCAACAATGTTTAATTATAATTTTTGAATAAATATTAGTTTGTTGTCCAGAGACAGGTCATTTATAAGGTCTAAATTTATCCAAAATTCACCCTTATTTACTGATTACTTTAATTAATAGCATACACTCAGTGAAACCTTTTGTGTCGAAAATATATTATTTTTTAAATTATTGTGTAAAAGAAAATTAATAAGTATTTTTTCTAATATACACGAGTAAACTATTTTAATGTACAAAATACTAGCCATTTAAAAAATGTTTATATTTGTGCCCTAGAAAACTAATTATGTTTTATACGTAAAAAGCTTTTTTACCAGTGATCTTTTCGATTCAATAAATCTTACGTAATTTGCTAACTTAATACTTTTTCTAAAAATGTGTCAAAGAAATTATATCAATAGCAAATACTGACTTAAAAATAAGACCTAAGCGTGACGATGCATGAAATAAACATGACATAAAAATTTTAATATATTAAAGAAAATGCAAATTTATTCTTCCCCTTATGCTTCCTGATGTATTAATATGAGTTTACGTGAACATATTCCGCAAAATGCTATAGGCAACATGTGTTTGCGAAAGTTGAATGAAATACATATCGACTATCTTCTGATGGGGGGCATAAAATTTTAGAGATTTTTAGCCATATAGTAATATAATATTTTAGAAATTCCTCAAGTATAAACAATGTTGGAATAAACCTTTAAAATTTGCATTAATACTTTTTGAAATTAGTATATAAATATCATTTTGCCAATTATATATTTTTGTATCAGTGTGCACACATATTACGACATAATTTAATAGAAAAAAAGTTGAATTAAAACTCGTTATTAGATTATTTCTGTCTCTGGATGAAAACTATTTTATTCATTAATTTTAAAGTTTGTAAAGTATTTTGTATCATCATTGATTATAAAAAGGTAAGATATTTACTATTTAATAAAGTTATTGCGTTTACAAAAAAATAGAAAAGGACATCATACCAGAAAATGAAATCGTACGGGGAAAAATTGAAGCTTCTTTCCTGTTAACTGAGCTGGAAGAAACGTCAGTTTTCCTCGTAAAGTGTGATAAGTACTATTTAGTACATGAAGACGCATTGAAGCGGGATCTAATTTAAAATTATCGCAAATATGCATACGATGAATACTGAATGACATCATTTCAAAAGTAAAATTTTTCCATTCATTTTTTGCTTTCGCATGGTACAGAGTTAATTATTTTTCATTTAAGGTAAGCTGTTTTTTCTAGAAACTAATACACACGTCACAAAATTAAAATAATTTTATATCCAAGTATGAAAATTTTTAATGAAGTGTTTTAATTAGTTTAAAATAAATAAGTTGACAATATAAGGAAATATTACAATCTAAGAGCATCGAATTGAACTTAATTTAAAGAAACATGTTTTATCACTCTGTTTTTTTTCAAATGTTAAAGTACATTTCGCTTGAATAAAAAGTTTTATTTGCATGAGTGTTTATTATAATGTAATTCAGTCTCTATTAATTATATTTAAAAAAATGTTTTCAAACCATGATATATTCATTATCACTTTTTTTTTCAAATGTTAAAGTACATTTAGCTTTTTTAAAAAGTTTTATTTTACCCTGAATGAGTATTTATTATAATTTAATTCAGTCATTTAATTATATCTAAGTCTTTTAATTATATTTTAATTTCATTTTCAAACAATGATATATTTATTAAGTAATGCTTTAATTTTATACAAAGGAGGATATTTTTAAATGAATATATAAACAAAACAATAATTTATGTATTTTCATTATTTTCCTTCGAATGTACGAACTACTGTTACACACCCAAACCAGCACATATACACTGTATATCCGCTATATCCTCTCCATATTTCACACAAATAGTTTAAGCACGCCTTCAAAGTTTCTCCCAAGTCTCCTCGGCCTTTATTTTCTCGCTGCATACTTTGATTCCCACCAGACTTGGAGAGAAAGGCTCTGAAAGAATGCATTCTTTATCAATAACTGGAGGCCAGAGTTTTCCCACTATTTGTACAATTTATCTTTATATTTCCCAAACAGAAACGTACGCCTTGTCTTGTGACGCTTCTGTCGCCGCCGACTCGAGTGTCTATCGTTTATCTCTTTCTTTTCTCATCGCATTTATAGGGGTTGGAATGACAACATCGTTACTAGCAGTGTTTCTTATTTAAACTGTTCAACATGATCATTGAAATATGCAAGTAATACGTGCAGCTGTTACTAACTGCGTTTTTTATTTATATATTCGCATGATCCTTAAATGTGCAAGTAATATGAGCAGCGGTTACTAACTGTGGTCCTTATTTGAACTATTCAACATGATCCTTAAAACATACAAGTGTTGGTAGTAATACGTGCAACTGCGTTTCTTATTTAAACTATTCAACATGATCCTTGAAATATACAAGTGTTGGTAGCAATACGTGCAGCTGTTACTAACAGCGTTTCTTATTTATACTATTCAACATGATCCTTAATTTATGCAAGTGTTATAATACGTGCAGCTGTTACTAACAGAAATCTTATTTAAACTATTCAACGTGATACTTGAAATATGCAAGTGTCGTTAGTGATGCTTGCAGCTGTTATTGTGTTTCTTATTTAAACTATTCAACATATTTTAAGAGAGTAGGTAGCTATACGTGCAGCTGTTTCTTAGTTAAACTATTCAACATAATCCTTAAAGTGTGCAGGTGTTGGAAGTAATACATGCATCTGTTGCTAGCTGCGTTTCTTATTCAAACTATTCAGCATGATATTTTTCTAGATATTTTTTTTTAGTTAAATATGGATTAGGTGAGCTGGAACAAATTACGTTTTAGTTACTCTAGTCAACATGATATTTTAAATATGAAAATGATTATTCAAAAATACATTTGGAAAAAAATTTTGTCGACACTATTGAATATATTCAAACTTGAATTCACAAATGTTGGTAAATTCACAAATGTTGGTTAATACGCAAAGAAATACATGATAACAAAAATACAATGATTGAATATAAAAGTTTTCGGTATAATTACATAAGGCTCTTTTTGGTAATTCAGATTCAGTAAATGGATTAATAACACTGAAAATGTATTCCCTAAAAGTGAGAAGGTTAATAAAGTTTCTCAAATTCGCGAAACTGTATGACTAAGAGTTTAACACACAGCTTTTAGGACAATATAATCAGAAAGACATAAATTTTGACATATCTCACTATAAATGGGGATTTTAAAAAAACTTCTTTTAATATTAGTTGTTAATGTATGGAATAGTTTACCAGAATATATATACATACATTCTACTGATGTAACTGATTATAAAAACCAGTTAAAATTTTCATGGGGTGATTGGTCTTCAAAGTTTGCATTGATATATGAATTGGTAAACGGTGAAAATGAGCTAAGTCCAAAACGGTTTTCTGAAAATTCCTTATAAAATTTTGTGATAAAAGAAGCTTTACGTATTTTTTCTACAGACTTGACCTTTTTTAGCGATTCACATGTACGCGTCGATTTTATTTGTACAGTCATTCAAGCAGCTTTAGGATTACGAGATAAGTATTTGCCCACAATATAGCATCTATAGAACTATTCTTCTTGAAGAGATCCATTAAAGTCTATCTAATGCAGCTTACAGTTTCTTCAAACTCGACAGGGATTTTGGACTTCCTTTTCTCCCATCCAACCCCTTGTCAGAGAAGTGAAGAATTTATTTTGATTTTCGAGATAGCCGCAAGTACTTTTTTTCTATGGTATGTCTTCTTCGTCTGTATCGCAGCTATAGTTTAACAAAATGGCAACAAAACCTCAAATGACATATCGAAATTTATAAAAGAATTTCTTGATTGGAAGAGACATTTTTTAACTCAATATGGAAATTTTGTCTAGTACTGTTTCACACTAGTTTTGATAGAGGTTGAAACTGTTTTTTCCAAAACCATAGCTTTTTTGAACTTTAATAAAAATAATACGAGTTACATGGATTTGGATTTTGAGCTATGAACATTTTTTTTTTCATAAACATTCCAAAAACCTTTCCAAATGGTTTCCTAAATTTTTTTTGTTATTTTGAAGCATTTGAATAAAATTTCGTTAACATTCATTCATTCCATAAAATTTTATATGCTCTTAAAATTATTTATTTCACTTACTTCCTGTATTACATAGCAACTTCTTACTTTGATCTCGTAAGTTTGATAATATTCGAATTAATGTAATAATGTGGTTTTGAGTCAATAAGTATAATATCTAAAATCATGGGAATGATTAAATTTGAAATTTAATTTAAACATGCATCCGATGTGGACATTTGAGTTATTTTCTGTATTTTTTAAAGGCAATTAAAAAACTTTTTTCTTATCTTTTTTTCTAAATTTACGCGGGTTTTTTTCATGTTAACTGGCCCCGCATTTAAAACATATTAAACAAGTTTCAAAAAGAAAACCTATGGTAATGCAGCATATACTATTGCTGTAATACAAATATTTCTACAGATGACTACCAAATGTTATGTATTTGAGTAAGGAAATTATTACTAATTCTTAATTTCAATAAGGAAAATCCAATTATCTAACTTATGATTGGCAAAAATGAGCTTTACAACTCTGTCACAAGGCCGTTTTTGAGATACTGACTCAGCCAAAATTGAAAGGGTGGGATATAGAGATCGGTGAGAAAAAAATTCGTTAAGACGAAAGAAGAAAGAGAAAAAATATATCGACAATGAAGTTGAGATAGTAGTAGCGAAAAGTTGGCAGAATTTTACCGTGCTGTCAGTTATTTTTTTTATCACCTTTATACAATATATCTATTGGAATTATAATTTTTTAATAGATTAGTTTTTCTTTCATTTTTAAGCTGCCTTTGAAAAATGCGCTGAGTTGGCTTATTTATATGTTAACACCAATACAATTTCGTAAAAGGACTTTTTGAGTTTCTTTTTTTCTATTTCTTAATAAATTTTGTTTCTTTAAAAAATCTGATGAAGGAGGTTTTCATTGTCAAATTGCATTAACTTTTAATTATTGAAAAAAAATGATATTATAGGTAGGTAATATTTTTCATTTGTAATTAATGTTAATAAATATTTTATAATGCATTTTCAATATGATTGGGGCAATTTCCGTTAATAAATTAATCATATTCTCAAACAAATTTGAATAGAATATGTTCAAATAAACAACAGATTGTATTTTGAAGATGTATTAATTTTTTTAGCTCATTGAGATACATAAAATTTTATATTAAATATAAATTTCTAAACGAACAATAAATTTTTCAAGCCATCTCAAAAAAGAGAAACACATGATGTGTCCGTCTGTATTAAATAAATATTTAAGGTATACGTACTATTTCTTGTGATAATACTACATCAAAGTGCCTTTAATGGCAAAGTATTAGTATAAATACTCTGGATACTTAAAAATGATGGGTAAGTTCTTGTAGTATTTCATATGAAAACATGCATAACTTTTTTTTGAAGAAATTATGAAGGTATTTAAATAATATAATCCTAAATCCTGCTTGTTGAGTTGTCTTATTTTTAAGTAAGTGTTAAAATAATATTGAAAGGGAAGAATAAGTTTGTTACTTTCAATGCTGCAACTGCTGTAAAAAGTAAGTTTTCACAATTTTAACAATGACTTGAAACAATAAGTAATAATATTTTTCAAATCAAATATTTCGATCAAAAATTCATACCGTTGGATTGTTAATGTATATTTGTATTATATTTATAAGAACAAAACTCTATTTTTATATATATTTATAAGTTCATGATAATAAGCTTACTTAAAACAAATATTGTCGTGCATATTCAAAAATTACACGACATTTCTTCTTAGTACAAATATTGTTGCGCAAAATGTCAAAAATAAATTTGCAAAAAAATATTTTACAGGCACTTAAACTGGTTTATTTATTTTCTGTCTTTTCTAACTATTCTGTTATGACAAAAAAGAAGTAACATGGAAACAACTATTCCATATATTTCGAAATTGCAACATTTAAACTTAAAAAATAGCTTACGAAGTACACTAATGAGTTAGGGCTAAAAGGCAAAATCAAATCAAGCTTCAATTCCAACTGTATTTGTAAAATGAATCTAGATAATAATTACATTATATATTAAGCCATTTTGTTCCATGAATATAAAGAAGTTTTTCTGGATACATTTTTTATTTTGTTGTCTCGAGAAGTTTATTATAGTAAAGTAAAAAAAATCATACATTGAAGAATACGTAGACAACTATTGATTTTCACAAGTTTAAAATCAACTCTTATTTCAATGTAGAGTAGAAAACTTTTATTTCAATGAGTTTTCAGAATCACTGAACTTTTTTTAAGGGAACGATTCGGAATGCTTGAACAAAAGCTTTACACCAGTGAATTTTGAAAGGAGGAAATCAATATGCGAGAAATAAAAATCTTCTTTGAACATAATCCTCGCTTCCTGGAAATTTAATCTTGTACCGATTATTTTTAGTATTCTGATTTTCTCGTAGAAAGTAGAATTTTCTTTGTATTTCCAATAAGAATCGGAACCTCAAAAGTTTTTACGGATATTGTAACTGTGTTGCCTTATTCTTCTCTAGAAATCTATTTTAAAAAACATATTTTTCCGTACCATCAAAACTTTTAACAAATATTTGGGTTCACTAAAACACCTTTTATGTTTAAATACTTCGAAGGAAAATTTGTGAAGCCCGTCAAATAATTGGTTAAATATTTTACAGAAAACTGTCGATTTAGTTTTACGTTGACGTGTCAAATTATTTATTTTTCCTTTCAAAACTTTTTAGACTTACAAAATGAGTTTTAAAAAAATATTTGTTTGCTTCTTATTTTTAATATGAAATAACTTTTAATATGTTTCCTTACAATATTAAAATTAGATTTAATCTGTCTGTCTTGTTTCTGAAACGTCTCATTATTACTGTTTAAGTTATTACTGTGTTTTAAAATTTACATACTCTAATAAATATTCGTTTTGCATAGAAATACTTGTATTTACAAAAAGATGTATTTGTTATATATCATAGACTGAGATAAGACTAGAAGCTGAAACCTCATTCAAAACTCGTAAAGAAAAGTGTTCAAAATAAACCTCGTGACGGAGCAAGAAAGATTCTAATTTTTGTTAATTTGCACAAACTTGGGAACCAAGTTGTCTTTGAAAATGTTAAACTTTCTTATTAAGTTTGTTTTATTATTACATAAAATTGAATCATTTTAACGTTCATGAAATAAAGTCCAAGTAGAAGGAAAAGACATGAAGTATTTTAAAAATATGACAAAAATCTAGCTTTAAAATCAAGGGACTGACACTCAGGAAATATGTTTATCTTTGCTCCTTCTAAATATAACTACTGCGCCTTCTTCAATTCCTACTGTATGAAGGGTAAGATTGAATTTGTTTCTTAAATTATTATATAAAAGCAAAAATAAAGACTAAAGAGTAAAACATATTACAGTTATAGAAATTATATGCGTGTATTTTATAACCCATATCACTTTACTTTTTGTGCAAAAATTATCCTTTCAAGAAGCGTTACTACTGCAAGTCATTTGTAGAAAAAAAGTTTCAGGGATTCTCTCTAATAAATCCAAAGTTCAAATATTTGTTTTATAAATTGTAGTTTCTATTTTGGAGACTTTTATGCCCTTCATATGATACATGCATATATAGAATCGAGATATTATACATATATGTAAAAAAATAAGTCAAATTACGCATGGTTCTCAAAATATAAATACATTTTTACGTAAGTTTTATAATACGGAAAAACTTTCAAAACCTCTCGAAACTTTTTAAAGATTTTTCTCATAATATATGCATTTCACGTTAGCAGAAGAAATCTTTTCCCGTATTCCTTTAATTAGAAAATCCACGGACTTCAGAACTCAAGATCAACATTGGATATTTTTCTTTTAAAAAAAATCTTCAAACCATTGCTTTTCCCATAGGAACCAAAAAAGACTGCTATCTACGTCAGTAACTAGCTGTATATAAGAAATCTGGTACTACTCGTTTCATTTGTTTGACGTTAGTGTAACTGACGTTTTTCTAGATTTGTTTGGTATTTAACATAACTTTTAATGTTATCATCTAACCCTTTGTGAGTGAACGATGGTCTAGTGGTAATATCCACTTTTTCCACTTGCAGAGTGGGGTAGGGTAGGTACACTTATATTCCGGCTTGTGTGCTTGATCAGGGACCCACTTATAAGTATTCGTCAAGTAAAACAGACACATAAAGAATTTTTACTGTCACAGAGAAAGGAAGTACACCCAGGATGAAGACGGGAATCGAACCCGTACCCGTTACAGCTCCAGCGCGCAGACAGCTGGCGTAATGGTCCAAACCACTCGGCACATCAGAGTATGTGCTTTCAATATCGGATGTGAGAGAAATGTTTATAGTCTTTCGAAAAAAAAATAAAGTGGTAGGTCTTGGTATTATTTGCCTTCGTATACCTTTGATCACACGCTTTTAACTCAACCTAAATAAATATTTAACTTTGACCGACATAGCACGATCTTCAACGAAATGTAAACATAATATTTTCGTTATTAAATACTTTACGACGAAAATGTATTGTAGTTATAATTAATAGTTGCGGAATTAAGTTCAAATAAAGCACTGAAGTAATTGTGTTATAGCGAATGTAAACTCTTTTATTGAATTATATACTTTCCTTTGTCTTATTTTAAAATTACTCGAAGCATTCATCAGTAAAGATTGTTATAACTACACGGGATTGTGGAATAAGTTTAGAGTTTAACAACTAGAATCATGAAATTTTATCATTACACATTTATTCCAAAAAAGTCTGTTGTTAAAAAAAATATAACGTAAAAAGAGAGAATTAGCATCAGGGACTGGACATAACTTTATGTATTTATCTTATCTAGTCTTAAGCAAAACTTAACACTTTATCATAATACATTGACACTTTGAATTGAGCCTATATGATGACGTGAATTAAGTAAGATTTAGTAAGATTTTGTTATGGAAGATTGAGAGTCAAACCATTAGCTTGTTTTGATATATTACCAGCTTATTAGATTCAATTTATTCCGGTTTATCAGGTATTTTGTGAAAGTAAAAAGTTAAATCTCTCTCACTCACAAATACAGCTTTCTTAATGCTATGGCTAAGCATTTTGTCTTATGCAGTCAACAACAAACTGACATGCAACAGAAATAAATGCAGATTTGATGTTTACGTCGGTTTGGAAAAGAATTCGAAAGGAATTTTTTTAGCCTAAAGAAAAAATGTGGTTTTAAAGGATATCCCCCTCAACGCTTTTATCTGTGGTAGAATCGAGTAAATAAAGAATATTTTGAGCCATAAAATGCGGGGGAATATTTATGTCGAGAGCATAACATTTTTCTGTACCTCCTATAAATAACATGTTTCCTTTGCTTTGAAATATATGGGGCTTATACATTGCAATGTAAGAATGCTCGGTATAGTTTTTAACCCTTTCAGTCCCAAAAATTTACTACAATACAGAAACATCTGATATTCACAAAATAAGCTTATTTTAGGTCAAATATGCGAATTCCATAAGGAAAAAAAATCCATTTAAATTTTTTATATGGTTTTTGAAACAATGCAAAAATTCTTTAACTGTGGAAAACAAAAAAATAAAAATATATATATTACCTAAAAACACTTCGAGTTATATATTTTAAGGTATCTGACCATATTATTAAAAAAAATTTAGTAATTATTTTAACCGAAATAGTTTAAATTGTGTTTTAAATATGTGGAACTGAAGTGAACTTATAAAAAATCAGGAAAAACGCTTGTTGACTATTTTCTAAATAAAAAAAATGGTACTTCTGACTTCTATTGAGATTAAAGTAAAATTTTGTCTGATAGAACTAAGTGTGAAGAATCGAATGACGTGTGTTTGGATGTCATAACGGGACATAAACATTTTGAAAAAAATATTGAAAGTGATGATGCCAAATGGCATCACTGGGACTGAAAGGGTTAAACATAGCATCTTCACGAGGTGCAATAAAGATAGTTTCCTTTCAGAAAAATTTGGACTTATAGTAGATTATAATGATTTTATGAAAAAAATAGAATTTTCGTATTTTCGAATGTTTTTTAAGCACTACTTTATAAACATTTTAGTTCTAAAGTAAATTGCACTTTTGTGAACATTTATCGAAATCGTCGCAATACCATAAAATTTTACTTATACTAAAACTTCCATGTAACATTGATGTTCCTGGTAGATTTGTATTAATACAGTTAGTAAATATTAGAATTGTGTTCGTGACATCATTTATTATACTTAGTAAAAGCCAAATGTTCCTAAAAATTATTTATTGTAAAATTTTATAATATGAAAAACCGAAGTATAACTAACCCTATAACTATATAGTTATAAATAGAAAAAACAATAAAAAAATATACATTTTAAATACTTAGTCATTAAAAGGTGGATAATTATTCAAGTTTAATAGTTAACCAAGCACCTAAACTTCATATGTTATTTTTGAATTATAAATATTTTTTTAAAAAAACTGCATACATATCTTTATTTTAATAGATATAACTAATTTTAATTCTGTATACTTTTCTTTTTTACAGCCTAAAAACTTATTCAGTGATAAAAGAACGTAAAATAAGACAAGTAAAATACACAATCAACGACAATTTTATTGAAAACATGTATTGCAAGATAACTCGAAAAAAATTACAGAATTATTTTCAACTAAACTCACCACGGAAAAAAAAAGCTAAGTCCGGTACTGATTATCTTGTTTCCGCTATACCATTCATCACTAGTCAACAGGAGATAAGACCATAGCAAACAGTTCGAAATTTACGCTTGAATTACTTTATTTACTGTCTTCTTTTTCAACACGTTTTCTAATACGACGTAAACCTGGGCAAATTTTTATAGAATATCCTTATAAATAATTATGTTTGTTAGTATTTGTCGACTTTATTCAGGTCTCCATCAGATAACATATATCAAAAGTTGCTTTAAAAAAATCAAAGGCGTTCCTTTGTCAGATCCAGTCTTGAAGAAAAAGTAATTTACGAAACCTATTGTCTCTATTCTATACTTATTTTATTGTGAGAGGTTTCGGAAGGTCAGAGATGGATGATTCTAAAGAAAAAGAATTTCAATCCCTTGGGAAATCAAATTTAACTTTTTTATTTATTCTGAGTTAATTCTGGTGTTTATTTTGGACCAAGTTTTCTCGTATCTCTGGGGGCTTTCATCGCACTGTCATTATTTCTATTTTTGAGGTTGGATTGGCAGCATTTTGAAATGCAACTCGGCAATAACAAAAACTAAATATTACAAAATATATTTTTAGTTAAATTGCAGCAAGTTTTTAGTATCAATCTAAGAGAATGGGCTAGGGTAATAAAGAAATTGACTGTTCAATTATAATCAGAATAAATTTTGTTCGCAGACCCCTAATGTAACTGTATTATTGTGTAAAAATGGCAACATTATAATGTGTTGTTTCAATACAAAAAAGGGGACCAACACAAATTTGAATTGTTAAAAATATTGACGATAGCGTGAGTAGACGATTATTAAATCATTCCGTGCTTAACTAAAGACTAACTATAATGTTTTCTAAAATGTGCATAACAAAATTATGACATTCATTTTAAAGTAACGTAATACATATTTGTTAGCTTTAATATAGTTATTTAGCCAAAACATTAAGAAGCACAATTTGCAATAATTGGTAAAAACACTTTCTATTAAAAGTCACCACAGTGAAATTAAAAATTATGTATCTATGCCAAAATAAGCCCTAGAAACTGGCTAATACTTCGAACTAAAACATTTACAATTATAATACGTCGTTTTTTGTAAATCTCGTTATGACCTCGTCCAACATTTCGTGTACGTGGGTCTGTTTAAACCCTGTGAAGATGTAAGAAATGTTCCACCGCAAGGGTTCCTAAAACAAGACATTTAATTAATGTTCTGTGAATTTATATTACATTTCTATACAAGTTTTAAACCATTTATCTAACGACTAAATTCTAAAACTCATTAAAACTTGAGTTCATACTTTTCAAAGCGGAAAGTCATCCGAATGCTACATATGAAATTATTCAATAATAGTTGACATTTAAATAAAAAAAACTTGTGTATCCGATGCTTATACAATATCAATTGTCAAATCACGTGTTTAGAGGACTTAATTTCGATCAAATTTCTTATTTTATAAAATAGTAAAACAGAAAAATAATTTAAAATAATATTCAAGCGAAACAAATGCGTGTGATTGATACACATTCCAACAACTCCATTCTATTTCATACAAGAAAAAGCAATCTTTAAAAATACCCAACGGTTCGACTTCATCGCGAAAGTAAACAATTGCGTGAAAAATATTTTTCTACAAGTGAATTCCTTTCTCTGCTGAAGTGCTGCTGAATTCTTTGAAGACTTGATTCCTCACATAAGCACTTTTTGTCCGTAAGTGCAAACGAAATGTATTGTCACTTCGTATTTCATTCCTTTATCTCCAGCTTTATGGGCGTCAGAAACGTCCCTCAAGTCCATATTCAGCCGTCTAGTACGAAAGCCGAATAGGCCTATTTGCATCAGGTAGAATTGACAGCGCAATTTTCTTTTTGGACAAAACGCTTTCCAGGAGGGAGTTTAAGGTATTGTATTTTTTTAAAGTATAAGCGTATGTGTGTTTTTTGTAGGATAGTGTGCAAAAATCTTGATGGTAAAAGCAAAGATAATGGTTAAATAATTGAAATTTATTGTTTTTGTTATGTAACTAGTCATTGTAAATTATGTAATTTCTTAAAGATTCACAATTTTGAACAAGTCGTGATTTTTTACAATCGTTTAATTTCAATGACTACAAAGCTATAAAGTAACAAAATTGCGTAATTATTTCCTAACGTCAAGTGTAACAGACGTTATTAATAAATGTTAAAGATGATTTCCGGTATTTGCAAATGTTTGTAAATTATATTATCTCCTTTCTTCTTTAAAACTCAATACTAAGTTCCACAAAATTGCATACTATTTCAAATGCCTGGGGCACATCTCAATAACTATGATCATCTAAACGATATAAAAAAATTAATTTTGCAAATTATTCCCAAAGCGATGTGCCACCGAGAAGACATTGATCGATTCAATGCTGTAAAATAGTCCAGAGCTTTATATCGAAATTAACATAAAAGGGCTTACACCACTATCAAAATATCACTCTACACGTAAAAGTGACGCTATTGGCATGTTAAATCAGTGGAAAATACATCAGATATCAGCACACAGGGCAATATGGCTTCAACTGCCGGTTCATTTCAGAAAGTCAATTAAATCAGAACTCTAGAATCAAACTTCATCCTCTATTAATTGAACCTTCAGTCAAATGTCACGTTTTAAGATTGGCATGGATCGATAGATTCAGATATTAGTTTACGTGAGTAAAGCGAAACTATTTCCAATCAATTTAAGTTATAATTGTTAGAAACTAAAGTTGTTAAATACTAACAATGTTAAAAACTAACATTGTTACAAAATAATATTATTATGAACTAATATTGTTACAAAATATTATTATAAACTATTGTTACAAAATATTATTCTAAACTAATAGTGTTACAAAATAATATTACTATAAACAAATGTTGTTAATGATATTTTAAAAAATAATGGTATTAAAATATTGCAAAAAACTGTTAAATTTATCAACTAATATTCTTAAGGTGGGGTTTCAAAGCGCATTCAATAGGGTACAGTTGGTCTACTCCCTTGTAACGCTTTAGATAATGCAAAGGAGAGCTTCGAGTGTATATGCATATGCCTTGATAGTAAGCAAATTAGGGCTTACGTGTTTGGATAGTAGGATCAAGGTTGGACTATGACTGTACTAATGTTTGTTCGTCATGGATACTGTAGTCGAAATTTATACGCACATGGACGCCTTTGGAGGAGTAGTTACAGATGTTATCCTGCTGACTAAGACTTTCCCACTATCCATCCTGTAAATGTATTTTAAGTAATAAAATATTTATAATACACAGATAATACTTTAGTTGCTCTTCAAAAGTGAAGAGCCTAAAATTCCGACTGTGATAAGATGCAATGTCACTCGAATTTCATTCAGTGCCGGTTTAGATATAGAGGGCAGAAGTAGAAGGGCACTAAATCTATTCACGCGGTTCAAAAATAAATACATTTTCTAGTTGTCAATCACGTGATTTAAGGACATTTGGCGAATGACTTTTTAACAAAAATAATTCAACTAGGATCTTTTTTCTTAGTGACTACATTTTACTTCACAGGGCATCATAATTTGTTTTTTTTTTTGTAATAAAGAAGAAATCTAATTTAAAAAAATTGCTCTATTTTATTCATATTCTAATTTTTACAAAAATGTCCATTTTATTTCGCTTGAAGGTTCTAAGTTCCACTGTTCTCCGCTCCTGCTTTTT
This sequence comes from Hylyphantes graminicola, assembly GCA_023701765.1. Lineage (NCBI taxonomy): Eukaryota > Metazoa > Arthropoda > Arachnida > Araneae > Linyphiidae > Hylyphantes > Hylyphantes graminicola. The sequence goes on from CM043123.1 coordinate 38,601,658, forward strand.
CCTCAGTTACGTAAGATTCGATGTTCACCTCATTTCTATAGTTTACGGTTCAAAATAACCAGATGTATGTGGTTGTGTTAACACTTTTAGAGGGTACAACAAATATAGTGTTATCACTTATTTAACTGAATCACTTTCAATGGTGTGATAAGTATTTAGAAAAATGGTTTAATGTGCTATAAATATAATGATTTAAACAAATTTAATTGTAATTTCGTTTGTAAATTTCCGTTGTACAAAGGGATTCACTTTCTTCACATGTCCTATTGAAAGACAAATTTCGCCTAAACGTTCTGCATGGTTAACTTACATTTAAGGAATTTGTTTCTATAAACACATAGGGAACACTTATTCAAATAAATGTAGAGTGTTTCTTCTCATTCTTTGAGAGTTCCTCTTAATTTATCATCCTTGTTAATTGCTTTTAGTGACATTGGGACGGTAAGCTTTTATTGTGCATTTCCCAAGCAACATTTCAATTAAAATCTGATGGTTTAAAGTTCAGCTGGCTCTTTTTTTTATACCCACAGCTAAACAATTATTTATTCCGCTTTATAAAACAGCCATCTAAAGTAAAATTTTGACTTGCACTTTAAAAAATTTGAAAATGACATTCAAATATTTTTTTTAAAATTTCTAACGACTTTGGAAATAGTTTTCAATACCTTTAAAAATCAAAAATTGAGACAGCTCTGTATAATTTATTTTGAAAATTTATATGACATTTTAATTTTTAAGAAATAAATATTCCAAAGCAATTTGTTGTATCTGACTTTGAATTACATAAATAAAGATGATGTTTTAAAATAAACCTTAAAAAAGCGAAATTTATTTTATTTCTCAAGCAATCTTTAAGATCTTTGATATTTCATATCGTATTTTATGTCGTACTTCACTTCGTACTTAAGTTACATAAAAATCAACCAATTCGAATTTTAATAATAATTTTTTTTTTTAATTTGACAAATTGATAAAACTCTTAATTTTATAAAAAAAAAAAAACATCTTGGTACATTTTAAAGCCAGTTTTTCTAAATCATTTTACTTGCGTGCAAAATAAAAATAAATGCTGACCACTATTAGAATTTTCAGTAACTATGCTCAAGTATACAAAAAGAATTAATAATATATTATGGCACCAAACATTAAAGTTATTTTTCTTTTGTTTCTTGAAAATTCATAAAAGAACTGTATACCATATTGAAAACAACTTAAAGCAATAAGATTTCTCAAGGTTCCCAATTTTTATTGGCAATGTTCCGAAGCCTGTTTGTTATTAAAAGGAACAGATGGGAAAAGGAAATTATTTACGTTCTTTTAATGTTCGTAGACACTAGAAGATATATTTTCGGAGTCTCAAAAATAAATTGCAAAGCTTTACGTCTTCGGATTAAAAAGAACCTCAAAATAAAAGATTCTCTACACTAATTTATTTAAATATAAACACTTCCCACTCTCATTAAAGATTTATATCTAATAAATATTGCTGGATGGCATTCAAAATTGGATTCGAAATAAAATATTTATAAATAATAAGAACCAAATATTTTTTTTCATAATTTGTATCATCACAATTTTCTTTATCTAAATACTTTTTGAGTAATAAAAGTAGTGATTAATTAATTTTACTCTTTCTTAAGGTAGGCGCTTAACCCGCTTTTTCCCATCATTAAAAATATAATTTATTTGTTTAAATAATTTTTAATTTGTACACAACTAGATTTTTTATGTTTTTTAACACATTGAATCGTGCTTTTTTTTGTTAACTATGCTATATAATGTGCACAAGTGTTTTGACTTTTTCTTAAAATATATATTATTTTTTTAGTTTATCAAGAAAACTCAAATTAGACACACAAAAATAATTAGTTTTTAATTGTCAGTAATATCTAAGTAGAACTTTTATCATTTTAATTGCCTAAAGAAAAGTTATTATAATTTTTTTCTTAGCTTATTAATATAATAAATTTAACAGAAAGAGGGCGTGTAAGTAGTGTTAGTCCATGCTGTAAAGCTTCAATACAGTAACATTTTAAGAAAAATGAAACCCTCTTTTTTTTTGTATTTGTAAAAAAAGTAACTAGTTTATCTTTTACAGACTTTTCTTTTTAAAGCGACAGGGTGCCAATTTTATTTCTCAACTATTATAAATATGAAAAAGTTTACAAATCCAAGATAAGACAAAAAGCTCCGAAAAGCAAAAAACTTAAGCTCTGCCACACAAAGCTAAGCTTCTTTTCTCAATATCATTTATGAGCCTATAAAATACAAAAAGAAGCTTTTTGTTTATTTTGTAGTCGGAAACATTTTTTGCATAACTGTGTCTTTCCACCGAAGTTACGGATAAAAGAGCCTAGATTCCGAATACAGTTTTTATTGCCTTCTAGACACCGAAATGGTTTTTGTGCCATTTTTTGTAGCAAAACTACACATAAAAAATATTCTGCTTATTATATGAACTATTTATTCCTTCCAAAGAGTTTGTGTAACATCTATTTAAGGCTAGCGTATTTTATAAAGGTCATAAAACATTGTTTTTTAAGTCATTTTGCATTTTATAGAAAATGTATGGAATGATAATATAAAACCAGTATCTGAATTTGTTTACGCTATCCTTTCATGTGTTTATTTTTGGTTGCACGTTTATATAAATCGAGTGTTATTCACTTATTAATAGTATACTTAGTAGTTTATTAGAATATATTTTAAAATTGAATTTATTATAAATTGAATTTAAATGTGTCTTTACTTTACTTTTAAAATTAGCTCAACACTTTAAAAAAAATCGTAACATATAACAAACCTTTCTGGCTTTTTCAAGTTTATATCGCTTTTAAACAAACAAACAAACACTTTATTAATCCAGAACAAACATTACAGAAAAAAATTCGTCCCAAGGGGTATTAAGACACATATGTTAATAACAAAAAAAAAACAAAAAAAATTTAAATACATAAATATACACAAAAGAAAAAAGATGTAGCAATGCTATATGATCAAAACAAATGTCCAAGAATTCTTGTCAGCAGTTTTTTCGATTTTAAAGTTGTCCAAGAACATAAGTAGAATCCTTTAACATTCACCCGTTTGGATAATTCAATATAATGCATAGACTTAACGCGTGGCGTAGTTGTGAAGTGGTTTAACGAAGGGACCCAGAGTTTGTTGGATCGAATCCGAGAGGATACCAATCTAAGTGTACGTAGTTGAAAAAGAAGTTAAAGGAATAGTGCCACCTTCTCGTTTTTTGCATCCAAATGGACATTTTTGAAAACTCAGGGGAGTTACTGGTTTTATATAGGATCGTTTCTAAATTTTCAGAGAATGTTAATGATATATTACAGAAACATTAAGGTAGGCGAGTACCCAAAATTCTAAAAAATTTGTTATTACTTTTATCTTTTCCAAATTTGGCATAGTGAATTCAAATATAATGAACAATGCTTTTGGGGCATTTTTTTTTTAAATATAATTGATTTATTTTAAACGGTGTTTCTCAACTAAAAAAAGGGGTTTACGCTAACACTTCTAGCATAAAAAAAGTTTTTTTTTTCATTCCAAGTGTCAGTTAATCGAAAAAAATCTTTTTTTGTGTGGTTAATTTCTAACAATTTTCTTAATAACTTCTTTTATTGTAATTTGTATGTAACTCTAGAGGGTCATTGCATGTATCAGTTCAAAATGAAGAATGTAACACATAATTAATGTTTATAGGATGAAAATTCAATGTGGTCGACTTGTTAGCGTAAACCTCTTTAGTTGAAAAACGCCGTTTAAAATAAATAAATTATATTTAAATAAAAAAAATGCCTAAATAGTATTATTCATTGTATTTGAAATCACTATGCCAAATTTGGAAGAGATTAAAATAATAGTAAAAATTTTAGAATTTTGGGTATTCGCCTACCTTAAAGGTAAAAGTTTCTCAGTAACGTTTCTGATTTTTTTACCGTGAACTTTTTTACCCAATCTTCAACACATCTCCAACATCTATCAGTATATTCTATGGTTGTGAACTTTCCAGATATATTAAAACTTCAAACACTTTATTAAAGAGCTGAAGACTGGCCATTATGAGCGTCTCTGCCATTGGTCAAAAATCCTTCTAACTTACATACGCGTATGTGTGCGGGAAATGTCCCACAGTATCTTCACAAGCAAAGCCATTATAACTCAAATAGTAAGTTTGATTCATTTAAAGACTTAGTCAGCATGCAGATCGCCGAGACCTACTCCAAACTCTTAACAATAACTCCGGGAAGAAATTTTAATGATTTACATCACGCCCTGTATTAAGCCACTCTAATCACCACTCTTGTTCGTTAATTTGACAAAGTTGCATAATGTACAAGCAAGACTGGTGTAGATAACAAAATATTGCCCGTATCATATTTTCATAGTTGGCCATTTACGGAAAAGTCAATTGTTTAATTAACATTTATAATTTATTAACTAATTGAATGTTAACTATTAATTTTCATAATTTATTTGAAAAAACGTGTAAATTGCTAATTTAATGGCACAAAAATATAAATGTACATAATCGTGTACTCAGATACTTTTAAATTAAAATAACAACTTAAAAGGGGAATGAGAGAAGTAGTTGGGTCTCCAAACCAAAATATTATCTTTGTGGTAGCCCAATGTAAAAAAAAATAGTTTTTTAAGTCAAATGACTCCGGTTGTTTTGAATATTTTTACAAGCGGTTCTTTATATGATAAATGTAGCTGTTTCAGAAAACTGGTTCGAACATTTTTTTTTTCGGAAATTATTTATTGAAAGTTTAGGAAATATTCGAATAAATTTCAAAAAGTGATATTATAAAGGCCTAAACCGGGTGCAATCAATGTATGAAAAATATTTGTAAATATAATCAATAGAACAGTGGTAATTTGGCTTAAAAAATATTTTTTACCTTTTATTCACGCAGAGAGAGCACTCCAGTTTTTAGACCCGGTAACCACGCTCATTCCTCCTTAAAATAAGAATAGATTAACTAGTGGATGATAATAAAAGTCAATATATTTTGTACAGATATACTAAAGTGTATGTGTTTATAAAAAATACATTTTTAATATATTGATATAATTAAAATATATATTATTAGTCTTGTTGATCGAGGTTCTCTAAGAGCGGAGGTACTTGACTTCGATAACTTTCTTCGATGGTAAACATTGCAAAAACCATATACTAACGGCTTGCGTAGTAGACTAGTAAATGTTAAATATGTTTAACTAATAACAAAATTTACGATACGTTCATATTATATATATATGGTTGTAATATAGAAATAGTGAGCTTCAAGCGATACCAAATACAAAAATATCACATACAACTTTTCAAAACCTATCCTTCGTTTTATTCCTCATTCGTTAGTGCCAGTAATGCTTTATTGGGATAAATATACGAAATGCATAATGCAGGACTCTATGCAAATGTCTATCATCGACCCCCAGTATTTGATTACGTAAATTACAAGACTCACAATCATCGTTAAGGTTCACCGGAAATAGATATTTATACGATTAATTCAATTTTCATCCGAGTAGACTTCGCTCAATCATAAACATCATTGGCTGCGTCACTGATGATGATAGAGGTGTTAAATTCTATCAAGTCTCATCTTCAACAACTAGGTAAACAACAGCCTAGCTTGTCGCTTCCCGTGTTAAGTCTTTTCGCGACATATATTTTTAATTGAGATTTATATTGAGGTGGTCAATGTGTAATTATAGCGGAATTTAGGAATATCTTAATTAAATCTTCCTAAATTTGTTTAACCTTCCTAATAGAACGATAAATTTGCGGAAAGAAGGTTTCGCCGTGAATATTCATGAATTTTGTCGGGATATGTGTTTATGTATTGGAGTAATTATAGAGAGGATGTACATGTTTTTTATTGGGCGAACAAGGTATTTTTAACAAGCATATTAATGTAATGTCGTGTTAGAATCTGATTAACATTTCATTAAACACTGATAAATATGTATTTTATGTGTTTTAAAAAAGAAATTTTCAGTAAGTGTCGTGAGATATCCATTGGTTTAAAAAGTTTATTTATTAATAGTTTAAAAAATAGATATGATCGTGAATAGATTTTCTTGTTGCTATTTGATTAAATTTATTCAAATAACGTGTTAAAAAATTTTTTACTTTAAAGGCGATTTTGAACTCTCATATTTCTTCATTTACTGTTTATTTTTTCAATTCAAATATTTTCTTAGAGTTTTTGAAGCATCGAAGAAATGTTTAATCTTTTTCTATTCAAATAAGTCTTACTAGAAAATGTTCAGCATGTCGACCTTATTTTTTCCCTAAAAAATGGATTTAATGAAAAAAAGTTATTTAAAATAAAAAGCTGTATGAGTTATTAAAAATTACGGGTTGGCTTAAAAAATTTAGAATTTTATTTAAGTAAGGACATTCGAACATTAATTATGCAATCAATTCAAATAAAAAAAATCAATTAACAAAATAGATTTCTAATCGTTTCAGCACTCTAGAAAATACTAAAAGCGTTCAAGTATAATCAAATCAATACCAAAAAAGAAACTTTTTTATACAACAGACTCTTTTGTGAGTGTAACTTTCGTGTCCAAGTTTGGGCTCCACCTTCTCTGTGTTTATGCAGCGAACAACCGAAAATCCTCAAACGAACAACAGACAAAGGCCGGGATTTGCTTACGGTTTGCTTGTATTTCTTTTTTTCCCCGAAATCTGCGATAGAATTGAGAGTAGATATTTTAGAAGAGTTTAGGAAGGTTAAGTGAGTTACAGATTTTAAAGTTAAATTTATAATGTATCTAGTTTGGTTTTAGAAATACTTTGTTTGCTTAACTTTTAAAAGGGAATTGTAATTCATAAGATGATTAATTAAATTAATGTGAATGCCTTAAGTATACATTTGCTTAATAGATTTAGTTTTTAACACCTAAATATTTTAGTTTGTTCAACCTACTAACGCTTCTTTTATTTTAGTAGGGTTTCCTTTTTTACTTATTTTTCAGTTCGAATATGTACTGTTTTTTTATTGTGATCAAATAAAACGAAACTAACAACCCTCCATCCAATCTTCTCTTTTGGTTGACTGATTATAAGGGAATAAGTCTACTTATGAAGTGTATAAGGACGAAACGTTCACCGGGAAAACTGGAAACTCGTATCCAACAGAAAAATAACACAATTTTTTTGTTTTATAAAAAGAAATTATTTTTCAAAACATAAAATGTCGAAAAAACATGAATAATTTTGTCCCTTGGGAAGTTATAGATATTTTTCAAACTTTGTGGACTTAAATAGAAATTCTAGCTATGTAAATTAGGAAGTGTTTGTACAGTAATCCTTCAAAAGACTTATCACGTTACTCATATAAGTCTATTTAGGTGTATATTTCTGTGGTGCTTGATCACTTTTTCAAAAATTTAATCATTAAATGCCACTTTCTTATCACTGTATCGAAAATAATATTCAATAATAAGAAACATGTTTATCCATACACCTCAAAAGTTTCATTTAATTTGTAAATATTTGTTTTAAACGAAAGAAAATGAGGCTGAATATGTTATTTAGTTTAAGGTTTAAAAAGTTAAATAAGTTTTAATTTCTTTAATTAAGTTTTATACTAAATACGTTAGTAATAAGTTACTAATTAAGTTAGAATTTTTTTATGCATTGAAATATTTGGTACGGAGGAATGAAGATAGAAAATTTCATTTTTTAAAAACTATTCATAACAGGTTAATTTTTAGCTTCTTTTCGTAATTACTTTTTTATAAACTAATACATTACAAATGGGCTATTATACGTAGAGTATTCGAGTAAATTGATTCAAGACTTCTTGATGTTGGAAGTACCGTTTGGTGGTTGCAATTTATTTGGTTTCACTGCTTAATGACTAGACTTACTTAACTACTTATTATCACTAAATTTTTGGGCAAATTAAACCTATGCTCACTGTCGAGTCACTTTTTTGGGCTGCATATCCAAGGTAAAACTAAATTCCGATCCAGAAATTATTAATCTAAATGCAATGTTTATCTCTGTCGTGGGCAGGTAAAGTGCAATAACTACGACAACGAAGGACAATTTTGTCCCGAAATAACCAGTCATTTATTATACTTTCTTCTAGGCTCAAGTTATTGAGTTCTTACAATAATGGTCCAAGTCATTAGAGTCAATAATGGTAATACAATTAATACAAGTCAATAGATACCGCAGTTTACCTGCCCTACAGAAATTATTAATCTAAATGCAATGTTTATCTCTGTCGTGGGCAGGTAAAGTACAATAACTACGACAACGAAGGACCATTTTGTCCCGAAATAACCAGTCATTTATTATAATTTCTTCTAGGCTCAAGTTATTGAGTTCTTACAATAATGGTCCAAGTCATTAGAGTCAATAATGGTAATACAATTAATACAAGTCAATAGATACCGCAGTTTACCTGCCCTACAGAAATTATTAATCTAAATGCAATGTTTATCTCTGTCGTGGGCAGGTAAAGTACAATAACTACGACAACGAAGGACCATTTTGTCCCGAAATAACCAGTCATTTATTATAATTTCTTCTAGGCTCAAGTTATTGAGTTCTTACAATAATGGTCCAAGTCATTAGTCAATAATGGTAATACAATTAATACAAGTCAATAGATACCGCAGTTTACCTGCCCTACAGCACATCTATTCCAAAAACGATGAGAATGATATTTACAAACAATGAGTTTGAGTCTCAATTAACAATGAAATACTTAAGAGAGACTGTCAGTCCCATAAAGCTAATCCATTACTTTTGAAATCACAATTTTTGAAAAACAATTGCTTTGCCATGTTGGCGCATTTTCACCAGGTATGGAAATCATGATAACATCGACTCAAAACAAAATCAAAAAGAAAAAATAACATCCGGTTATTAATTATTAATTGATAACGTTTTAAAATAGTGTCGCCATCTGTTAAATATTTTTTGGCATTTTAAAACTTCAAAAATACATTATTAGGTAATTCGATAACATTTTCGCTTCTATTTTGTTTAATTTCAATTTTGTGATTATTCCCAGGCCTCAGGATAAAGGGCTAACGTGGCAAAGGAATACTTTTGTAGAAATTGTGATTACAAAACTAGTGCATTAGCTCTATGAGACTGACAATCCCTATTAATAGAAAGAATATATTAAGTATTTTGGATTCAAGCTAAATCGAAATACCAATCCATCCGACGCAAATCTTATGAGTACGATCTTGATAGATTCCCACACTGACAAGATACTATTTTAGGGTATAATACTCAATTACTCACACGGCCATTGAGTACGACCCTCAAGAGCTGTGAAAATGCTTAAGCCCTTCAGGGATTTAATCAAATGGCTGTCAAGGGCATTGCAGAGCAGAAAAGGAGAAGAAATTAACCGTAATTGGCTAATAAGAAATGCAGTTACTTTAACATAAGTGGGCGTTTTGGCAGGACAACGCTCCCCTACAGAATGGGACAATTAAGAAGTTACAACCGTAATAAAGGCGCAGATTGTCTTGATATATTCTTGTCTTCTATGCTGGACGGATCTGCTTTGGTGTTTTCCCGTTTGTGGTATTAAAGCGTATTTCCATTTACCTTATTAACAATGATAAATAGCATGAACCGATTTTTCTCAAATAGCTTAAACTTAAATTTAAATTAATAAAATAATTTTATTTTCCATCTCGTTTTAATAATACAGAAAAAAATTATGTGGAATCTTTTGCATAAGTATATTTTTATTATGTATCATTTATTTTGTTAAGTTCACGTTCCTACGCCGAATACAAATAAAAAATTCAATCAAATCAGTTACATTTTTAAATAATTTTTAAAGCGATTATGCTGATTGATATTGTTTTTTAGTTATTTTTTTAAAAATAGTATTCTTTTAAATTATGATAATTTAATTGAAATAAGTTTTCTCTCCACACGGCAATCATATTTATCAATGCTAGCAAAATTATTATAGGGGAAGGTGGGTTCCCTTGGACCTATTTTGACTTTTCAATTTTTAATTTCTTAATTACTTGCAAAAAGTGAATAAAGATATAATAAATTAATAATACTTTAATGCTTAATACTTTCTAAATACTTTATGTTGTTATATACAACATATATTTATTTTAACATGTTATTTAAATTATTTCAACGATTAAAAAAATAAATACAGAACAATGTAATTAAGACCAAGGTACACCACCGACGGTGTACCTTGGTCCAACCGGTAGTGTACCTTGGACCAATTATTGACAGGTAGAGAGACTCGATTTACTGTCCGAAAACCAATATTTTTTAGCCACATAAAATTCAAAAATACATTTTACAACCTACTCTTATTTCTGGCCAAGATTGTAGTAATTGGTTATGTTAGGTCAATTGGCTTAGCAAGGGGTTTTATTGCCTTGGTTTTTTTTAGTGCCCTTTTGGCTTTTTCAGCTGCAATGCGATCTTTCTCAGGTGTATCCGTTAAAATGCAGCATAAAATTAAACTGTCATTTCATGTCATAGAAAAACATTTGGCTATCTTTCTGTCATAAATTTAAAAAAAAAAACTAAAATATTTCCCCCTATGTTTATACAACTAGGCCTGCACGTAAAAAGGATGTTCTGCTTAGATATTTATTATAAAAACCATGTTTTTAGATGTGCATGCAATAATTATTTTCTATATTATATCAATATGGTTAAAATTTTATAGGCCTACCATAAATCTAAATAATTAACTACAGAAAAATTATTTATCACACCATATAAAAATTTCTTACAAATTTACATTCTACATAATTTTACAAATCAGGGTTGCATTTAATAGCTTAAAATACTTAAATTTTTCAAAGGAAAAAATTTACTTGAATTTTACAAAGGGTTTTCAACAATCTGAAGCACATAAGACCTTTAGTAGTGTACCTTGGACCAGTCCAAGGTGCACCACTTCTATTAGGTTCGAGGTACAATGCTTGGATATTAAAAACAAAATAGTTAATCACCATGTTAAGGTTAGACTTAACTTAATTTCAAGCGCACTGTTTTAAAGCTAAAAGTTTGCTTTATATTGCATAACCATCGTTTCTGAATAAACAATACATCTTTGAGTGTAAAAATACACTAAAGTATCTGACAAAAATTTACTTTTGAACTGTGAATTTAGTTTTTCGAAACCTCTTTAATAAATTGACCTTTTAAACAAACAGATAGAACTTCACTGAGACCCCTGGTAGCAAATACTCTAACTGCATGTGGTGTTGTTTCAATATCTAAGCAAATCGAGCTAAAATCAGCATAGGTTCGAAGTACACATGTGTCCAAGGTACACCACTTACCCCTACATTTCATTGCAATTATTTTTGGTAATAACTTCCTACTCGTATTTTATTAAAGGTACTCAAAAAGATAAATTGTCAAAAGAATAACTTCCCCTAATGCTGAATTCTCATACAAAACAGTTTTAAATTACAACCAGAAAAACACTAAATTCTCACTTCTAGCATCAGTTCAAGAAACAAAACAGTGCCTTTTCCATTCGCATAAGGATATTTCACGCATTCAATTAAAACTTCCGGAATAATTTGATGCTCTGAAGCATTTGAAATAATTAAAAGCAGCAAAAATAATTCCACTCTCGCTCCCAATACAATAGATAACGTCAATTACTTTAATCGCTGGAAAGACCCCTCCCTAGGTTGTGGCAAAGGAACCAGAGTTTTATCAGGAACCTATTGAGCGGAATCGTTTCCAATGAACCTAAACGAAAGTCTCAATGCACCTGAAGCATCTTCTATTTCTTTTATAGTGGATGGGGCATGAAAAAGATGGGCTCAGGGTCCATAGGTAATGAGAAAATCTAGCCATTGATTTTCGCGAAGAGGGCCTTTGAAAGAAGCGCTATATATTTCCTTTAATCAGCTTTCTTGCCTGATATATTGGCGTCGTTGCTGACATAAGGTTTGGACATTTAAATACTTTGTTCGAAATTAAATACTGTGGACCACTACAGTGTTGCACAAAAGTTTAGGAACAACACAGAAGTTTAATTTTATAGAAAAGTAAGTTTTATAGTTAAGATAAAATATTTATATGATTGATTCATCAAAACACATTAAAATCATAATAGACATTAATTACTAAGAAACAAGTATGTGGCGAGTTTTGCACTAGAATGACAAAAATATGCCGCTCATAAGTTTAGGCTTACTTAATAAAAATGATAATTTTGTAATCAAATCAAGCATTTTATATAGTATTTCGTGTAGCTTCCACGTTGTTTTATTAGCCCCAAAACCCTTGTTTTCATAGAAAGTAACAGATTTTGAAAGGTACCGGTTTCAATTTCATATCATGTCTTTTCAATCGCTTCCTTTAACTTCCTGAACTGTGGAATATTTTTTGCCATTGGGTGATATTCTTGAGGATAATAAAGTCACATCTTAAAATGGTGGTAAAATAGTGAGTGTTGTCAAAAATAGTGCACAATTTTACAGGAATACTCTAATTTAAATGGGAAATTGACTTGGAGGACTTATTGGTCCATGTCTGATAGTGTGATGTTATACTATACTGATCTTTGTTGACAAATTTCTTGCTTTATTTCACTGGTGCAACTAAAAATTAATCCTGAATCCATTACTTTTCTGAAAACTGCAGTAGCTCCAAAAGTGCCCCTGTAAAATTGTATTTTATTTTTAAGCATTACTACTGCCATTGATCAATATTGTACCCATTTTGTCTTATATTCTACAGCTTTATTACTGATTTACTCCCTATCCAAAGACACTTTGTTTAAAAACTGCAGTTTGTGCAAAAGTGTTCTGCCTAAGGGTGTTTTTCACTGCGATAGCTTCAACAAAACATTTTGTAAATATTTTATTATGTTTGTAGCAAATTCCGATCTGTCAATTGCCTTTACTCATATAAATTTAGTATTTTATAAATTGAGTATTTTAACTATTACAAAGTTACTATTTAGAATTGTAAAGTAAATAGTTGCAATTATTTCCAAACAGGAAAAATAAACCAATAACCTTATGCTTATTTAATAGTAGATGAAGCTTGAACAGGCTGTTGGCCCATAGGTAATGAGAAAACCTTGCCATTGATTTTCGGTAGGGTCTTAGAAAGAAACGCGATATATTTTATTTAATCAGCATCCCTGTCTTAATAGATTGGCGTTGTCACTAAAAAAACTCCATCAGTGTATTTCGATCCTCAAGCTAATGGATTTTTATAAGGAAATATATTTTTTATTCAAAAATAGTGTTGAGAAAAGCTTTACGAATAAATCAAATATGTCTTTATAATATATACGTATTTCACATTTTCAAATTATTATTTGATTATTTTTTAATTAACGTATGCTACTGAAAAATTGGTCTGTGTTGCGATGAGCTATTAAATCTATCTAAACATAATTTATTTAAATTTTATTTGTTTCACGAACAACATGAATTTTTCTGTCTCATTTGGCTGTTTATTTTTGCCAATTTTTTCCTCTCAAACGTTAATTGCATTAAAATAAAAATATATATTTTGACAAGCATTTTTACAACTCGTCGAAGATTTCTTTACAATTATAACTAATTCCCAACTCACTTTTTCAGTGACACTAATAAAAAGACACCATTATCTATAACTAAGTGGTTTACTCAGACAGATGACGCCGATACGCGCTAATGATGTTCACTTATCACAAAACCAATACAATAGTATGAAACATGTTAGCGACAATAGCGTTGACAGGTTTCTGTAAGCATCGCTAAAGCCTTTGAGAGTGCGCAAGAACTGGCGATAAATCAAATAATTAGATTGCCTTTTCCTCTTTCAGATTGGCACTCTAGCGTTTAATCATGTGGAATAATCTAATTATCACTTCCCTTCGAGTACTTTTGTGACAGTTATCGAAAATTATTTAGTATTAATTCATGGTGACATTGTAATTAATTGTGTTTACGTGCTTTATCTAGTACTGCATAATATGTTGTTTCTTGGTTTTACTTTTATCCTCTTGACTGTTGCGACTGTAATTGTACGGTCTTCTGAGTAATTTGGGTTTTTTTAATTTAAAAAATATTTTCAAATTATAATTAACTTATCTTTTCTACTTCCTTTGTATTTTTTCATTTTATCATGGGAAAAAGAAAATTAGTGAATTGCTTATTTTTAAGTCATAGAATTTCTTTTAAACATATAAATACAGCAGGAATATTTCGTTAATGCTCTGATTACAAACATGAATATTTTCCATTCTGCAATATTAAATTTAAAAGGTTTCTTGGTAACTTGGCTTATCCTGAATATCATCTTTCTCTTTTAGTAAAATATTGTGTACTATGTTTACAAGCTTATCTTACTAAGCAAAATAAGATACACAGATAATGTGATATAAAAAATGCTTTTGGTCATTGGAAAACTGACCTTTCTTCTTAAACGTAAATCGCATTTCCTCTGATCTGGCTTGGGCAGGCTCCTACGTATTGGTTTTTATATCAATTTTTTCGCCTTTTTAGATTTCAAAGCTTTCTTCCATACTTTTTTCAGTTTATGTATCCAAAAGACTTCACGAAAATCATAAAATATCCAAATATGGTTGGTTATTATCACATTAAGATACTGTTACTTAGCATGTAAATTATTTGTTTTGTTGTGAAATAAAATTTAAATGTCATAAACATGTTGCTCATAAAATTTTCCACAGATTAATTTTTTTAACTTTCTGTCGTATAAGTTAATACTACAAATGTTTAGGTTTGCCACTTGATGTCAAGTGAAAGTTTAACACATTGAATTACCAAGTTATGCCATTATTCCCAATTGAATAATATTATAACATATTATAATTTATTAATATTTTGATGTCATTGACTAATATTTTAATTGAATATAATTAAATGATGTAGTGATCGTAAATGCAGTGGGATATTAAAATGCATTTCTATTTAAAAACAAATAATTGAATTATTTTGTTCTAATTTCTGAGATACAATGAAAACATAATTATTATCGACCATTATTTATAAATATAACTTTTACAGCCAGTTAAACGAAGCAAACTCAAAACTAACGTACAACAAAAATATAATAATTTCAATCAGCGTAACTACTTCTATAGTATAAAATTACTGCAGTTTACTGCATACAAAACCTTTTACAACTTATTTACTTATTGCCCAAGTGCAATATCTTAATGTACAATTTCCTACTCTCCGTTTAAAGATAAAGTCCCCTAGATGAGAGCGTGTAAATTTTCCGCCGTTTTATATCGCCCCTTTCAAATGTAAAAGTGCAGAGTGAAAGATCATTCCCTGCCTTGGCTCTCTGTTTGAAAAATTCATCATTATGGAACCAAAAGCAAATATATAGGAAAATTCTTTTCAGTTCTATCAATGGCCATAAATTTAAGTTTGGAGTTTTCTTTCAAACTGAGAACGTGATATCCCCTGATGGGAATTTATGTGTAAGGTATGAATAAAAAAATAAGTGAGGTGGGCAAAGAAAAGATCCACCTTTTATTGGCCAAACCAATCTTAGAAAGAAGGCGGATATTGAAGGATGGAACGCGGCACGATTAGAAGTTTTATGAAACTATGTGTATATATTGGCTTAAAAGCATAACCATTGCATAGTACAGTGCACTAACAAAGCATAACTATTGCAATAGTTACTGATGAAAATAAGTAATTTCGAAATACCTATTTTGAAATTAAAACATATAATTAAATCTCAGAAATATACTTAAATATTGATATAATAACTAGTGCATTTCACAGCATTAAAATCAATATTCATGCAAAATATTTTATTACTATGACTCAGTTATTAGATCGTATTTTTAACAAATTGTAGTATATTGTATATTACGTGATATATGTAATTTAATGGTACAAAATACTTATAATACTTTATAAGAAAGCAAAACACTAAACCCTCAAATGATAATTTTGTTTGATTTGTATTGATGACATTTAAAAACACTAGGAACAACAAATATTTAATGATAGTCGTTTGGATAGCAAAGTATTTGGCTCACATGCCCAGCAAATCCAATATTAAGCCTATCAACGAAGGTGGTTAAAGCCTTCAAATACCCTATAATACGTTCGATGTTAAGGATAGCCGGCATTGTATCTGCTGGCTTACAGATGATTCAAAATGTCACATTCAAGCACACGCGTAAACAGACGCGAGTCCAAACCCGTAACTGCTGGGCTACCACTAATCTACCAACAATATAGCGACTGACAGTGCTGTAATTTCACTTAATCAGTCGTCAGTGGCGTAAACAGGATTTACTATTAGAGGATAAAATTGAAGATAAGCTCTAAAATTGATAAGCTCTGAAAATACAATGTAAAAGATAGAATGTTTATTTTACATTGGTTAAAAATTTAGTTTTTAGTCATTGAATATTGTTTTATAGTTTTTAAGTCATTACACTCTTAAAACAAAAGAGTGAAACCCACTCCAGTTGGAGAAGTGCATTTTCGACACCGTAAAGGCATGCATATTTACTCAGACTGAGTGGAAATCACTCGTTTGGAGTGATCCTGTCGGAGGTTTCCCTACTAAAAATGGTCAGTAGAGACCAATAGAAAATTTTTATGTGGAAATGGCCTACTGGTACCAATAGCAAGCTCTATTGATATCTATACAAATCTCTACTGATCTCTATTGATATCCATGCAAATCTCTACTGATCTCTATAGATATCAGTGCAGACCTATTGATGTCATTTGAGATCAGTAGCTTACTGATATTTTCTTTACTGGTGTCGTTAGAGCTCTATTGATATCAATACGAAATATTATCAGTAGGTTACTGATATCAATAGCTTCTACTGATAACAATAGAGACATCCTTAGAAGTAAGTACACATCAATAAAGCTGTACTTATGTCAATAGATTTTTGTATTGATCTCTATGGATCATTTTTAGTAGGGTTAACACACAAAGGATCCACTCCAAAAGGAGAAGTGCATTTTCCAGTCTGGAGGAGTGAAATCCACTCAGACTGAGTTAAATTAGGAGTGTTTGTTTTAAGAGTGTAGATGTGTTTGTATAGTAATTAAAATAATTCTAGATTTTGTGTAATGACTACTGTGTTAGATGTTTGGAATATAATAAAACTATGGTTATTCAGAGAATCACCGCAGTGATGCATGGAGATAAGTGAAATAGACAACGTTGATTTTTTGCGAAAATAGTTTTGTGCAAAAATTGACATGTTTGAAAGGACGGAAATCCTGCTTCATCAGAATAGTATGTGTGCACTATTCTGTTGAAGAAGGACTTACGTCCTTCGAAACATGTCAATTATTAAACATAACTATTCTGTAAAACTATTATCTAGAATTAACGTTGTGTCTTTCATGTATCTTAAAGAACTTTGATTGTTTCTAGCCGGGTCCTTGGCTACCTCAAAAATACTATTTTCGTTCTAGAAAGGCGACTTAAGTTTTGTCATTTATTTTTTGGAACTAGCATTTTGATTATACTATTACACATATTCTACTATAAGTATTTTGTAAATAGATGCAAAATAAAAGTATAACTCCATACAATACATTCGCTAGTTTTATGACTCGTAATATAACTCCAGTACTCCATAATAATAATATAACTCCAATAATACATTCGCTAGTTTTAGATTTACTCCAGCATTGAGACCCAGATTTCTGTAGTGAATATCCTGTTCAAAATGTGACTCATTCTACTTTCATAACACTCGCCATCATAGTTAAAATTTATGCAAGCTTAATTGTGCCCCGTTCTCTTTCCATCAATTAATTGCACATTTCATTTAATGGAAATGCTCCCCCGGAAATTCTCATTGATTTAACTGCAACTTTAAGTCGAATGAAAGTCTTCTCAAAGTAATGGCTGACAAATTAGGTTTGAATTAATATGCAACGTATAGTATTGATCCTGGATATATTTCTGGAAAAGTTCGGACGGTAGAGTAACGATTACAAGTGAGATTTGGCAGCTTAATTAGGGTAATAACTTAGGAAAGAGATACTAAATCGAGGGAGTTTGTGTCAATCAACTTAAAAATTAAGTGTCACTATATGGATGGCGAGAACTGCTCACCTTTTGAATGAAACAAGTGCATTCCTAAGGGGAATACAATTTATTTGTGAGTAATTTATTAAATTTTTATATGTTTAGTAGTTTGAACAATATCTTAAAGACTTCCCTATTTATTATTAAATGTATTTGAAGAGTGTCGTAGATTTAAGAGGATTTATCAGCCAACTTTATTTTGATTCTGACTCGCCAGGTGGCATTACAAATTTTCGCCAAATGATGAGTCTGGCGATTTAAAAAAGGGGATACGTTTCTCTTTCTGGGGAGTGGAGCACTGCAAGATTTCTCAATCACAAGATAAAGATTATTCGCTTGTAATCAGGTTTAGACTAACGAAAACTGGTTCCGGTACTCTTTTGCGAGCCCGGACGATGTTCTGGAGGGGAAAAAAATTGTGTTGTTTGGTTATTTCCCTTTCATTTAATTTTTTTATTTGTTTAATAAATTATATTTATTTTGTAAATATTACGATCTTTCAGGAAACGATTTCTTTTCTGGTTTGCTCGTACTAATACATTATATTTCTATTTATAATTACCGAGATTTGATACCGCTATGAACTGCTCTAAAGTCATCCCTGTAAACTTCGGAATACTAGTTTAGCTTCGGCACATAAACATTATTGTTCTTAAGGGGTCATAGAAGTCTTAAAAATGTTCAAAGAAGGTGATCTTTAATTTTTTAACTACTCAACATATAAGTATATTTTTTGTATGTAATTTTATAAAATTTATTTACTATATAACAAATTTTAAAATTTATGAAACTTCAGCCAAAACTAAAATAAATTATAACAAACATAAAACTATTTGAACACATTGGGATTAGGCTTGCGTACCAAATTTTGAGGTCAAAATTGAAGAAATGAGCAAGAAAATGACTTTATATTGTACAAATATGTACAAACAAACACTTGTACCTAAATTCTGAGATCAATTTTAATTAGAATTTATGTTAAGAGCTTTTTTCTAAAAAAAATTAATAAAAATTTAAGAAAAAAGCTCTGAAAATAATTACTTATTAAAATTGAGTTTAGAAATTAGGTATAAGTCTTTGCTTGTACATATTTGTACAATATAAAATCATTTTCTTTGTCATTTCTTCAATTTTGACCTCAAAATTTCGCGCGCAAGCCTAATCCCAATGTGTTCCAATAGTTTTATGTTTGTTATCATTTATTTTAGTTTTGGCTGAAGTTTCATAAATTTTAAAATTTGTTATATAATAAGTAAATCTTATAGAATTGCATATAAAAAAAATTATACTTTTATATTGAGTAGTTAAAAATTGCATGAAAGATCAAACTATGCTTTGTAGTACCTTCTTTGCACATTTTTAAGAAATCCCTTAAATCTAGTTCCGTACTTTTAATTGTTGGCGTAGCAATCTTTATGTTTGTTAAAACTAATGGCATACTAATGCAAAAGTAGAAACCCCGATGTATAATGAATCTGTCGTATTAGCAGTTTTAAAGGCAATAATAAGGTCAGCAAGATACAAACAAACGCGGGTTTATGGTCTTCAAAAGCATGCGCAGGACCCTTTTGTATTGCTAGTGGCAGTTTGTCAATTTGTTCATTCGGTTGCTCTTGTAAATTAGACACTGGTCTCTTTATTACAAGCCTTACTCCCGCCACTAATCTGTACATTCGTTCTGAAAGATGCTTTCTACATTGCACACCTTTGGAGCCGGGAAATCTTGACGTGTTTTTTGCAACTTTTCAAGGCCTCTAAAATAGCGTCGGACTGCGTGATTGGCACATTAAACTTTCAGTACTCTGCCACCAAACGACACATGTTCTTGATTGTTGCTCGAGAAGTTCTTAAAGAATTAAAAAGCCTACATGTGCAGTTACTTAAGTACTAGAGATGTCGCCCTTAACGGTTGCGTTGGGTGCCTATTCAAGTGTTGGCTCGTCACCTGACTGTGGTTCTAAAATACGACGCCCGTCGCCAATAGCCCTCGTGTAGCTCTAGTGCGACGATAATTCAAACTAAACTAAACTAAACTTAAGTACTAGAATGAAATTCTCGTCGAAACGCAAGGGTATTATAATAACATTAACTGCCACCTATAACCACTACCGCACAAGATTTATAACTTCAGAACAAATATAGACTAACCCAACATTCAGTTACAATTTGAATCTTCAACTCTAAAAATTGGCCACTATAATTAAATTTTTTCTTCTGCAAATTAAATAAATAATCTCTATAGTTTGCTAAATTTATTTGCAGTTTGAAGAATAATTATGTAAAATTGAACGAGTCACATCCTGTAGCACCCTTTCCGTGATCTTTGGCAATGCTTTGAAAATCTCACCTTAAATTACACGAGATTCTTGTAATTAAATAACTATCAATAACTATAATATTTGAAAAAACCTGATAGTATATCCAGAACATTTGGCAATGATAAACATGAAATAACTCCAAATTGCACTGATAATTAAAGGAATTTAATTGTAAATTAATATCAATTAGCTTTTTAAGCAAAAAAAAAGTAACACTGTGAAACACTTTCTTAGTAAACAAATATAATAAACATTAAAAAAAAATCACATTGTGGTATATTTTTTATAACGCCATTCCCAAATCGATTTACAAAGAAAAAATTAATAATCTTTAACATTTCAAATAAGGTTTTTCGTGATATTGCTGATGTGGCAACAGTAATTTAAATGACTAAAAATTAAATTCCAATGCTACTTTAATGGGTCGTTCGTCTACATGACCAGATGACAGATGTCCGTATGGACGTACAAACAGAAGAACAAAAAGTATGAGGTTAGGTCCCTGCTGTCCTATCTTTCGATGACAAAAATGATTCTTAAGATCTGATGGATAGAACAGATTTCGTCACCGAAGTAAGGACAGACAGACGGGACACTTTGGGAAGACTACCATGTCAATACCTTCTTTTCTATTAAAAAAATGTTTCGAATTAAAAAAAAAAGATAAAATAATCTAAAAATAACGTCAGGGCTTCATCCTCATTGACTATACATCCCAGGACCCCTCCCTAAACATTTTTAAATAAACGTTTATATTTCTCCCTTCAATAAACCCACAGACTACGGCCGTCATTTTAGAAATGGTAAACCAAAGGTCACCAAGTGATTCGATTGAATAACTCGTCAAATATTCAGCCAAATGTAACAAAAACTAAGATTTAGGGTTTATGAGGATTCTTAATATTTCTAAATTATAAAATTGGGTGCTGCCATTGGAAATTTTAAAGTTAATAGCATTTTTCATATGAAGACGGCTCCTTATGCAATTTTTTTGTCCTGCAATTAACTCATGATGTTATATAAACACAAAGTCAAAAAGGTTCTATAGGATGACTAACGTTCGAAAAAATCACTAGTGGGAACTTTTTCCACAGCTGTACATATCAAAATAGCTAAAAGTATCCAAGCGCCAATAGCCCTCGTGTAGCTCTAGTGCGACGATAATTTAAACCAAATCTAATCTAAAAGTATCCAACCTATACTACAACTAAAGTAGTCAAGTTCAAAAGTCGCGCGAAATTCTTTGACTGGATTTATAATGAGCTCCGCCCACTTTTCCATGTGGTTTAGGTTTACAGTTTGAACGATTTAGATATTGGCGTTTTTTTCCTTCTACGATTTGGCGACATTTATTTTTGTGTGTCATCAAATTTTAAAATCATAGATTCTCGTTTGTTGTGAACGTTTTTGTCATAAAAAGTACTTGAAATGTAAAAGCATCATTTAAATTCTGTATTAACATACAAAGATAATGCATGAGTGAATTATTTAAATTAATAATAAATCTTTTTAATCAATTAAGCCAAGTTGTCCTACAGATGTCGCCACGATTCTCAAAATGAAGCTTTAAAAAAAATTAATAATTAAAAAACTGATTTATATTGTTCCTTCAAATCTTTTTTAAATTGTCTTTCATCCCTATTTGCGTATCTGGTGCAAACAGATCATACGTTTAAAAAATACTTTTCAAGAAACTGTGATTTGAAAAATAAAGCATTACGTGTATAGGACTGACAGTCCCTCTTAATTACAATGACACTTCACAAACACGCATATTTAAATTTATTGTGATGAATACTAGTTTTTTCTACCTTCTGGTTTCGATTGATATTTTTGTTCTCAGATAAATATGTTTCATTTATTTTTTAGCTTTGAAATTCAATTGAATAAATTCCATTAATGCTTTTATAAAAGTTGATAACTTATGACATAATTTTGATTTATTTGTTTTATTTTTAACTTTTAATTTTCCCAATTTAAATGCATTCTTTTCCTATATGTGATTAAATCCTTTATTTAAAAACTTACCAGATTTCTAAGCATTTATTATACTATACGGAATTTTTAACAATATTAAAAGTGCTAAATTTTCCTGGATATATTTAAAAATTTAGAAAGTAACTCCCTTAATGTCGCATAATTTTACTCGATTGCAATAAAAAGTTCCTACATGCATATAGTTTTAGCTTAAAAATTAGTTGGCGATAGTTTTTTCACGTAAGGTGCAAAAGCCGAAAGTCAAATAACTATGCCCTCCACCTTCCGACCCATATTACTTTTTACGACACTCTACTCGCATCAAAATTAATGAAACAAGCCCCGATTAAAATCCGAATATCAGTCGTTGCGTTTAATAACCCAAAAGTTTTCAGATATGACTTCATTTTGCAGAAACTTATCGAATATTAATCGAACTTTGTTTAAGTAAAGACACAACTGCCGACCCTCATCTTTTAACAACGATATTAAAATCAAAAGATAAAAACGATCGGTTTTGGCTGATTTCAAATTGCATACCATTTCCTAAGTTCAGAAAGTTGTTAACCTGGTATCCGGTCGAGCCGCATATTCCAGCCTCGAAAACTTAATTTCAAAAAGCTGTAACTGAAATAACACTTTAAAACAAAATTTATTATTTATACTAATACTTATAAGCATTATTTTTCTAATAATCGTTTATAGCAAACCGCGATGTGGATTTGACATAAATTACTCATCTTTATACCTTTTTATATTTAAAATTCTTATTTTTTGCCCAGTTTAACCGATGTGAATACATTATTGAGTTACTGCTATTTCAAACCGATTCTTACCTAGCGAAAGAAGGGACGAGCAGGGTATTAGCTACTCTCTATTGGGCCATTGAGTGTCGATTTTATAGAAGTAGCTGTCATAAACTGAAGTCATAAAATCGTGATTTACGCCGAAATCTCTGCTACTTGCGGATGCTTAATGTCATCCTGGCCGGATATTGCTATCGAGCCAAGGCAAACAAAACGGGCTATAGCGCATCCTTTCCTGGTCTTAGTCGCCTCTGAAGTTTGAAAGAGATGTATATGATATTTTTGGAGAAAGGTATAGGGTAGACTGACCAGTGAATGAACTGTCCCCGGTGAATGAACAGTTAGTAAATACATTTAAAAAGTAAGGATTAAAAATCATTCCACTGGATGGATTGGCAGCACTGACTTCCTCTCATCTAGTAGGAAGCTATCTGACATCTCATTGGTTGTCCTAGTCATTAATTAAAATCCAACATGTTTATTGACTGAACATTTTTGTGTTCATTCACTGGTAAAAGTACTGTTTATTCACTTGGCTTTTGTACTACTTTTTATTTGGACCCCCAAAAGACCCAAAGCAATGCAATATAAAGTCACCTACTTTTTTGTAGAATTTACATATAATGACCGATGGGTTCACATTGTCATAAACCCACAAGGTATATTTTCTTAAGATGTGTAATTTTTTTTTAAACAAAAATTTGCTTAAGCGTTCATTCACTGGTTAGTCCACCCTAGTAATATGTGCATGCACTCAAAGAATAAGAATACACGTGGGAGACTGGGAAGCGTAGTCGTTACGGCATTTGCCTTTCTTACGCCGGTTTGGCCATGGATATTGCCAAAATAACTGCTGACTTTTAAATACGGTCTGTGTTGCCACAAAGTCCAACGAATAATACCCTGTGTAAAGTGAGTCCACGTTAATTCATGAAGCGTAATGTCTGAAGTCGCTTCTTACGGTGTAGCTCTTAAAGTTGCGTTGGGTGCCTACTCAAGTGGGGGTTGGCACTGTGGCTCTCAATAATGACGCACGTCTCCTACAACGCTTGTGTGTGGGGCTGGGGAGCCCAGTCGGTTAGGCACTCGCCCAGCATGCGAAAGGTCCCAGGTTCGGGTCCGGGCATCGCCAAAATAACTGCCGACCTATAAACGGCCCGTGCAGCCAAAAATGTCCGACGAATAATACCCCGTGTAAGGGAGTGCACGTTAAATATCCTTCAAAGTCCTAACGCTGCGTACGATGTCGCCCTTAAAGGTTGCGTTGGGTGCCTATTCAGGTGTTGGCTCGTCACTTGACTGTGGTCCTAAAATACGACGCCCGTCGCCAATAGCCCTCGTGTAGCTCTAGTGCGACGATAATTCAAACCAAACCAAACCAAACAACGCTTTTGTGATTATAACTCAACCCAACTAGGGGAACACAAGCGGTCATTAAATTAAAAACGCTATATAAAGATATAGTAGATTTCTAAAGAGAGTTTGTTCCATATATTACTTTGAATGCATCTTGTTTACCATACTTTGAAAACATGTTTTATAAGATACATTAAGACAGCATGAAAAATCCAGATAACAGTGCATGTTTTCCACTAGCATGCTATAACCCAAATGGTTCCAAAAATATTAAAAATACACGATATCATTTCGAATTTTCTCATAACGTTTTGGTCACTTTAAAAAAATCAGGCTCTTTTGAAATGTGATGTGCATAATTTGTTTTCCACTGGTTGGGCATTTTTGTCTATGAGTGTAACATGATGACTTTATAATAAAAAATACTTTCTGTAGCCTCACTTTGGAGTAGTTTAGCTACAAGAAATGTGTTAGTGTAATATACTAAAACTTCGAACGTTTTACTCAAACTATGTAGCAATTACAAGTTTTTGAAACTAAGTGAATCTTCATGTCAGTTGGTGCTATTCGTTTGGCCCATTGAAAGGGAATCCATTATGCGACGTTGGCTGAATTGGCGAATGACAAATCATAAACTCGGCGGCTTGTCATCAAATCTACGGATCGTTTCTCATACATTCTAATACAATGAAATCGATATTTTTCTCCTTCATATGTCTTGAGAAGTTTTTTATATTTTGAAACAAATATATCCAAAAGAAAGTTACATTCATATATTTGGAACTAGGGGGATCCCTATCTTTGGGAAAGTTTTATTGTATCTCTTTATAATTAATATAGTTCGTTTTATCTCGTATATAATAACTACTTATAAGTAATTATTATGATATAGTATATTTGGTTATCTTCTTATTAAGATTATAACGAAATATATTAAATATTAATATGTTTCGTTAGTATTTACTAACTATGAAACATAATCATGTATATCGTGTCGTATAATTACATATCTAATTTTATAATAAGATGAGTAATTATTCGATACAATATACACGATATATATTTAAGATATATGATATCCAATGATATATTTTAAAAGAATGAAACACTTTGCCATTCAGCACTATTTTCTAAATAATACTCATTTAAAACTGGAAAATAACATGTTTTAGCATTGTTTATTATTCAATAATACATTGTTTCTACTAAACTTGTATGAAACATTTAAGGGATATCGAGAGAGTTAGAACATCGGATTACTACAAATACATTAAGCTAATTACTGTGTACACATTAACTAGTTCCTTAGGCACTTAATAGAGTCTAAAATCTAAATTACAGAATTTATGCAGAATCTAAAGTCCTTTGAATGTTCAGCTCCTTTGCAATAATTAGAAGCACAATTGGACCATTCTTATAAACTCTTAGCCTGATATAATTGCTCTAAGAAAATGTTCGTACTAGAACCGATTTGGAAATTTGAAAAATATACTGAATAAAAATTGAATATTTTCCTTAAAATACAAATTAAATATTCGAATTTATTTAACAATCTTGAAACATTTTATTCAAAACACTCGTATGCATGCAACATTTTAAAATTTATATCCTTGCACTTTATTTCGATACTAATGAATCCAATTATTATTTAAAAGTATCTGTTAGCATTTATTTAAGTTCAAGCCACTTTGTGTATTCAACATTTTGTTGAATCTAATTCTGTCCATGAATAAATTTACTGGTGAGGAAGCGATGGTCTGTTTATTGAATCCGGCTCCTCGTTGTAGCATTTTCGTTTGTTAGACCAAGAAATTGTTGTTGATACAAGCCACTTTTGGACAACAGCCAGCGTTTACTCAATGTTTCTACATTGCTTTCAGTTCTAATTTGTAACTCGTAAGAAATTAACAAAAAATATACTAAACTTGAATTAAAAAAGTGTTTCAGTTAACTTTATAAGGTTTGATTAAGTGTTTCTAGGTTTTTATCTAGATTTCAATTCATTGTTTAAATTGCTATTAAAAGCAGGTTTTTTTAGTAATAAAGCATATTACAGTAATAAGTTAAAGACGCAGAATAAATGCTAGGTATTATGAACTAGTTAATGTGCTAATGTGAATTTAATATGAAATAGATTTTATTCTAAATAATACTAACAGAGTGCATACTAAGTTGTTCTAGTCAAAACTATGCATTTTAGTGCAATAGTAGTAGACTTTCTATCAGAAAATTGATAATATCAATGGCATTTTGAATATTCTTAACTATTGAATTGAGTTGTGGAGTTTTTATTTTGATTTCAAGCCTTCGCCTACATTCCACTTTTGTTATTTTACTATTGCAAATAGTAATAATATCAATTACACATTCAAATAACAACAAAACCCCAAACACACAAAACCTCATACCAACACTCACATACAATACCCCCAAGTTAAATAGTTTATCTAAACCCCTGCAACGGCCAATCGCAATTATAAATTGTGGATTCTACCATTCATAATAACTACCCCTTTATATTAACCTTCCCATCGAATGCTAACAGCGGGTCACATACCACCGGCCCAAATATCCGGTCCCATACATCGGCAAAATTCCGCTTACGACGTTATCGAACCTATTCGGAATTGAAAACGGCCGAGTATTAATTGCATTCGGAATAATGATGATGGAGCCAAATAGGAGGGAGGTGCTAAGTCCCGATAATAGGGAGACAAGGGACATGTTTGCGATTTAATAAGGGAAAGTTTCATTTGTAGTATGTCTCTTTTTTTTTTAGATATTCATTATAAGTTTTAGAGTAAAGCATTTGGAGGGTTACCTAGATTTTAATTTGAAAACTATGGGCGATTCATTTAATAAGAAGGGGTTATGGTATTTGGTAGTAAGGAAGTATGGTAAGATTAAGACTGAGAAGTTTCATTTGGGGTTATAAATTGGTGATACACTACGGTGAATAATTGAATCGGTGAGTGCAGAAACCACTTCAGTCAAAAAAATCCGAAAACTCGTTTTCAATGAGAATAAACGTAGAAAGGCAAGATGCGTGTTGGGTGCAAAGACTACGTTAGTCTGTTGAGTAGTTCCGTAAATACTAGACGTTTGTTTCGAGTGTTGGGAGGAGTTATTTCGTTTTTTCTCCCTCCTGAAAAATTTGAAATTTGTGACTGACATTGTTTCTGCACTCACCGATTCAATTAGTCCATAAATTTAGTTTTTTTTATAGTATTATTTCAATTTAAGTTCAGTAGCCAACTAATTAGATTTTTGTTAATATATTTTTGTTAAAAATAACTGTAGAACAAACGATAGAAAAGGAAAATAAGTTGTCATGAGAAAAAAATAAAGAACAATTTTGTTTCTAAAGAGTGGAAAGTATGTGAAGAGAATATTCAGATTTTATCCATTTATTTTAATAAGTTAGTCTGCATGTAATTTAAATATCATGGCTAATTCCTTAAATATAATAAAAATGGTATTGTTTTATAAGGAAACAATTGAAAGTTCCGTTCGTATTTAAAAATTAGAAACATTTTTAACGTATAAATTATCTATTAATAACAAGAACATGTATCATGGTAATGAATACTTTATTTTTAATCCCATAGTTATCTAGTTAGAAAATAAACTAAACACTCATATGCGCAATATCATGTTAGTGTTCCAAGGTATGTCGTGCCCATTTCAGCTTACCTGACCAATGTGCGGTGGTTCTAGCTATGTCTCGGTTAGGTGCTCAACCTCACCCGGAATCTTTAGTATTTAGTTCCCAATCATGCTTGGTTCTTATTTCATCGACACACTTAAGGGATGAAAGGATTAGTAAACCTAGCCCAATCCGAGACTCGATCTCCGGACCTGGTATGGCAATGCGAAGCACTACGCCAACAACCAACTGGGAATTATTTGTTTAAAAGTACATTTGAAAATATTGATTGTTATTTAAAACATACATACACTGTTAACCACTTTCATATTTAAATGCAATCTACAAAATAAAATTCTTTACTTTCTCAATCCAACTAAATAAGTTCATGATATACATCTCAAAAAACAACTGAAGCTTACATAATCAGCAATTTTTTTGCTGAAACAATACGTGTATGGATCGAGCCAAACAGCTGAAATGCCGACATCTTTCAAAAAGCAATTGGCTAATTGGTCGTCATTGTACGGTTATCTTGCTTGAGTGGTACCTGCTATTAACCTGTCACTAGAAGCGGACAAAAAAGTAAGAAAGAATTATATCAATTGATCCAGCGAATTGCGGAAGGGGAAATTTGAACAAAAAGGGGCAGGTAACTCAGACGGCCGAGGGGTATTTGATCTTGGTAATCATCTAAAAAGGTACGTTCGAACTTTTTCCCCCTTTTCTTTCGATTTTAGATTTCGGTCTACGTGAAACTTTCGATATTTTAAAACATCGTCTTTTGGCTAGGAAATGATATTTCATGGCGGAGGTATTTAATAAAGAAAAGTTTCTTTGAATTTAAGATGGAAGTTTTGTGGAAATGGTTTTTAGCCCTTGTGTTCAATTCAAAGACATCACTGTTTTTTATACATATCCACTTTATATAAATTTAAATATTACAAGGTTTTTGCTCTATTTGTTCATTTTGCAAAAAAATATATTCTGATAAAAGATAAAAAAAAACTGATTAACAGCTAATCATTGCAATAGTAATTTATAATTAATATTCAAAATTATATTACCTGTAATAAATATAATAAAAGTGGTAATAATGTGAAAATATAAATTTAACCAGATGTTTTTACATCGTAATTAAGAATATTCAGTATTAGTCGAATCATCTAAACTCATTCACTAACCATTCTAAAAATGATATATAAATGCTTTCAAAAATCATATTGCCTTTGATAAATGCATACTAAGTATAGCAAAAATGTAACCCTACCCGGAAATTCGTGTCGTAATTAAGAATATCCTGCATTAATCTTCCACTACAGTAAAACATTTCAGGGACCTCCAAACCAATAATTTCCCTAGTCTTATTTGTAAGGCTAACACAGATGCCCTAAGGCAAAGTACGGAATTTATTAACTGTTGCTTAGTTTATCTAAATAGAGCCGCCAAGTTAGGGAAATTTCGTTTATGTCAAGTTTCGCATAACCACCAGGCTGTTTATTGTATACTCCCACGCCTGGCGTATTACAGTAATTGCATCTGATAGCCTTGAGTGTACATAGGTTATACTAAGGTATTGGTAGCACTTTTTTTGTTGAGTTTCCTTTTTCAATTGATTTTTTTAGTAAAGATTTATTGGTGTGAAACCGGTTTTGACATGTAAGAAAATTCGGAAGCAATTTTCGTTATTATGAACCTCTTTCTTGTGAAGGGACAACGTAATTAGATTTCCGATTGGGGAAATTTCAATTTTTTTTAGAGTATAGAATCGAAACTAACTTCGGCTATGATAAGCATATTTCTTGCCAATACAAATTTAAAAAAAAATTATGATGATTGGTTATGTAAGCAGATTATTAATCTATTACATATCTAATTAAAGTTTTATTATAATTTCTAATACATTTTAAACTATACTTAAAACACCTTATTGTTTATTACATACTTTTGCCTACTTCACTCCAACATGGAGCATGGGGCCTCCGTCATGGTCCGCCACCTCACCCTGTTGGCAGCAACGGTCCTAATCTCTCCCCACGACTTGTTGAGTTCTTTATTGTTTATAATGTTTTAAAATACAGTTTAAAGTACAAAAATTTGCAAGATTTTCATTCATGTTAAAAAAAATTCTGTAAATGTTTCAAAGAAATAACGGCAAACCTGTTTCTGAGCTCAGCCTACACAAATTAGAAGAACCTTTTTAACACACTCATACGTCACGTTATTTATTTCTTGTTTTGCTTTTGGGGATTTTGTGATTTATGTATAACACTCTATAACCTTAATTAAGAATTCAAATTATGATTGATATCTTTTGTTTTGAGTCAAATTAAATAATCCCTTGTTTCATAAAATTCACAACACTGCAAATTCGTCATAAAAATTAAATAAACAACCACTTCCTCCTGCCTCTTTCATGTTAATTTCCTTCGTTAACGTGCAAGTAGAAAACCTACTTGAGAGTAAGAGTTCTAATTTTCGGAACTCATAGTTCAAGTCGTATAAGTCCAAATGATACGACTTCCAGTTTATTAAATATATTTTTTATAGAATCAGAATGTACATAGAAGAAAAATCGAATTGTTATAGTAATGTAGATTCTAGAAAAGAGAATTTATGGGCTTAAGTAAACGTTTGGAATGGAAACTGTGATGTTCATCTATGCTAAGAAGAATATCTATGAGTCAAATACGCAGTTTATTCATTAATGCAAAACAGGAGGTTTTTTAAGCATGAAACTTGTGCATAAGATATCATATATAGCCACCAAGTGGCCATAGCAGCAGTTCGCTGGCAATATCTTTTGTTACAATTAAAGTTCGCGTATTTTTTTTATGGTTGACTTTCTTTGCACAGACATGATGTTCAAAATCTTTTAAAATGACAAAATTGACTCAAACCAGTCACGTTCTTAAACCTATTTATAAGTCATTAAATTCATTACCTTTTTTATTCTTAGCTTACTTCAAGGCATACAAGCACTAGCCATAAATTATTCACGTCTTAAGTCAAAATTCATTTACTTTTATTTAAATTGCAAATTCATCATAATTTATTGCTTTATTATTTTATCTTAGCGAATAATCTTTTTTTGCGAATCATACTCAACACCATCCCCGCTACTTTTGTAATTTTTATCGTGATAATGTAATTAGCGCTGAATTGAAGCATTGAGGAAAGAAAAACACCGGACTAGATTAGAGAAAAACGCTTGCAAGTTATGGTAAAAAAAACTGTTATTTAAGAAATTGTGACTACTGAAAGAAGAAAATATGCGAATTTCTTACAGGGTTTTATTGCTTTCATATGCTTTTTAACAGAATAATTGAAAGATGATTTTATTTTATTCAATCTTATTAAGATTTCAGAAGTTACCTAGATAAAAAAAGTAATGGTTTTATGTTAGCATATTTTATATGCTTCGAAACATAATTTGTCACTGCTCATATATTAACTTGTATTCAGCAATGCATTGCAAAATTTCGGCAATAACGTGTGCGGTATTTGAAAGCTTGCGATTTATTAAAAAAAAGTAATTATTCAAATAATTTTAACATTTGAAATGTCATGTAAATTTAAACTATTTGAGAATAAAATTTATATAAAAATATTATCAGCAACATATTGTGTTGTAAAAACAGTGTAAGAAAAAAACCTTATTTGGTTTTTTAAAAAAAAAAAAGCATTTGTGATTTTTTTTTCTCAGAATAAGTTTATTCTTTTCACCCAAAAGTAAGGTATTTTTGATGATCTTCATTAGAATGTTTATGGGGGTACATAAAACTTTAAGAAAATCGTTTCCAAGCCATAAAAATTGTTTTCACGTAAGTGGCTGTGATACGTTCAAAGTTGGTGTCACGTTGTTCATTTTGTCGTCAATACATAAATTGGTCCTGGGTTTAGCCATGCTAAACCTAAATCTTATTTAGTACCTGCAATTACAGTTCCAATAAAGAAGTAATAGATGAAGTTTGGGTCATGGATGCTTTTTTTCAGCTTGAATAATCTAAATGGAAATAGTAATTTTAACTGTGGTGACTTTAATTTCGTTTTCGTTGTCAACAATGTTACTTGAATGTAACATAGGAAAGACGCTAAGTTAAACTTTTGGATTGAACTAAACATGTTTACAGTAGAATTATATGAATTTAGATAACTTTATAAAGAGTAACTAAATCGTCTCATTACCATAGTAAGGTTAAACTAATACTGGAATAATGCATTTCATTTATAGTTTATACAATTTGCAAAAAGGTTTTGAGGTAAAAATATAAGACACAAATCTACACACACACAAATACATTTTTTTTTAATTTACAAGATTTTTTACGTAAAATATAGACATTTAGGGGAGTCCGAGACACAAAAATCTTAGTATAATTTTTGTACATAGTTGTCTTAATGTTTATTTATGAAATAATAGATAACTAAGAAACCCACGTCACTCGACTGGGTTCTATGATACGACGCCCGTCGCCAATAGCATTCGTGTAGATCTAGTGCAACAATAATTCAAACTAAACTAAACTAAAATCCTGCCATTATTATGAATTATGTGCAGATAAGTTGTTTAGGTACATAAACTGTATTTATAACGAGTTCAAACACCCAAATGTCAATAATTGTGAAGATATATCAAATTGAAGTTAAATCATCTCTATAAATTTTGTGGGTGTGCTTATTTTAGTTTAATTTTCAATAGTTGCATATTTTAACACTAGTACAAACAATAAAACTATTCTTTATGTATTCATTTACTTTAAAACTATTCATCCGCCCATAAAATGACTATTCAAACAAATTTTATCGTATATCATCGGACCATTTACTCCCCAGAAAGAGCCACCTCATAAACATGTCCAGTCCCCCGATTGAGTTTCTGAAAGCAATAACAACAGCCAAGTAATGATGTCGAAAACTAGCCAAGCAGCGGCCCGTAGTATTAAAGGGGGCGGAAAAGATGTAGAACAGCGATTGAGAAAGATGTAGAACAGCGATTGAGAAAGATGTAGATAGTGGTACCTAGGACCACAAATTTAACTTAGCGTCCTAGCACCAACTGCTGCCTAGTACCATAAAACTCAACAAAGGAACAATCTGTTGTGCCTGGCCATAAATTCCGGACTATCTACCTCCTAGTGAGATATTGATCCCTAGATGCGTTTTAAACGACCCAGCTGGGCTTTCCATCCTTAAAGTATCTATATTAAAATTTTAATTAAGTTACGAGTCTTCCATAGAGACGGAAGACACGAAAAATGTGAATTCTCACAGGTTGTTAAACTTAAAGAAAAGTTTATGTTGGTAAATTGAATTGAAGTATAAAGGATTTTAATGATCTCGTTAAAATGGCTATAAGCAGTCTAAATTCAAATTAAAGCTGTAATCTTTCTTTTATAGCATTTTAGTACAACTATAAACAGTTAGAATGCTACATTTGCGTTTTTTGGATTTGCATTTTCACGACCAAAACGTTTGAAGTTACAAGCCTTTAAAATAACAAGCATGAACCTTTTAAACATTAAACTATTCAATAAATAAACATATATTATGCTCTAAAATGTTTGAATAGGAATTGTGTTAGTTTATATTTCTTTATGCAATTAAAAAGCTGTAATATGTAAAAAAAATACCCAACAAGATTATATAATAATTAAAATTAAGATTTTTTTAAACATTTCAATGTAACAAGAATGAAATATGTCATAGTTAAAAAAATACACACGTGTTTCGATTAATTTGGTTTTGATTTGAGTTGAAGTTTATTTTAACACGAAAAAACAGTTTATGGGGTTTTGTGATTGACAAGCATTATGAAATTGTTATCTATTCATTTTTTATAAAATTAATGCATTATACCAAATGTAAACATGTTAAAAGAATCTAAAAAATCAGTTAATATGTATGCAATATATATGAAACTTTACAAACCAAATCTATTCATTTAAATATAAATTTGCCTTATTAAAACCATTTTATATGAATTTTGTCAATGTCACCAACGAAAAACATTTCGAACCTTTTATGGTAGCTCTTATTACTATTTTTTTGTTAATTGGGTATGACATCAGCGACCCAACTATCATACTTTTTGTCCGTGTATTAGTATGCCCAGACGGACATCTGTCTACGTCGGCGAACTGCTCATTGAATTTGAATTGAAATGTAATCTTAACCGCTGTCGCCAATTCACTAATGGTATAAAAAAAACTTTATATATTTAAAAATAATATTTGCAACCAAATTGGTTTTTGTCATAAATCAGTTTGGAAAGACGTCATAAAATAATATATAGTGCAATGTGATCCCTTGATTGTTCATTACTTGTTTGCTAAGAGAGATTTAAGGCATTGTATTTTTAGCATAAAAATCTTGTTAGCTTTAATTTACATTTCTTATTATTGGTACAGTACAAGGATTTGACTAATACAATTTAGCATCACTATTCTTTGAACTAAAAACAAATTACACAAACTATAAATAAAAACTAATTTAATTTCTGAAAGAAAATTAATGAATATAGTTGGTTTTGGCTTTAAAAGTGTAAATTACAACTGAATGCAGTGTCTAACGATTTTTCTTCTAATGTTTACATATGTTGTGTAAAAGATGGTTCTTGGTGACAGTTACTGTTACAAATTTACTTGTTCTCCGATATGAGTTACAGTAATTATCTAAATAGCAGGAAAGTAGGCTATTTGAGTTCTGTTGGAACTTCATGTTTTAATTGAAAAACTATTGGATGTTAATTACTATAGACCGAAGACAGCTTAATTTCTTGTTCAATTTTAACCTCCAAGAAGTTAATGGATGCATCAAATAACTTTATGCAAATCCGAAGACTCCGTTCTTGAATTAGCGCTAGACAACTCAGTTATTCCGGTACGAAATTCTCGTGCAAATCACGAAAGCAATTAATATATCATTTATCAGTAATTTTCATTTCACGCTTGATCGTAAAGTATAGCCGCGGATATTTTTCTGCTTATTCTTAAATGGAAATACTTACTTCTTTCTAAAATATTCATTAGGGTAACTGCTTGTTCTGGAAAGTTTTGATAAGCAATTAACTTAGCTTTGCTATTAACAGTTTCTGAAAATCAATGAGTAAAACATTAACGAAAGGTAGACGAGAAAGATTTTTTTAATATTGTTGCTACTAACATTATATTTTTTATATGTTAGTTTAAAAAAAATCATGAACTTTTAATAGTTGATGAAAGTTTAAAAATTTTAATGCATATTAATTATAAAATTACATGCTAGAAACTTTATTTTAGTTATATAATACTTGTACAAATTTTACTTTTGTACATTTTACATATAATTTGTATGTATTTTAATGCTTGTATAGATTTTGCATAATATTTTTCGTAAGCTCATAAATTTTATATTAATTGTAAAATAGTTTTC
This sequence comes from Hylyphantes graminicola, assembly GCA_023701765.1. Taxonomy (NCBI): domain Eukaryota; kingdom Metazoa; phylum Arthropoda; class Arachnida; order Araneae; family Linyphiidae; genus Hylyphantes; species Hylyphantes graminicola. Next base: position 38,637,247 of record CM043123.1, read on the forward strand.
ATAACAAGGCATATAAAGGTAGAATTTGTACAAACTGCATTTAAAAAAAATTGATTTTGTCATAACAAAATTTGCATTTTTTTTAGAAATATAATTTCGTCATAATTGATCAATTATTTTATTGCTATTTACAATATTATATTCTATGAGGTAAAACTAACAGAATAAGTTTTTTTTTTTAATTTTGCTCCGCGTAAATCACCAAAGTTTTATCACTAAGAGCATGATATTTATATTTAAAACCCTAGCATTTAATATTGCTTTAGGGTAAGGTGGGGTAAGTGGGCCATTGGTGGGGTAAGTGGGCCATTGGGGCAAGTGGGCCACCCCCCCCCCCCCTGGCATTTCCCGAATTATGGACGTAAAAAAAATCTGTTACAATATTTTTACGTATTTACCCAATAGATGCAGGAAACATTATAGCATCATTTTCATTTAAGTATGTAACAAGGTACAATCCTTTTTGTGAAAATTTTTAAAATTGCATCTTTTCGTAATTCACGCCATCATACTATTTTTATTTATTTCCAAACGGTTCATGATACAAAACAAAATGTTATATATTTCGAAAGTGTATAAAACGTAGTATCTTTTTGTATTGTCATGTACTTGTGATGTTGATAAGGTTAAAAGAAAATTAGAGTGGCCCACTTGCCCCGCGTTTGGGGTAAGTGGGCCACCACAATGGCGGGGTAAGTGGGCCAGGGGTGGCCCACTTGCCCCAAACTCTTTAATATACTTAAGAAAAAGTCATATTCACTGATTCATAGGGTAAGTCATATTCACTATTCATAGTCCTATTCATTGACATAGGCCAGTTTAAAATCTGTAGCCCTAACATTTTTTTTTACACTACATGCAAAAATGACCAAGACGAAAATTAACGAATTTTTTCTTTTAGTAGGCTTGCATGCCAGAAAAGTTGCTATTGGGGAACTATTGAAGATACATCATTAATTTTTTGTTTCAAACACTCAAAATATCATGTAGATTATCCCACTTACCCCCCCCCCCCATATCTCTAATATTTATGAGTAAAAATATATTAGGGGGGTGGCCCACTTACCCCACCTTGTGGGGCAAGTGGGCCACTCGGATGACCAAAAAGAAAAAAGTATTTTTTAAATTTATTATTTGCCAATTTGTTTTAAGATTGCCATGGGTACAGTAATAACATACGAGAGAATGGACCACAAAAAAAATAAGTTGTTCAGCCTATTATATCCAGTGGTATGAGGGTCTAAAGTCGAATTATGCCAAAAAGGTGGCCCACTTACCCCACCTTACCCTATTAAAAAAAATATTGCTTTCCTATATAGTAGAAACATAGGAGGAAACTATCGAACAATCCGTTTTTTAAAATAATCCTCATTTTGAAAACTCCAATTTCTTATTGATTTCTTATGCAAAATATGTTTCTAATTTACATTATTAATATTTTAATATATACTATCCCTAAAAATTATAGTAGTGTCAATAAAAATTAATTAGCATTATATTTTTTAAAGAAAGTAATACACTATTGTAGGAGATAAGAGCAGTGTTGGAATAGATGGAAATAAAATTCGTACGGTCCGCATTCTAAGAGGGAAAGTGCAGGTCAGCAATCTTTAATCACTCATGTATTTCCTACGCAAAAATGCCTGCACACTCAATGAAAGGATTGTATTCTAGAAAAAAAAATCATAACATTTACTATTACTGTCTTTTAAAAAGATTATTCCAAAAATACCTATATAGAACACAAAGGTAAAATTCTCACGATCAGCATCTTTAAATAAAACTCCTCGTCTGCAATCTTCAATCACTCATCGATTTCCTACGCAAAAATGCCTCTGCACTCATAAATGCGCGCCATTCCTCCCTAAAATGTTTCCGCGCCATTTCACAAGAAATGTCTTTATCATGATTCACGTGTAAGCGGCCGCATCTTGCAACAGGTGTTTCCCTTCGAGAAGCTTGTTTAGTTTTTTAAGCAAAGCCTGAGGGAAAGTATCTAAAGCTCCTTAAGAAGAAATCAATTCTGCGATCGATATACCCAGCTCGAGACACGAGTATTCCGTTCTTTTCGAGAACTGAATAAAACAGCAGCAAGCGAGAAAGAATTAGAGAAGAACCGCCCAAAAGAAGAAAAAAAGACTAACAGATTTCTTGTAAATATTTGCTTCGCGCTTTGTCTGTGAAAAACCCAGCAGATCCGCGCAACCAACAAATGCATGTTGTGGTAGAACAAAATTGTAACTGAAATATTTAAAACGATTTTTTTTCTGAAAAATATCATGAAAATTCTTTAATTTTTGTACCATACACAGCAAGATGAAAAGTTTTAATTTCAGATAAAAAAAATCTTTAAAGGATGATATCAGATTCAGATAAAGCTCTAGATTAGCGGTCGCCAGTCGCCAACTGGAGACTATTACATCGAAAGTGGCTACCTAAAAATCGAACCCCAGTCGCCAAATGCGGCGATCATAATTTTTCCTTTTTGTTCAACAAATAACTCATACTGAAGCTGCATTTCTATAATAATAAAATGCTCCGATTCGATTCTGTCGGGAAGAAAGACTTGATGACAGTTGTTGCTCATTGGTGAAATTTTCCATCATCATTTTTTGTGTGACGTCACTGAGTCCTTCGTGTGAAGTAAATGGAGCTGGGCGATGAAAATCTTAAATGTAAATTTGATTTTTAAATTTTTCTTTACGATTTCGGCAATCTACAGGTGATTGATTTACATCTGATTAAGATCTCAAATATTCTTGTTAATAATTTTGATATGAGAAAATTTCATGAACAATCGTGGGTCGTGGGCGACGTCAAAAATTCCCCGAAACTAATAGTAGTTGAACTGATTGTACATAAATAATTTTCTCCTAACAATAATGGAAAATCACATAATACTACATATTTTGTATGATACTTTTTTACTATCAATCTTTTCATATCAAAAATGTCATTAATAAAATTTTCTTTTGTGGAAAATCGCACTTTCTTTTTACCTAAATTTACCTAATATAGGATAATTATATATACCTAAATTTAAAACTGGCTACTAAAAATTCAAATGTGGCTACCATTTTTTTTCACTCTGGTAGCCACTGGCTACTATTAAAAATTCCCAGTCTAGAGCATTAGATTCAGACTCACAACCGCTACTGAATACGTTGCAGTCGTTCATCGAGCAGACACTTTTGATGTCTTAATCAAAAATGTCTAAGTATAACAACACTAAAAACATATTAGTTTAACATTACTCTGTGAATACGGCGGAAGTTGTCAAAATGTGGTTGTTTACAGAGTGACTTTACACCAATTTTTGACAATAAGTAACTTCAAGGTTTTGTGAAATAAATGTACCAATATGACAATATAATTCATTTCCATGTTACTATCGTTGGCAAAGTTATAAAATTACTGTAAAACGTTTGGCGTGGTAATAACAATTAATTTTTTTTTAATATTCTCTAAATTGAAAAGTAATTAAAACATTTTCAAAGAACATATTTCAAAAATATTTTAACCTTTCGAATATAAAAGATGTTTAATTCCCACTTCCCTTTCCCACTGTAAAATACAATTTTCGTAATTACATATTTATTAAAAAAATTGGAAACAACTAATCTAAAAGACAACACAGCTTTAAAATATTAAATTGTAATATTTAGCATTTCATTGTTTATAATATTAAAATTACTTTTTTTTTCATAAAAGTAATTTTTAGAAATGTAATGCATCATTGCCTGTAATCTTCTCATATAAAATATTCCTAAAAATAACCAAAATTTAAAACATACATCATGCATCGTTAAAACATTATTTTTATTGATAACGAAATAGAGATAACAATTTTCCAGCTATTATCTTTTTTAAATAAGTTAGAACCAACTAATTTTATCATAATATATGTATTAGTTGAATGAAGCAATTATCAATTCGTCAACACTAATACATAAGACTTTTTTATAGCAATAATAAGAGTGCAAAAAGTTTCCTGGTAGAATAAAGATAGTAATTAACAGATGTGTTTAACGAGTTAAAAGCAACCAGGTTCATTTTCATTGTACATTTTATAAAAACTAATTTTATAGCTATTTCCTTCATTTTCTTTTCAACTCCTCTCCGACCAACAGCAGCTGTCCGTCTTGATTTAGCAAAATCTGGCTGCGCCTTAATCATCAGCTGCAGGTGAATCTATAACAAAAAAGATGTTTATGAACACATGTGTTTTAGTTGGTTCTAAGTATTATAATAACACATTTTTCACACCTATTTCCTTTCAATTTCAACACTATAGAGAACGATTTGCTATGTATTTTATTTAATTCCTTTTCCAACAATAGGACAATGACAGCAATGATTACTTTTTATTATTTTGTTCAATGATATTGTTGTAGTCCTTAAAGGTTATTCCAGATGCGTTTTCTGCCACGTTATACCGTTTGTGGCTAGGCAAGATCTCTTAGAGGCACAAAACTTTCTTGGTGCCTTTAAAAAAAAGCGGTGTTACGGGTACCCTTAATTCCGTTGTACTGATAAGTTTTTATTTCATATCAAAAGCAAAATTCACCCATATGCCTCATAATAAAAGCACAATCTGCATTTGCCGTTTTTACGAAATGTACTTTTAAGAGTGTATCTTACAAAATTTACATTTTTTAAGAAAATTAAAAATTTAGCTATAGTAATTGGTGAAACTGTTGGAAGCAAATGGTAAAGCCAGTCGGATACAATGTCAAACAGATTATAACATTTCCAGTAAAGGAATGCAAAGTTTCGAAAGATGTTCCACTAAAAGAGAGGTTTCTGTCTATAACGCACTTTTGTCACTTTTCGCAAGTAAGAAAGACATGCTCAACCAACCACAGCTTGGTTTATTTAGAACACGTGATCTACATATATATGAACAGCTATTGATATTAAGCGTACTCATTACAAATCATATTTTCCATGCTATTGTGGTGAATCTTATTTAATTCCAGTTCTAATAAAACTCTTTGTTTCGGAACCCCATTTTGAGAATTTAAACTTGTGCACGCGGTACTTTGCACCGATTACTGTAAAATTATGTACTAAAACTGAAGATCTGTCACTCAAATTTCTCCCCCAATAAAGTACAAATTCTAATATATTCTTTTATCCAATCCTTGCACAATCAAGGCGGGGCAAATTCATTCCCAGTGCGATTCGAACCGAACAAGGCAACACTTTTGCTCCTACTTTCAAGCCAAAAGGACCTGTGATGGCCTGAACCATATTTACTTGTCATTTATTTTTTATGTAGTTTAGGGCCGTGGTTTATAGTTATATTAAATGTCTTAGAAAAAACCTTCTGAGAATTCCAACATTGATTCATCTACAACAACACCGGTCACCACGCCTCATTGTTATGCTTAATATCATATCCTACACGAAAAAAATCTCCTTCTTTTGATTTATCATGGCATAAGCTTTTTTTACATTACGATAAGAGTAGAATGACTCTTACATTTATGTGACACCAAAAGAGATATCTTCAAAATAGTGGGTATTTTTAGGTTTCTCACATTGTTTGTCCTCCTTGTTCCTCAATTTTTGTAAGAGCTAAAAACCGGGTAAACATCGTTTTTAGTTTGGCATTATAAGGTTTTGAAATGTAGACCGGTGGCTTGGTTAGGTAATTTTTATATACATTTTTAATTGAGGACAAAAAAAGTCACTAAGATTTAATAGTCTTAACTATGTACGAGGAAAACTTCAATATGTAATGTGAATGTTTTTGGAAAATTGAAAAAAGGTGTTTCTTGCCATTAGAGAGCATTTTTTTTTACAAAAAACTGATGATCTCCGGTAAACATCATCACATTATAGGATATGTAATATTCGAGTGATGTTATTTAAGAATGTAAAGGATGATCGGCAAAGGTAAAAAATAACGCCACCCAAATCATCAAAATAAAATAAGTTGGAAAATACATAAAAGCAACAAAAACTTTAACTTATGAATGATTAATACATTTTTCATTTTGGTTTTTTGTTTGATCAGTGCTGCGCAGTACCGGTTATTTTTTTATCTGAATATATGAAAAACTCGTATATATACTACCATAGAAGAGTGTATCAACGCATGACACTCAATAAGATATGCTATTTCCTTTTAGGACAAAAAGTAAAAACTCTCAAAGAAATCAAAATAGGTTTCGAATGCATGAGAAGAAACTGCAAAATAGAAGGAGCGGGAAGGTAATTTCTAAGCTATGCAGATAGTCTGGATTTCCATTTCAACACCGTTTCAGTAAATGCCTTAGCGGCTGCATGGTAAATATCCTGAAATGAAGGCATATCAAACAAGGTGGAGGCGTGAAATTCGCAAAGTTATCAAAATGTTAAACTTCCAGGAGATGCAATTTTTAAAAGAATAGTATTATGGTCGAAATCAACGCATATAAATAACTAATCATTAGTTATTTTACTATACATAAGTTCTAAGCAGTGTTGGGCAAATTTTATTGCAAGACCAATTAAAGATAAACAATTAATTGGTAAATGTAACCACAGCAACTAATAATGAATCAATTGTAATTGTGGAAAATTACAATTAACAATTATTCAATTGTTATATGTAGTAGTGACAATTAATTATCATTTGTTTTGTTAATTTTTATTAAAAATAACAATTAAACATTGTTTTATTCGTCTTAAGTCCAAGACTTAAAGCTTGATTTTCCTAAATCTTTACTCATTTCGTTTTAATACATGAAGTTAATTGTTAGTTTTAATTGTTCCATAAAACTACTAAAAAGGTTAATTACAATTAATTTAATTGTAAGTTACAATTGACATACGTTAATATAATTAATTTGATTACAAGGTGCAACTAAAGTTCAATTGCGATTAATTGTAATTAATTCAAATGCAATTACTTTTTTAGTCAATTTACAAGATAAATGACAAATTTATTAACGCCCAACTTTGGTACTAAGGTGCGACTCTTCTGTATAGCTGAGATATTTACAAACAAAGTGGAATTAATTTTTCGAATATTTTATTTGTATAATATATAAAACAATTTTAATTTTAAATTGTATTTATTTCCACACGCTTACTACTTGTTTCAAGCATTCTATACCATGCATAAAACCTTTATCGATTGGCTTTTCATTATTCACTACTGAGCTAAATCGCAACTCACAACAGATAATAAATTTCTAGGTCTACATGGAATTTGCGTTACAAGAACCTACAGATGTGTCCTTATATAATGATTTGTCAACAATGACAAATTATACCGTGTGCGACAAGTTTGGAATAATATTGTTGCTACATGGGTTTAGAAGTTGTTTATTCTTAATAAAAATAAAATAGATACATTCAGAGCACCAGGTTAAGATGAAAATCAAAAGTAATCAATTGTAAAATATTTTTTTATTATGGTTTATGATTTATTAATAAAGTTCTTAAGTAATTTGCAATTTTTAAGTTCTAACGCTCATTCATGATACTCTGATTTTGGTCAAAAGCAGACAGTTAGGCGAAGCTATAAAAAAATTAATAGAATTAGTATTATATTAATGAAATTTATATATATTTTTTTTTTACTTTTTCTGCTCTTTCCGATATTTTCAGCTCGATATCGTGCCATTAATTAGCGGTCGTAATATAAAGGCGGCGGGATATAAATAAAAATTATTTCTTTTTTATTGTTATAAGTAAATTGCTTTTGAAAACTTGAACCACCTCTTTTTTAATTCGAAAACCAAATCTTATTGTCTAATTCTTAGAGGTAAACAAATATGATTTGTTTTTGTAGTTTCGTAATAAATAATATTAAAATTTTATTTCGGAAATTTCTGTGACACATAATCTATCTAAACTTTGACAATGTCAACATTTGAGAAACAGTTCAATCATGAAATAAAAATTTTCACTTTTCTGTTCTCAAAACTTTTGAATGCAGTTAATAATTCAGAGAGATGTCAGCATTGAACACTTGAATACTTAAAGACGTACCATATTGTAGTTTATTTATACAGAATACAAGTTTAGTAAATAAGGTTTGGTCGCGCGAAATTTAATCTTGCGTCAAGGAGAAAACTTCGCCAAGAATTTTTAACGTCTGTGGCTGAAGTTTTGTTAACTCAGTTAAAGTAATTGAACATTACAATATTTTTCTACCGATATCTGTAGGTTATTGTAAAAGTATAGGTTACAATATTTCTTTAAACTACCAAAAAATATTACTACATTAAGATTTAGAAATATCTAGATGGGTTTTTTAGCCATTTCAAAATCTTTTTTCTCGCTTACTAAGATTATATTTTATCTAGTAAAAATATTTGAATTGACCAATAATCGTAGTAACACATTTTAATCTACTTCACAACCGAAACAACAGTAACTAAAAGAGCCTTACCTTTTCATTCACAACTATTTATCTAAATGCGAATTATATATATCATTACTTTACATTATTATCTATACATTTTTAATGCAAATTTATTCTGTATTCTTATAATATTTACGTAAATAATAAAATATTATTTTAAATTGATAAATAAGAAAGATGATTAAGATATAATTTATGCAAAAACAAAATAATTTAGATTATCTTTATACTATATTTATCTCTTATCAGTAAATGAGGCTTCTTAATTATTGTTTTTAAGTTTTACGATAGCATAATATTACTTGGCTTTGTCTCTAGAGGTGCATTATAAAACCCTAATGAGAATGAAGTAAATTAAGTTGAGTGGATTGTGCCCCTGTGAACTACACGAAGTTAGAAAATGCATTTTTTTTTAAATTTAATTGAAATTATATATTCATTATTATGCTTTTGGAAATTAGCATTTAACCTTATTTCATAATTTCCAGGAGAATTAGAATAATTTAAAATTATTTATCAAAATATTGAAACATTTTTTTTTAAGTTAGTATAATTACTTAACTTATATATTTTTGAAATAGAAGAGAGTTTATGAATGCATTTAATAAGCTACATATAGGTGAAGATAGGGTAAGATAATGAATTCGGCAAGACAACTAAAATAGAATTTCCCCTCATTGTACTCGAAAATCAGCAATTCCATTTAAGACCTGGGTTACCAATAACGATTCTCGACAGACTTTTTTGTTAGCAGCTAAGAAAAAAATCTCTTATTTTTTGTATTTTTTGGACTAGGCAGCGGCGTAAGGAATTGTGTGGCTGGACTGGTTTTGTTTAATTTTTTTCGAGAACTTTTTTTTAAAATACAGATCGTAATCTACAAAACATATGTGGAGTTTTTTTTATGACGTTTCAATTTAGCAGTGATAAAAAGGTTCAAAACCCAAAACTGGTTCACCACGTAAGATAACGAATTCCGAAAAAGGGTAAAGTGACGATCACTTTTTTTTTTTATTTTGGATTTACTGTATTTAACTTTAACTGTTCGCGGGGGGGGGGGGGAGAAGAATTTACACTCTTAAAACAAACACTCCTAATTTAACTCGGTCTGAGTGGATTTCACTCCTCCAGACTGGAAAATGCCCTTCTTTTGGACTGGATCCTTTGTGTGTTAAACCTCCGACAGGATCACTCCAAACGAGTGATTTTAACTCAGTCTGAGTAAATATGCATGCCTTTACGGTGTCGAAAATGCACTTCTCCAACTGGAGTGGATATCACGCTTATGTTTTAAGAGTGGACTGTTTTTATATGTTGCATAAAGTTAAAACGAAAGGTTTTTTTTTTTTAATTTCAGATTCTCTAGCCTTTAGTTAATTAAGGAGAAAAACTTTAAGCTTTAATTTTTGACTTAAAGCCCAACTTTTCAAATTCTTGTCTGTTCGTCATCTTACCCAATTCGTAGTTTAAAGTGACGGAAACGGCGTCTTATTTTTGATTCAATGTGCTTCCGGATTAGAGCTGGAACTACGGCATTTGAAATATTTTATATAGGTTTCAAAGAAGTGTAGGAACAAAACAAAATCTTGAGTGTTTATTTAACAGAGAAGAGCCAAAAGCCATCGTTCGCCATCCTTTATTATATTCTCCTACAAAATTCAAAACGTTTTGAACCTTTCAATTGCAAAAATAGAAATAATATGCATCAAGTACTAATAATATGGCTTAAATTTTTAAATAACTATTTACTAAATATTTAAATAATAAATGTTGAGGTTTCAGTAATGTGAATGCTATATAAATGAACATCTAGAAAAAATATTTTCAAAACTAATTTTTTTTTTAATTGAATAATACTTCTTATATGAAAATTTTATACTATCTTTATTTAAAAATTTTTTAAATGTTAAACTTAAGACAAACATGGGTCTTAAAAACTCCTTGTATTTTTATAGGCCTTATTACCAGCGTAAAATGAAGTTCTTGTGTCCAAAGGAAATCCCAAAGCTCGTTTTAAAACCTCCTGAGACTCTTTATAAGCCACATTTTACGCATCTATGATGCTATAGCCCTTCAAAAATGTCCCCAGATGATATTTCAAGCGCGCCAATGCTCCATTTTTAAGCCACAGTCGATTGAATATTTTTTATTGATACCATATAGGTGCAATAGGTTGGTTCTTGAAGGTTGCTGATAAGTTTATTGTCTTCTTTTATGGAGTCTTGTTTTGCGTTATTTTCCTATGTATAAAGAAATAAAAAAATCATTTTGCATAAATGTTTTTTAAAAAAATGGTTTCGTTCTAAAATGAAGTCAAAACAACTGAATTTTAAAAAAATATTATTAAATTATAATTAAAAAACCTAATTCAAACTAAATAATCAAAACTGTATAACAATATAATTACAATATAATTCATTTGAATATAATATTTCTTGCCGATGGTTAAATGACAAAAAAAAAATCTAAACATATGAAAGCTTTAGTTGCAAAACTCACAATACACAAAGTATAACTAAGATATATGATCCGGTCAGATTATTGGCGACTTTTGATAATCGTAAATTCAATTGGACGAAATCCCCAATGAACTGGTCGGACACTAAATCTTAGTTATACTTTGGAGCATGTGCCTTTTGTTACTGCACCCTTTATTTTATAGCAATTTCATTTTAATATATAAAGTTTAGATAATGTTATTTTAAACTAGGTTTTTAAACAGAAAAATTGTGTTCGTCGAGAGTATTTTATTTATGCAAATTTATTATGTAATAACGTACATTTAATAAACACTACTAAGTTTCTGGACATTTTTCTGAACAGTGTTGGGATTTCAATATTGTTTATTATATGTTACAATTTTCATTGAATATTTTTTTTAAAAATTTGTATATTTTTTAATTCGGATATAACAAATTTACACAATTTCACCAAGTTATATTTTAGCTTCAATAAATGAAAAAAAATCGTATACTACCCTCATATTCTATGAAAAAAATTATGTATTAACAACAAAAAAATTCTTTCCCTATATATCTGTTTTCATATAATGTTCTTTCTCCTATCCCAATCTTTCAAGAAAATATTCTTTCTGGATTGGTGTTATGATAACAAAGATGAAAACATGTCAATAGATTGCAGCTGCGTTCCATAATCTTTAGAAAGGTTTTCGTTGGTTCAAATTTGTTTACCCAATGAAGCAACTTATACAATCCTCTATGCCACCTTTCCATTACTTTTTATGGAATTTTTTCTTGGAAATTCGTTTTTTGACAACTTATTGATTTTTTTTTCACTTTTCCAGTGCCAGGAAACTCTTTATTGTGAAAACTATTTTAGAATAATACATTACTGCGTTATGGACATTGAAATAATAAATGTATTTTAGTTTATTTTGTATCGTAAAATCGAAGTGAATTTTTTTTCTTACCTGGACTTAAAAAGAATTATAAAAATTTGTTTTAAGCATACACAATCGAAACATAATGGAGTAAAAACCGTACTTACTTTATCCAACGCCCATCCTTCATTTGAGTTTTAAAAAAATATATCAGAAATAAAATGTTTTAAATAGGTCCGTTATATAAGTTGTACTGTTGGACTCCATTAAATACATATACATAAATATCAATACGAGTATTTTGGAAGAAGGCACGATAACATACCTTGCTCATATGTTTGATCTCGTGAAGAGCTGTGGTTAAAGCTTCCGCACGGCTATGAATTGCTATGCATTTCCCTTTGGTAATAATTAACGATCTGGACCCCTAATATTAAATGGAAATAATATTTATTTAATATACAATATAATATAATAAAGTTTTAATATAAAAATTATATATTTTAATTAATATAATACCCCCATGCAATAGAATCAGTTTTCATTTAAAGATGATAAATTTTCATTTTACTAAAATTGGTTTTGAATTTCAAGGAAATCATCTGTAATGCGATACAATAAAAAAACGTTTCTACTTATATACAACAGTCTATAAAATAAACATTACACAATTAAAAAAAGATCCCTGAAATTACAAGCTTAAACCTTGCCCCCCCCCCCCTCTTAAAAATCTAATACGACAAATGCAGAGCTTAGCTTTTTGCATGTTTGTTATAAACAGGACTTGTTTAAAATACACCATAGAAAGTCTACCTAATACAAAAACCATGCTACTTATTGAATTCGAATTTATACTGATATATGAAGTATTGGTTCAACAAAATCTGATTTAATAGCCACCCGAATTCAAGGAATTCTGAAGCTCCCCGTTCCTAGTTCACGCTCGTCAAAATGAGATTGCGTTAGCATTGATTATCGTGGTTTCAACAAAAAGACATCCCTGAACATAAACCTATATTTAAGGATGAGGTAATGTTAAACAAATGTCGATATTTTTCTAGCATCGTAGGTAGTGATGAGGACCCTCAGGCATCTTGCCAAAATGAGCATAAAAAAGAATTACTATTGCGTGATGCGCTTTGAAACGACATTATTGATTGTTTTCACTCTCTTTGGATGTGAAGGAATAGATACATATTAGCATTCAGGTAGATAGCGGGAAAGTTTAATGGCGGGCATATAAGATTTTAAGCAATTTTGGAGAGAAAGTTTTGCATCTCACAACGTGTTATAGAATTTTAATTTAAATAATTAGAGTTATGGTTTGAATAGATGTGCAATTGCAAAGCGTTTTGTATGAGCTGTTAGTTGACAAAAATGAACCTTCAAATGTATTAGTAAATAAAGGATTATATTTAATAATATTATAATTATAAACAAATTTTTCTACAGTTTTCATATTTTTTTCAAAAGCCTTAAAATTTATTTTTCTTCTTCATTTGCTGTACATTCGAGCATAAAATTCGGATAACTCCACTCAAGTAAATATAAAATCACATTGGGTAAATGGTAATTTAGAAAAACTGTTTAGAAAATTTCTAAATAGTTAATTTTCAGAAGAAAAAGTATTTTGTAAATCTTTTCAATTACTTTCTATTAATAAAACAAATTTGAATCGTTTTAAAATGAATTTAAATGCTTTTATTAAAAAAATTAACCATTGAAATACCAATTGTTTTTAATTATCTTATCAGAAAACAAATGTGTTTCTAAAGATAAAGTAAAATTAAGGTTCATAAAGGTAAAGTAAATTTATCAAATTCTAATCGTTAAGAAATCTAACCGTCTGAGAATATTCAATTTTCACTTGTGCATTTATTTCATAAAAAGTTTGTTGATGCAATCAAACTTTCATGCAGTATAATTTTACTTTTAAATGAGTAGTATATACTAAGTTGGCTACATACTTAACTTTTTTAGCATTCTTTAGAGAACGATGAATAATGCAAAAACGTCATGCATAACTTTAAAGCAAATATGGGATTAAAATAATTCATTTTCTTCCCAGCAGTCAATAAATGTCAGTAAGTGACAATGCGAGTTAAATGATTAACTTTGGGAATCTAAGATCAACACAAATGCGTTTAAGAATTGTATGTTACATAATCAATAGATTAAAAATGCGTCTTTCTTATTTGTACTTGACTCTTGCGTTTAAATTTATTTCATAGCGGAAGATGTTATTTGCAAATAAAGAGGATTGATATAAAAAAAGTTGTGAATTGTATCTTCTGAAGGAAGTGTAAATTTCTCTTTAAATTTGTTGTTTGAAATATTTAAATAAAAAGTTTCAATTTAGCATTTTACTTCAAAACAAACTCTAACATGAATTTTTGCCGAATTTTAAAATAAAGAATATTTGTTCCCGTTTATAAAACTAGTGTCATTTATAAAAAAATACTCAAACATTATCTCATCTTTTCCGCTAAAAATATTTCCATTAATTTATTTTATGCTGCATGCTGCATTTAAGTTTATTTAAAATTAGATAGTATAATACATTCAATAAATGAGTGAAATATTTTATCTTTTTCAGGTAGTGATGGAAATCCTGATGCTAGAAGATTATATGATGACCTTATTTCTCGTTATAATAAGCTTGTGAGGCCAGTCATGAATGTAACAGATCCATTGACAGTTCATATAAAACTGAAGTTATCTCAGCTAATAGAAGTGGTAAGTTTAAACTAGTGTTTACTAGAAGCAATTAAAAAATTATTTTTATTTATAATATATTCATGAGGTATGAGTAACTTTTTATATATTTCTTAACGAACTTTTTAGATGAGCATTTCTTATTACTTTTTTTCTCTTGTTTTGCAACTACAATATATCATATTAAAATTATTTAATTTTAAAGATTAGTCAATATTGATAGAACAATTATAACAATTTAAATACATAGTAAAAAATAAGAAAAAGCACTTTCATAACTGTTTCAAAACATTTTATTCAAGTCTTAAGAAAATAATTTAAAACAATATTTTTTAAAGAAAAAGGGAATTTTTTTTTTTAATTTTTGAAACAAGTTGAAAAAATTGACAAAAGACCGTTTTAAAACAACACTCTGTAAAACCTAACAAATTATATTTTGTTAAGACCTTTTTTCTCTTTATATTCATTAAATAATACTTCTCACCATTCATTTTTAAGTAGATTAAGATAAGCTTACAAGGGGATTATATTCTTAGACGTTTTTTAGTGATGAGTTTAGACAAATTACAGCCAAGATTAGTGTGATTAAAAACCCCATATGCATATTATTTTCTATTAAATCTAATTAATCAATGTCTGAAAAAAACTTTAAGAATACATTATACTTAAAATATTGAGTAATTTTGTTGTTTTATTTCATGTATTTCCTGTTCAAAAAAAGTAAAAACAAAAAAAATCGAATTAGTTTTAAGCGTTATTAAGTCTTTGTTTTTATATAATACCAATAAAAATTAGATGTATTAAATAACTGAAACATATTTTTTGCAAGATTAAAGCTTAGGTTCTCTGCCCTGAAGGAATACTTATTTTTAGAAGGGGTGCAAACTTGGAAACCTGGTTTGTTTTTAAGTTGTAAAAAACGATTAATAGCTTTTTAAACAGGAATTAAAAAACAATTCTTACAATTCAAACAATACACAATTTTTATCTTGTTACAGTAAAACTTATAAAATATATTACATTTTTTTTTACCACATTGAAAAACTAGTTGCATAATACAAGAAATAACAACATAAGGTTCTGCTCGATCTTTAACATTTTAAAAATCATGTATTGCAGAGAAACCTACAGATTCAAGCGTATGAAATTTTACGTAGTAATAATAGAGTGGTGGGTAAAATAAATAAAATACGATACATTCGAATATTTTACTATATAAAAGAACATATTCTGCCAACAACAAAACAGTTAGAGTTGTTTCTTAAAAATATACATTTATAATAAATAAAATTTGATGCGTTAAAAAGGTAAAATATAGGTATACATGAGGCCCATTGGATCAAGTTTCAGTGCTTCGTGCTGCAGTTCCTAGGTATGAATCCGGGTTTGGCAAGCTTCACCTTGGCTTTCATTCCTTTAGTGGGTCTGAATAATGAGGACTGTCGCGGGCCGTCATGGGGAGTAAATGGTGACTTCTAATAACTATGACGTGTATTTATAGTAGCCAATACTTTGATGTGCTCTTCCAACCTTTTTTCTATAACGTGCGCTGGCAACATGAGTTGTAACTACTACTTTTGGTTTCGAATAAACAACGATGTGTTCTTGGTAATTGTGTTATACTTTTCAGTCTAATTTATTATCGTAAAGTCGACATCTGGTGCCGAAACTCAATTTAAAGAAGCCAAGAAACTTAATGTGAAAAAAGAACGCCTGATTTTTTTTTTTTTGCCTTTCTAATACGAACTACCGCATTTCTCAAACATGGCAACTAACGACACATTGGTAAACTTGAAAAGAAGACGGACAACATTACGCGCCGCTGTGACTCGTTTGATTGCTAAGATTGAAGAAGTACCACAATGTACGAACATAGAATATGAACTACAACGTTTAGAAGAAAAAGCAGAAGAATTGAACACAGTTGACAAAGAAATACATACGTCGTTAACTGATACGGAATACGAGCAAGACATAGTTGATTGTGAAAAATACGAAGAGAACGCCAAGTTAACGATCTTCCTCGCCAAGAAGAAAATACGAGAAGGATCCGATAAGGTAATAACCGATTCCTCTACTGTTCAACTAAATAACTTACCCAATATTGTTCAAACATCAGATACTAATATGAAAGTAAAATTGCCTACGATTGTTATAAACACATTTTATGGTGACATAGAAGAATTTTCAAGCTTCTGGGAGCGTTTTCAATCATG